>JAJEJO010002662.1:0-90519 GCA_020662805.1 Glaucomys volans
CTTCAAATTTACTCATAATCTCATTCTACATAAGTGTTCCTTGCTTTAGCAAGACCTTTATGGAACTTCAAATTTCTCACATCAGCACTCACAAACCTCAAGAGCAAGCACTGCTGTGAAGGAGGGTCAGAGCAGCAGTTTCACACACCCTCCACCACAGTGACCACACCCCTAATGGGTATGCAGAGCTGCACTCACACGCACTAGCACATTTAATTTACCACAAGTAATGCCTACATAAAAACATCTTATATTATGGAATCAGAATATTAAATGAGATTGTTCTACTTGATTATTTAATGAAAATGTTAAGGTTAAGGCCCTTTTAACACTATCCTTAAATAAAGTGAGAACTCTCTAGCACACTAGTTTTGGACACTTGATCGCTGTTTCCTTGAAAAATGCCTTGCTGCATTCTGCTTTAGTAAATGCTATCATCTCTTTTTAGGTCATTAATTAAGAAGAAAAAACAAAAGTTGCTCTCCATTCAGTCTACAACTATCAAGAACATGATTCATAATTTCATTCATTGATGTGTGTGTGCTGACACAGATAAGCAGACAGACAGAAATAGTTCTCCCATATAGGAAACATCTTTTTTAAGTTGAAACATTAGTAAAATCAATGCTTCCCCACCAGAGAATGGTATCATGCCCTTCTGAGTATAAGAAGTTGAGGGCAGCCTTAATGGGGTCTAAGGGCTTACTGTGAGTTTCTTTTGAGTCAAACTTATAATATCAAGTCATTTCAGAATCTGACTATTGAGTGGTACGACCTGAAGAAATGTTAAAAACAGACTCCAGAGCACTGAATCATAATCATCAGAAATGCAGACCCGGAATCCAAGCTTTTTCAGCTTTCCCAGCTGGTCTTCTATCGACTGGCATATGAGAACCAACATGACATATAACACTTCTTGCCTGCCATGCCCCAAGATTAAACTATATTATAACCCTTCTTCTGTCATTCTCCATTGCTTCCTCTATTAAAAAAAAAAAACACCATTAAAACCTGCATTTGCTGGGAAGTGATATTAGACAAATTACACTGTTATATTATAGGCATGTACTATTTAAAACAATAAATTCCATCATTATGTACAATTATAATGCACAATAAAATGTGGAAAGAGAAAAAAAAAGCAAGAAATAAACAAAGAAAACTGTATTCCCTTGATGTTTTCCCTCGTGACCTATAGATTCTATGTAGAATCAACATTTGTATGATCTTTTGATATGAACAAGAGAAGAGCCTAAAAGGCCACACAATACTCACTGGCTAACAGGAGGTCCCATAATCTCTCCACACAAAGTAAATTCTGCGGCATGGGCAAAGCTGAGTGTCAAAACAGTGGAGGGATTTCTCTTTATTCACAGACACCTTTATCTAATTGTCATTAACACATAACAGACTTGGTTTTCTCCTTACTTGTCATTAGCCAAATGATAGAAGCGTCTGCTCACACATCCAGCACACAGCAGGCTCACAGCATCCAAGTAAGAAAATATCTTCAGCAAGATCTCAGAGGGCATTCTGAGAGGGGAAAAAGGAGAAGTGCACTGGTGCTTAATCTAAAAAACCAGAAAACAATGGCTGTTCATTTCTAAATAGAAGACCATAAAGAGATTCCTCCTGTAGAATAAGCAAATGTACCCACCAGATTTTCTCCTTATGCCAGAATTTGCAAATAATCTTCAATTATTTTCTGTTTTTAGTTGTAGGTAGACACCTTTATTTTTATTTATTTATTTTTATGTGGTGCTGAGGATTGAACCCAGTGCCTCACACACGCTAGGTGAGCACTCTACCGCTGAGCCACAGCCCCAGCCCTTCAATTATTTTCTTGATTGAAACATTCATTAGAATTATAGTGACAGTCGGGGTGTGGTGGCACATGCCTATAATTCCAGCGGCTCCAGAGGCTGAGGCAGGAGGATCACAAGTTCAGAGTCAGCCTCTGCAACTTAGGGAGGTTCTAAGCAACTCAGAGAGACCCTGTCTCTAAATAAAAAACAAAAAGGGGCTGGGGATGTGGCTCAATGGTTGAGTGTCCCTGGGTTAAAACCCTAATAAAAAAAAAAAAAAAAAAAAAAAAAAAGAGAATTCTAATGACAGAAACCAATAGAGAAATCCTAGGTTAAAAGAGCAAACTTCCTCAGCATTTGAATCATGCTCATAAACAGAATCAACAGGCATGACTTCACTGCCCCTCTAAGAAAGTATGTATTATTCTTTGGTGAGATAAAAATAATAGGTAAGCTGGGCTGGGAGGAGTATGCCTGTAATCCCAGTTATTCAGGAGCCTGACACAGAAGGATCCCAAGGTAGAATACAGCCTTGGCAATTTAGTGAGACTGTGTCTCAAATGAAAAGGGCTGGGGAGGTAGGTTAGTGGGTTCAATCTCTCCAATATGGGGAGGAAAAAAAGAGGAAATAAAGGAAAGAGACCATATTCTTAGCTATTAGTAAAATAAACAGAGTCCCTCCTCCCTCAAAAAAAAAAAAATGGTAAGTGGAGTTAAGTAGAATGGGAAATACCAGCTTATTTCCTACCTAACCTGCGCCCTCTGGTGAATCCTCCCCACCCAAAGAGTCCCCACACTCTTTCTGAGGCTTCAAAGAAATACCAAGTCCCACAATGTTTTCTGAAGTGACTTTTTATTTTTATACCTAAGTAAATGATGTTGGATGTACTCTCAATATTCCATCAATTGCAGAATTCTACAAAGAGTACAAGACTTCAAAAGTGCTTAGAAGCATTATTAGTGTTTATAAGTACCTTTATGACTATTCAGCAAAAGGGAAAATGAAAATGGAGATATAGAAGATTATATTAATGACTGGGGTAATGTGGTCTAGGGATAGACTGGGGGACAAAAACCTTTAATCAATTTAAAATGGCTTTCCCATACTCTCTACTCTCACACTCTACTTGTAATTTAAATTATCAAAAAATTTGATGCCTGTAATCCCAACGGTTCGGGAGGCTAAGGCAGTTCCAAGACAGCCTCAGCAACTTAGTGAGGCACTAAGCAACTCAGTGAGACCCTTTCTTAAAATAAAAATACAAAAAAGGGTTAGGGATGTGGCTCAGTGGTTAAGTGTCCCCAGGGGAAAAAAATTTTTGTTACTTATGATGGAAATCAAGTGCTCAAATGTGTCACAGTCCTAAAATTCGGGTAACACTAAGAAAGAACAATGTAGATCCTCAGAGAAAAGATGATTAATGTCACATACATTTGATGCATGTCAATGTGCAAGTGCTACTGAACTGCTTAAAACTTCACAGATATTTAACTGGAGACTTTCTGAGAGTCTAAACAATAGCCTTGCTTAGGTATTAGTTAAATGCCTCTCCTCGAATGAAATCTCTGATGTTTTGTGCCATTACTTTGAACACTTTCAAAGAGAAAAGGTTTCTAATACTATAGACAGCAAAGTTACAAAAAAGTTTGTTTTTGTGACCATTCAAGTTATCTACTATATATAATTTTTATATATTAACAATTTCATAAAAATTCATGCCTATTTTTTTAAATCAGGGTACTTTAGCAAAAGTTAAAGTTGGGCTTAAAGACATTTCAGAAAAATACATAGTAAGAATTATTTAACTGGAATGAAATCCCATTCAAGTTAAACCATCAGAAAGGATTTTACCTTCCTACCACCAAACTAACATTCTAAAAAGGGATCCTTTCTTTGCAATTCTGGCACAAGGAGAAAACCTTGCTTTAGAGTTAAAATGGCAAAAATTAAAGTATCCTTAATTATTGTTCCTAAGGTTTCCTCCAAGATGAAACTACCAATGTTTACACCCATATTGTGTTATTTTCTTTTGGATTTCACATTTGCAGTTTCACATAGTTATTGGGGGGGGAGAAAAAGACAGGGGACTATGGGGAAGAAAAAGGACAGAGGAAAGCGAGAGGTAGGACAAAGAAGTTTAAAATAAGGAAATTGCTTTAGGTCAATAGGCTTCCCTAAGAAACTTTGAGTTCATTTGCATAAGTTCATTTTCAGGAAAAAGTATCTTTGTCCCTATTTCATATTGTGATCGACTACAATACTTCTGCATCCATTATCTCCACAGCTCTCCACCCCATGAGAATACTCACTTCCTCCTATCACACACCTGTGCTCTGGGTCCCTACTCCTCCTCAAGGCCCTCGGCCTTCCATTCATGCCCCGCTTTTCTCTGAAAACACTGCCCAAAATATCTCCTCATAACACTGTCCTTTTCCCTCAGCTCTCCCTCCAGCTACAACACAATCTCTAAGACCCCCAACAGCCAAGTTTCTGGGAAAGAACAGAAGAAAACAGCTTGTCACACTTGCGGTCCCCACTTCGTGCCTCCTACGTTCTTTTTGTACATTTCAGTGTGAAATATAAAATGCAAAAACACGTTTTTAAAATTGAGTGTCCAGCCCATTTCCTCCTGCTGACCTGACATAGTTAAGGCTGCCACAGCTCCACTACTACCTTCTCTCCACTGCAGATACAGGTCACTCCTGGTCTTTCTGCAGTCTCCTCTCCTGGTTCACAAGCACCCCTCTTGCATTTCTTGGCTCTCACAGGTCTTCCCCAGGTCCCAGGGTGCTTCTCAGTGCCCCCGTCTTCCAAGCTCATACTGTGCCACATTTGCTTCTCTTTCTGCACTCTCTCCCCAAGAGACTCCATGGTCTCCCGGAGAACAAACGCCTGCTGAGCTCACCCTGAAGTAGATTCATGCCCACTGTCACTTAGCATCCTCTAGGGTCATCACTGACCCTATTCTGCCCCCACCCCACTCTTGCTCCTATCAGTCAGCAGCACCTCCACTTACACACCTGCTCAGGGTTCAGGCTCCTATCTGATGTCACTTTTCAGTGACTTATCATTTGAAAATGAGTGATATCAGTTACACGTAATATATCACAAATCTGCATGTCTCTCCACATCCACTCCTTCAAAAGAAGAGAGCGAGGTAAACAAGGAAACAAGATACCCTAAGAAACCCAATGACCTCACACCATACTGTCCTGGAAGCCTGGCTTCACTTGCTGCCGCCACTTTCCAGCAGCACCTGGAGCAGCACCACCTCCGTACCTCTGGGTTCTCTCCACTGTGCTCTCCTCCAAGCTCCTGAGCCTGTTTTCAGTTCTCTCTTTCTATACCACCCCCTCAAGGACGTCTTTCTTTACCATTCTACCCAACTATTCTGCACTATGGAATCTATTTGTTTTCTGGATAGCATGTATCCCAATTTATAATAATTTACTTTTTAAAAATCTGTCTCCCCCCATTAGACCATCAGTTTCAAGGGAATATGAGTGGCTATTTATCTCCATAACTGAGTACAGTACCCAAGACAGAGTAGGTCCAAATAAGACAGATTAACCAAACTAACAAATATTTGCTCTACTGTTATCTCAGATTATTGTAGGGCAGATTCGATTCCCAGAATAGGGTTTTAAACTTAAATTGGAGTCCTTATCTTTTTGGCTTTTCTTTGTAAAACCATACTAAAACATCCACATTAAATTGTGTACACAAAAATATGGACACTGTTAGCTGAGCTAGTCATGAAGTATTATACCCAGAATTTGAAAGCAGGAAACTTATGTTTGAATCACAGTTTTGCAACACATGACTATGTGGGCCTTACTTCCTCCAGTGTAAAATGTCTCTCTATAATAACAGCAAGTTTTCAGAGTTCCACACAATGTTTAGCATACAGATGGTGTTCCATAAATGTTACTACAGCACAAATCTATAGAAATCTTACCATCAATTATGAATAACTTTTCTAAAAAAATTCTATGGGTCTTCATGCTGAGGGTCACAATATGGAATCTTGTCACAGAAAATGGGGTCCCAAAATACTGATAGCTAAGAAATTGAGAGAGTTTCAAAAATTTTAGGAGAATGCTAATCTTTCAATGGTTTTTATCACTTGAAAAGTGGATAATTTAGAGAACATTTTAATAAAAGGAAAATTCAATTTGTGTCACTTTTAGAAGCCTAGTTTCATAAAACTAGTCTAATAAGAATACTGGTGACAGGCTCATGACTCACATCAAACTATCTGTGTTGTACATTCTTCCTACACAACCCTATTCTTAGAGAGCTCAAAATAGCAACTTGGTATATACAGCACTATAACTTTCTCTACAATCCCCATCTAGAGCCCCCAAAACGGTGGTCAGCTACTCCTGCTACTTACCTATCCAGGGACACAGAACAGCTAGAGGACTTCTCACAGTGCTGGCCACGTCTGGCATACTGCTTCACAGTACGGCCTGCAGCAAATTTGACCCCAGGCCCCTTTCTAAAAAGAAAAGTAAGGATTCAAATTATATGACCGCCAAATGAGGTGAGTTATCTGTTCCCCTCTACAAAATTCTAAAGAATTCATCAACTCCAAAGATTTTTCACTGTGAAAATTTCACCTCTGCAAAGAAAGCATGGGAGGGCAGGAGGGAGGAGCGAAAAAAAGGAAGAAAAAAGGGTAGGGCAAAGAAGAAAAGCTTGTGGCATGTGTCCTGGTAAGTAGACCTGAAGCCTGGACTTAACTCTGATGTGTTTTTAAATCAAAGATTTAATACCTGCTCTCATTACAAGCTGTCAGCTCGCCAAAGCGGTGCTATAAAATGTATTCAATGGAAACAAGACAGAAAAAGACAAAATGTACTGAGTGGCCAGTTTGATTACACAAAAGAAACATAATAAAGATAGCATCAAGAGCTTGAGATTTTTAAGAACTTTAGATTTGTGAACTAGAACTGTCAAACAAGCTACAAGTTTGCTTATCTTTGGGGGGATTAGGAGCAGTTCCAAATGTAGCTTTGGCAGTCTTGGTCACAGAAATACCAAATACTCATTCACAGTATTTTCACATTTAACATTTCACATTCAATGAAATATGGCCTCTTTTTTAATTTCAGTGATACATAAAGTAATAGAGTATCATAATTTATGGTTTTTACATTTTATGAAATAAGATATAACACTTTATACAATTAGTCCTTTCCACCATCAAGCCTCAAACCAGCAATGATTGATAAATAGCAGGTTACAGGGGATGTGAAACACCCAGAAAGAGTCATACAGCCCAAATTTCTAGGCAGGATCCCTAAGACACACTAATTCCCTTGTAAAGGGTTGGAATCGGCTTCTTGAAGCAAAGTACAACACACACACATCAGTTATTGACCCATCTTCCACCCAGCATATCATTCAAGAAGCGACTAAAATCTAGAGTATATTAGCCACATACTCAGTTCACCAACACCATTACTTTAAATATGTACTTTATCCATGGAGAGTTGAGCAACCCTCAGTTTTTGTACCATACTGATTCCCCAGGCATATCTGGACTAACATTCAAAAACGAAGTAAGCAATAATTGGGGGCCAAAATGAGGTGTCCTAAGCACTTCAAAGGAAGGGTAATTAACCCTCCAGAAGCTGAAGTATGAAATCCACTCAAAATGGATCTTAACAAAGGACAGTCCTCCACTCCAAGCAAACCCTGCTCTTAGGAGCCACAAGAAATACAAGGCACCTGGTCCAAGGTGTCAGTTGACGAGCCAAGTGACAATGTAGCTTGAGTTCTACCACCAACATGGCACACCATGATGTCCATATGCCAGTAAGCACTACGTCAACCCAACAGCACACATCTGCTGTGCTCAGCAAGCCCCATTCCATGTGCCTGAGCAGTTCGAGAATGAGCTTCTCTTCCCTGGATAGATTTTCCTCTTTAGAAACAAGAAGGATGGATGGCACCCGAGAAGCCCTCCATAAATATTAGCTATCATTCGCACTCTGGCATCTCAACATGGGAGAGATAAAAAGGAAGTTCTCCCAGATACTGGAGGGTAAAAAAATGTGCCATGGTAAAAAATTCTGGCTGTAGATACCACTCCATTCTGAATTCCACAGAAGGTTCTCTGTGTGCTTTGTCTCATCTGACTTTCTGGCCAACGTCTTCAAGTTAGGCCAGACTCCTGAGTCTTTGTGTACTCTGTGGAACAGGAAGAAATGCAAACCAGAGGTTTTGGAATTCCCCCTAGTAGACAGGGAAAATGCGAAACCCCCAAGATAATGAGGCCTGAGGAGAAGGGAGTAAAATTGAAGGCCATGCATTGACAGCTTTCATCTCCCAAGACAAATGTTTTCCAGATGGTGGCTGCAGGCAGAGAGAAGGTGTTTTATCATCCTCAAGAGACAGTCTCTAGGAGGTGTTCATCTCCTTCACAGTAACTCCTCTCCAGACACTGCCCACAGACCTTGACCAAATAAAACTCAAATTCTCAAGTGCCTAAGGAAACTGATATGTTCACTAGATCACCCCTCAAAATAACCTATACAAACGCAGTCCCATTCTTTGTTCAGTGGCTCTTTTTCCCCCAGTAGAGTGGCTCCACGGGCACCATTTCATCCCCCTGAATAAAGAGCTGAGATGACACATGAGGTTTGTGTCCTGCCCAGTCTTTCTGTACTAACATTTTGGTTCCCTGACTGGGAAATAACAGGGAGGTAACATTCCCTCCTTCCCCACAACCCCTTCCCTTCCCCGCAATCAGTTAAACAGCTGATGAGGCCTGGAGACTGACCGTGAACTGCCCGCACCTCCAAGGCCCTCTGAAAGCCAGGAGGACCCCCAGCCATGGCTCACAGGAGCTACGGCTAAATCTCCAAACTGACTGCATTTCCCTACCCTGTTGAACATAGGCCTCCCATGCCCTTTGCTGTGCCCTTCATGCGGGAGACATTTGGTGCAAGAGATAGATGGAGGGCCCAAGACAACTGAGTCCAGCCAGCCAGGGCAACTCTGCTGCTGTACGAAGGTCTCGGATCCGAAATCTAACTCCGACAGCCCTTAGGGGTACCAGACGCCAGCTGCTGTGTGGGAGAAGCTTGGTGCTTGGACAGGAGGAGGCTCAAACACTAGCCTCTGGCTGGGGCCACTCCCTAGCGCTGCACAAAGGCTTTGAGTCAGACCTGACTCCAACAGCCTTCAGTGGTACCAGATATAAACCACCTACTAACTTTGGTGGCTTTATGCCACGTGAACATAGAGGGACTTACATCACACCCGTTGCTGGTGTTAAAGGAGGCTTACTTCCATTCCCTCCCCAGTCTTTCCTTCCCTTGCACACACAGATTTCATGAGTCAGACCTAACGACTTGCCATTTCACTTCTACATCCGCCACTGGCCTTCTCATCCCTTCAGAGAGGTAAGACCCCATTTATTAACCGGGGACCCAGGCCCTCGCTCATTTCTTCTCTACTGAACACAGACTTCACCGTTAGGCCTCTGGGGACCCAGTCCCTTACCACTGGGATTGAGGGAAAGATGTTTCCCCAGATCCTTGTGGGGAAGTCCAGTCCAAGACTGGCATACCAGGTGGCATAAAGAGTGTAGAGGACACTTTGCTGTCCGTTGTCATCGTCTCTGTGTAACCTCTCCTCTCTGCTGGACAGAGACGGCACCCTGAGGCTAACAGGGACCCTGTCCCTCATTCATTTCCTCTCTGCCGGTAGGTATCTGGGGAGCCAGTCCCGTACCACTGGGATCGAGGGAAAGACATTTCCCATTCCTCATGGAGAAGTCCATCCAAGACTGGCACATCAGGTGGCATAAGGGGTGCAGGGGACACTTTTCTCTCTGTTGTCACTTCTTTTGGGCCTTTCCAAAGATGGGAAACACCCAACCAATTCCCAGAGACACCCCCTTGGGTTGCCTCTCCACCAATTTTAAAACCCTCTATTCCCATACTGACCTCCAAATTAATACCTCATTAAGTTCAGAACTCAAACTGGTCATAGTACAAATTGGATAGCCAACATATGCAGCCCAAATATGGAACTCTCAATAAAGAGGTTCTACAAGCTTTAGAAGAATATTTAACTGGAGGGCTGGGGTTGTGGCTCTGTGGTAGAGTGCTTGCCTAGCATGTGTGAGGCACTGGGTTCGATTCTCAACACCACATATAAATGAATGAATAAAAATTTAAAAAATATATAACCAGAAATGGCAAGTACTTGGAACTCCCCTAGGCTTGTACTACCTTGCAGTTACTGTGACAAATTTACAATCCCCTTCCTCATTTACAGCCCTTGAGATAGCTGATGAACCCCCTGCTTACAGATCCTGGAGCTCCATAGCCTCCCCTGAGGCCTCCCCACCTCCACTTCAGGCTCTCTTCCCCAAAGCCCCATAGCTCCCTCATCAGATCCTCCTTCCCAGAGCACTAAGGCTCCCACATCAGACTCCCCTTCACAAACTCCACACTCTCCCTTCCCTTTGCCATTTCCTCCTCATACATAGTCAAAAAAATGCTCCCAGCAAGGCATCTGTTCCCTCTCCTCTCCGGCAAGTGGCAGGGACTGAAGGGACCATCCAAGTTCATATACCCTTCTCCATGACAGGTATGTCCCAAACAGAGGACAAATTAGGCTCGTTTTCTGAAAACCCTGCCATATATAGGAAGGAATTCACCCGTCTGACTCAGGTATGCCCCCTCACTTGGGTAAACAGATATTATATACTAAATTCCACCCTGACCAATGATGAAAGTGCCCATATCTGGCAGGCTGCTAGAGATCATGCAGATCTCTTATGCGGCCAAAATCCCAAAACCTACCAGACAGTAGACACTACTGTGCCCTCAGCTGAACCTGACTGGAGGTACCAACCTCAAGACCCCGGGATGATCAGGTTACAACATATGGTCACTTGCCTCCTTGAGGAAACGTCAAAAAATTCCCGCACCCAAGTAAACTGGGAAAAGATAAAGGAAATCACCCAAAGACCGGATGACCTTACTGAGGTAGTCACTAAATATACAAATTTGGAGGTCAACAGCCCTGGTGGCAGTCTCTCTATATGTTTTAACTTTATCAGCAGATCTGCACCTGACATCCACAAGAAAATCAGAGATTTAGAGAAAGGCACCAAAGCTTTCCAGAAGCAATTTCTAAATACTGCTTTCAAGACCTTTAGCAAGAGGGAAGATAAGGGCAAACAGGAGAATGAAAAGCATCGGCTCCTAGCCTCAGCCATCGTAGACCCAAGAAAGCCACTGCTGCTCCTGGCCCACCAGAGCCTCTAATACATCTCCTGGGTCCTGTTTCCAATGTTGACAAACTGGACAGTGGGCAAAAGCTTGACAAAACTCAAGATCCCCACCAAGACATGTTCCAAATATGGGCAGTGGGGACACTGGAAGGTGGACTATCCCCAGGGACAAACACCTCTCCCCTCAGAGCAGCCAGCTTCCCAAGTCCCCTATTACATCCCAGGAACCATAGGTTACAGGTATGGTAAAAGGCCAAGAAGCAGGCATATATTACACTTCTGAAGAAATTTTATGGTCAGTGGGCTGGAGTTGTGGCTCAGTGGTAGAGCGCTTGCCTAGCACATGTGAGGCACTGGGTGCGATTCTCAGCACTATATATAAATAAATAAAATAAAGGTTCATTGACAAATAAAAAAAAATATTTTTAAAAATGCTAATTGTTAATACGACATCAAGTACTCCTGACTTCTTAAATTCCATGGGATGATATACTTGAACATTGTTTGTTTTCATAAATTGGTAAACAAACTGATATAGTTCTATGTACAAAGGGTCCAAAAGTTTCAACTGTGTTTTCAATTAGAGTACTAAAAATATCAAAGTATTTCTTCTTATAAAAATAGACTAATTTATCTAAATTCAGAAATTTCATAAGGATTGTTTCAGAATGTAAATTTTAAAAAAGGGCATCACCAGCTAAAGATATTTAAAGGTTCTAGATACAGAAATATATTTAATGAAAGGAAAAATGTTTCTGGGTAAGAAAATCCTTGTGGGGGGAAATAAACAACATGAGGGTCTATGTACGTAAAGGGCAACTTTCAACCAGTTTATGTATAACTAAGTTGGTTATATGTACATGAAACAATCAGTTAAAGCTATTTAAGGTTTTTCCCTTAAGGTCAAATATTAATGTACTGATATATACCAAAGTTTATGTGTTGAAATGACAAAATTTGTTAAAATATTAAATTAACCCTTAACATTATGTCTGTTAAGTTTTATTCTTTAGAGCAATTAGTCGTAAGGAAATTAGGGTTTTATTCAACTCTGATTAAACAACACTGTTCTGAGCATTACACTATATTACAGAGTCTAAATTTTCCTTTAAAAGTTAAACTTGATTAATATAAAAACATCAATGTAATTGTGGTACTCTTACTCTTCTCTGTATATTGAACACGTTCATATCTTCCAGGCATACAAATCTTTAAAGAAGGAAATTTAAAAGAACATTTTTACCAAGCTGCTACTCTCCAAACTAGTTTTCTGGACTGATGATTTTTAACTTATAAGAATAACAATTTAATTGGGGATCTATTCATATCACTTAATGTTCTATAACTGAACCTAAATCTTATGTTACTTTCTATACTGGGATAAAAATGTAAATGTATTTCTAAAAGATAATAAGAGCCTAATCTTTTTAAAGGTTAGCATCATGAAACATGAAAGCATTTTGCCACTTTTCCACACAAAAGGAAAGTTAAAAGCTCTCTCAGCCTTTAATACATATTTTAAATATAATGTCATATTATGTTAACTAATGCTCATATGGACTCTGGAAACAATATATGTGAACTTTGTAAAATGGCATCTAAAAGAGGCAGAGATGAGCTTCAGAACTTGAACATTTTACATAAAATTTGCCAAGAGCCCCACCTTATCCAAGCTCTGCCTCCCACCTTACTATACCCTAGAATGGCTCCAAAACAGGCCCGACTTCAAAGTATTCAGAAGGTTGATGTTTGTTGTAAATATCACTGAGATCTCAAACAGGGATATAATGTATAATGCCACCAAAATTCAGAATAGCAATTATGCAAACTGAACATGTTTTTACTCTCTATAACTGTTGCCTGTTAATATTTCACAGAGATACTACTTTAAGAGCACACAACCCAGGCTAAGTTGAGATAATAAGCCATCACCTACAACAGATAGGACATAAGGCTAATTTCTAGTACTAAAACAGACCCCAATTAAATATAAGGAGTAAATGACTATAAGGTTATGGACATTGAAGTTAAAGCCCAGTACTCTTACTTTAAGACTGGCTTGTTAGATATTTAACATCAAGGCTTAAAAATTGAGGTTAAAATAAAAGGGCCAAGAAATCCAATATTTGGCTCTTGCCCTTTGAGTCGGCCTGAACCCAGGAAACTAGAGAACTTCTCTAAAGAGCTTTGCAACTCTGGACCCCATGACCTCCATCCAGATCAGGGAGATTACTGAGTCCACTGGAGAATGGAAAACCAGTCAGTGCAACTGCTGCAAAGACACAGGTCACTGCAGAAGGAAGACACCCCTGATGCTTCCAAGGGAAGCCACCTCATCAGGGAGACCCTAACACATTCTAGCAAGCAGATGGCACTAAAAGAGCTGAGCTCCTAAGGGAACTCACCTCTAAACAGCAGATATGAAAAGGTTAGTTTGACCAGCTTGATCTTAAATACCTAGCAAAAACAGTTATAACTAAATACAATCATATCTGGGCATTTAAAAGAAAAATAATGCTTCTTTTAAATGAACTTAAGTTGTACACTTGTGTCAGTCCTACAGCCCTGATGCCCCCAAACTTCTGAGGTTTGTTCCTTGCAAGGCTCATATTTATCCCTGTCTACCAAAATTAAACTAGCCTCTGTACCTTACTTTTCCTTACTCCTCAAACTGACATTTAACCCCACAACCAAAGCCTATCCATTCCAATAACACACTAGACTAGGAGAGCCCCCAACTTACTCCCTTACTAATAGGCTAGAAACAGCCACTGGGACTAAAGAATTTCTTCCTCACAGAAGGTATACTCCATTTTATTGTCTGAACCTATTCAAGAACAATACAGTGCCCCACAAAACATGTATTATGTTAAATATGAGAACTGTACATTACAACAGTGTGTCAATCAGATTACATGGCAGAGTCCAGGACAAATTGTTATGAAGGCCAATAGCCTCCTGGCTCCCTATAAAAATACTAAACATTTCATCTGGTAGCTAATAGCTGGCATTGTTATCTTGGCTGTGTTAATCATCTTTGAATTTTACTGAAACCCAGCAACTCAAGTACATATTGACCAGGAAATTCTAAGTGAGGTCCAGCAACTCAAAGATTCTGCCATGTGGCTAGGAGAACAAGTGTTAAGATTTACAGTGGACTCAGACTCCAATGCCATTATAGTATTACTCACTTCCGCATTACTAGGGTTCCATACAATGACACTGAGGTTCAATGGCAAAATGAACATAATCATTTAATGGGACTTGATCCTTTTCATAATGTCTCTGGATATATTAAAATTACAGCCCCAGGCTTTGGCCATGGCTAATGACCAACCACCTACTCTTGATAATGAAGAAATTTGGACCAGTTTAGCTGAGAGGATATCTTCCCTTTAACCTTTTCAAGTACTTTTTTACACATGTAGCTGGCCTTGCCTATGCTGTTAATTGTATACCTGGTCTTATTTTATGTAATTTGTTTAGCAGGATGGAAACGACTAAACCATCAGGAAAATATGGTTCCAAGATTAATCATGCTTGCTATGCTCCAAAGGAACTGAGCCCATGAACTCAAGGGAAGGGCACCCCAAATCTGATTTGGCCTCAACTAAAATTCCAAAGCTCTCAATTATGTTAAACGCTGAACTCATTTTTCTTAACATTAGCAAATTACCTTTCACACTAGAATTATACCTTTAACACTAGAGTAAGCTAATTAGTCTTCATTCTACATGCTACACTTGCTTCCCTTAACCTAACAAACTAGTTAATCTTCACATATACTAAAATGTTTTTCTTCTCCCTATTTTTAGTTTTACAGTTTTTTAATAAAGTGGTCAGCTCAGCCACAACTGCCAGAAAACACCCCAGAACATCCCTCTTCCCACAGCTCACTGCCTGAACTCCTGGAGCAGCAGAGTTAACATCACTCAGATGACCTCAGGACTTCCCTCACACATCCCTCTCTGCGTGCCCCCATGTTCACTTCCAGAACTCTGAAAGGAAGTCCTTTCCCCTGCTTTGCCCCCTCCCAGCTCAAAGAAACTAGAGACCTCATTGCCCAATTTCCTCTTTCCTTCCCAAGTCTGGAATAAAGGATATGGAGAATGAAAACCCCCAAGATAATGATGTCTGAGGAGAAGGGAATAAAAATGAAGGCCATGCATTGACAGCTTTCATCTCCCAAGACAAATGTTTTCCAGATGCTGGTTGCAGACAGAGAGAAGGTGTTTTATTATCCTCAAGAGACAGTCTCTAGGAGGTGTTCATCTCCTCCAAAGTAAATCCTCTCCAGACACTGCCCACAGACCTTGACCAAAAACCTCAAATTCCCAAGTGCCTAAGGAAACTGGTATGTTCACTAGACCATCCCTCAACATAACCTATATAAACCCAGTCCCTTTCTTTGTTCAGTGGCTCATTTTCCACCAGGAAAGTGGGTCCACAGGCACCATTTCAATCCCCTGAATAAACAACTGAGATGACTTGTGAGGTTTGCATCCGGCCTGGTCTTTGTGTGCTAACCGTGCCCGAACCTCTCCCCCCCGACACTTTAACAAGAGAATGGTTTAATATTATTTTACTTCTGTTTAAACAAAGATTTCCATGGCATCAAAGTTTCAGCTCCACTGACCTGTCACTCACACAGTAATCAGAAAATATCCTTTCTTAATTCCATTACTTTCTTAGGCCCCCTGTTACAGAGAACTGTAAACTGGGCGGCTCAGAACAACAGAAGTGTTTTAGAAGCCAGTAGTCCAAACTCAAGGTGTGGGCAAGGCCATACTCCCTCTCTCAGGACGGCAGAGTAGAATGCTTCCTGTGCTGGTGGCCAGCAATCCTTGGTGCGCCTCATCTTTTGGCACCGAAACTTCAACCTCTGCCTCCACCTTCACCTGGCATCTTCCCTCTGTGCTATTTGTGTCTCTTCTTATAAGAATGCAATTCATATTGGATTTGGACTCACCCTAAACCAGTATGACCCCATCTTAACTAATCATGAACACAGGACTCTATGTCCAAATAAAGTCACACCTTAAGTTGCTGGGTGGGTATGAATTTGGAGTGGGTGGTGGGGGTGGGGGGGCCACTAGTCAATACAGTAAACAAATTATTAATAATACAGTAAATGAAAAAAGAAAATATTAGCATTATATGTAAATGATTATTTTTATAAAGTCTATATTGACCTGGATTACACATTCAAAGAAAATGTTCAAAATGACAAACATTTCTAACATTCATGCTTTAAGTAAAAGGAGTTTCTATTACTCCTCCACCAACTAATAATTTCTACCAATAGATCCCCACCGATGACCCTTAGACTCACTTGAAGGGTTATACCAAGAAGTCTGCGAGTTCACACACACACCAAGCACTGCATGAAGGCCAAGAAACGTCATTCACTAGTATATACTTTTGTTTTAATGTAGATGAATACTATTGTGGTTAGTCAAATATTTACTTTAAAACCATTACAAAATTGATAATGGCTATTTTTTTTCATAATTTCCTCCACCAAAAGATGCTAGAAATTTTTTTTAAAAACTATTACCCTAGGCCTTCCAAGAGAAAAAAAATTAATATGAGGTAGCACTTTTAATCCAGCAAATTACCAAAGACCAAAAGTTGGGAAGGATTCATGTTGACTGGGTTACCGAGAAACCAGCATTTTCTTTCATTCTGTTAGGGTTAAAAAAAAAAAAAAGTTCATACTTCATGGAAAGCCAAATCTGATAATGTAAACCAATATCCTTAAAAGGTACAAACATTTATTTTAAGCCAGGAATTCTACTTCTAGGAATACACCCTTAGTCAAGAAAATGTGCCCAGATATTTCACATGACATTGTCCACCTCAATGCTGTCTCCACTGGAGAAAAAGATGGAAACAACATAGGACTGGTTAGGTTGTATGGCTGCCACACAGTTTACATTGTGCAGTCAGTGAAGATGAGCCTCAGCAAGTCTTCAAATCTTCAAGCTGTGCTTGAAGTAGAAATAGATCCATGGTATCTTTCAGGTTTGGCTTCGCTTGCTCCCTTACTCCCATCTGGCACTTACAAATGTCACTATCTAACCAAGACCTTCTGTGGCCATGCCTCCTAAAACTGCATCCAGCCCCTAAACACATATCCTTTATGCTCTTTCCCTGCTAATTTTTTTCTATACTGCATATCACCATCCAACACCATGCATTTTTGTCTTGTTTACTGTCATTGGAATGTAAGCTCCACATGGGAAGAACACTGAATGAGTTTAGTTCAGTGCTGACTCTTCAGCACCCATAACACACCTAGCGTGTAAATGGCACTCAGTGAATATCTGCTAAATCAATGATGTATTAACTGAAAAGTCAGGTCATAGCAGAACACACTACATAAACTTATTTTCCTATTTCTCTAAGAGAAAAAGTAAACACCTTCGTACAAAGGAAAGAACTTAATACAGACACAAGGTATTAACACACACACATATATATAGAAATGTGTGGGTGTGTGTGTGTGTGTGTGTGTGTGTGTGTATATGTAACCACAATATTACAAGGTTTAATAGTGGTAGTTGTTTTCAAATGGGGACTGGAGGACTTAAGGGGCAAAACTCCATGCATTTTTCTCATTCTTCTTCATATACTGAGTATGTAATAAGTTTAAGTAGTTATTGCTTTAATTTCAAAACTGAGATCTCATGCACATAGCTGTTAGTAGTCAGTTTGGCAGCACAATCCAGAATGGAACAGTGGTTTTCTAAGGCATTCCTGGCTTGTACCCCCAAAGAAATTGAAACGAGGTCCTTCAAAACAAGAGGCACACCCTGCAGCAAGCAAACTCAAAGCTTCTACTTAGAAGTCTTTCATTTGATTTTAATAATTAATGCAAATATTGCATGCTACTGGAAAATTTATCTACCTTTTTCTTATAAAAATTATCACTTGAATTATGTAATAATTTTTCCAAAATCTTTGTGTTAATTTTACACATCTGAGAGAGGCACTATGTGTCCCATACCCAGCAGCACCTATCCATTTGAGAAACAGAGAGATGGGTCTCAGCTGTTCTAAAGAACACACGCCCGCTCTATCCAGTGAGTTCTTCCTGAGAAGTTTAATTCATGTGTCCAGAACTTATGAAAGCTTGCTGCAGAAATTTTCAAGAACTGAGTAAAGTCACCTATTATGTAAATTAATACTTCCAAACTATGTGTAAATAATCTTAGTGGGTTCCTCTAACTCAAGCCATAGTTTTAAATAGTGATAACAGGTAAATCTGCGGTACTAGTTATTTAAAAAACAACAAAAAAAAGTACCAAAGGCGTTCCCCTAGTCTGAATCCCTAAATCAGTAGCAAATAGATATGTCCCATCTTTCATTAAACATTTAACCAAGTTCATTTAGTCAGTACAATTCTACCAATACTTCTTCACTGGATACACTACACAAAGTAATGTACTAAGTGCTTTAAAACTTATTTCATCCTCCTTCATTTAATTGGAAAATATTGACTATTTTTTCGCAAACATGTTTTAGCACCTAAAAAATGCTAGTCTATTTTTTTTTTTTTTTGCTGTTTTGTTTTTCTCACAATTAATATAGATCTCATGGGGTGCATCATTTCACAGGAGACTGAAGTGCTAATTAGGCAATTAAAAAGACTTGTGGAAAGTCCCCAAGCTAGGGACAGGGAGCCTCCCAACACCTAGCCTGCTACTTACTTTCAGAGCTCTTTTTCCATATGTTGGATAAGATTTCAAATTTTGGCACTGCTGGAAGCACATTTCCACTCTTCCTAAAACCAACTGTACATTGTTAAGGGCCACATAATGAGCAAGTGGGCTGAGGAGTATGCATGTTCTCATACATGCATGTCTATGCAGATCTATGTCTGATACACTTGGTAAGAGGGTATTTAGTTTAAAACACTTTTCTTCAAGTGACAAATTTCTGCCTGATAACTTTTAGTAAGTTCAATATTTTAAAAATCTAATTTCTGGGCCTTCTTTTTACTATGTAGTAAATCAAATTAATTAGAATAGATAAAAATGGAGCCAGCTGAATACATGTGCTGCTATATTTCTTACAGGGTGATATTTAGACATATACTGTATTAAAAAAGAAACCACTGATTCCTTATTAACATTAATTTTCCACAATAAGACATACAAAATAATACTTTCTTGACCCAGCTACCCACTCCTTGTTATTTACCGGAAAGAACTGAAATTAGCATACTACAGTGACACATACATGCCAATGTTTATTGCAGCATAATTTACAGTAGGGAAGTTACGGAACCAGCCTAGGTGTCCATCAACAGAAGAATGGATAAAGAAAATGGGGTATATATTCACAATGGAGTTCTATTCAGCCATAAAAAAGAATGAAATTACACCATTTGCTGGTAAGTGGATGAACGGTAAAAACATCACGCTAAGTGAAATAAGACTCAGAAAGTCAAAGGTCGAGGGCATTTCTCACATGCAAAAGATAGAAACAAGGAATTTAAAAAAGGGGACCTCATGAACACAGAAAGCAGAACAGTGGAATAGAGGAAGGGGACTGCGGGAGGGAGGCGGGAAGGGAAAACGCAGGAACCACAGCAGCAGCGAGCCCGGGTCGCCTCCCTTCCTCGGGTTAAACCAGATGCTGCTGAGCCAGCCCTCCCGCCACCTCGCACTGCAGGGAGTCGCCCTCGGGTCCAAAGAAAGGCGGAGGCAGGGGCAGGTCCCTTCTGAGGAGCGCAGCGCCTCCCCGACCAGCCTCCACTAGAGGATCGTGCCCCTGAGCGACGGAGGCCGGCCGCCAGTAGGAAGGGCCGGAGAGATCCGGGCGGGTTGCCCACCTGGCCCGACCTAGGGAGGGTGGTTCCCGCCCCAGACCAGGGGGACGCCGCACGCTTCCCGGGAGGCCGCTGCTCCTACCAAAGACTTGGGAACACACTTTTCCAGCGTGAGGGCTTTTCTGCCATCCTCCACCCTTTCCCGCGTTAAAAAGAGCCGCCAGTCACGTGGCGACGTGCGACCAATAAAAACACTGGCTCGCGAGCGGAGGGGCGGGGACGCCGAGGGTTTCCCCGTCGGGCAGACCCACCCGCGGGTCCCACCGTCACCTGAACCCGGAGGCCCCCGCGCGCCACGCGGCCGGCCCCGCGCTGCCCCGCGGCGCGCCGCCACCCTGGAGCGGCCCGCGCTGTGCCTGGAGGCCAAGCCAGTGCTGCCTCAGGATCCGCCCGCGTCCAGTCGCCATGGAGACCTGGTGGGGACGGCCCAGGAGCCTCTAAGGCTCAGCGAGTGCTTGAGCCCCGCGCCTGCGCGCAAAAGCGGGCAGCCGTCGCGCATGCGTGGGCTGGCTCTGCTACTGCCGTCGCCTAGATACCAGACGGTGTTCTAGACACTTCTTGGGGCGGCCTCTTTCCCACGCCCCGTCGTTCTGAGGTTGAGGACGCCATGCGTCCCTCGCTGGGACTTTACGACACCCTGGCCTGCCTTCTGGCATCCCCGTTCATTTTCACTTGGCTGTTGCCTGGTTTTCTTGAGAAGACACACAGAAATTAAGTCATTTGCCTAAAAGTACAAATGGGCCACAATGAGGAAGGGAATTCTCCGGTGGACACAGTCTTCTCCAAAAGGGTCGGGAGAATGTGCTTATTTGATTCTCGCAAGGCTGCTTCATCTACCGGAGAGAGACGCGAGTCCTCCACCAATGCGGCCCCTCCCCGGGCCGCCGGACTGATGCGCGGCGCATGCGTGGCCTTGCACGCAGAGGCCTCTGGGAGGCGCGGAGGGGGCCGAGCGCTTGGGCGCCTTGCACTGTGGGAGATGCAGTGCCTCCCGGGTGCCTGGCGCGGCGCCGCAGTGGGGGAATGAGATGCCGGAACTGCCGTTCCCAGGCGCCCAGGAGTTTCCCAGGCTGCTCTGCGGAGCAGTAGGGCGTGAAGGTCCGCGCGGAAGGGTCAGGGCGCTCTAATGCAAGTGGGACGGGGGGAAGGAAGTGGGCGCGGTGAAATGTGACTGTGTGGATTTTGTGCGTGGCTGGCGGACCGTGTTGTGGATTGCGAAGCTTTGCTGATTGTAGTTGCGTTGGCCCTGAGAGGGACAGCTTTGTGTGACCATGATTTGTACTCTACGAGCTCTGCAGTATGCGGAGAAGCTGCACCGCTCCTCGGGGAAGCGGCTGTTGCCACATCTTGGGCTTCACCGAGCTGCCCTGAAGACTCAGCCCAGTTTGAGATGGGAGTTGCGAGAGCAGAAGAAAACGGTGCGACCTAGACCTATCCTTGGACTCGCCCAGAAAACAATCTGGACACAGAGACCGAGCCCCCGCAAAGCACAGGAGGACAGCAGCAAGCAAGTGTCTGTGCACAGAGGTCAGAGAGCGGAAACCGCAGTCTCAACCTCTCAGAAAGGTAAAAAGCAGAACTTGTCTTCCAGTCAACCTGACAAGAGCTGCCAATGCCCTTTCTACCAAGTTTACAGCTAAAGAGGGGAAAACAATTCACACAAATTAAAAGAACCCTTAAACATTTAGAACCAGAGAATGTACACCTACATATCTCACAAATTTGAACTTAAATGTATGGAAGTTGATCTTGAGTTTGATCATTTTGTTGCATACTGTCTCGGAAATTTTTCTCAATCTGTGTTCCAATGCCTATAAGAAAGAGATACTGGATAGGATAAATTGAAAAGAAAGATATCATTAAGTGAAAATCAATAGGGAATACTTAATCACTTTCGTTGAATAACATGCTATTCCAGATACCGAGCTAGATTATATAGACTATAAAATTAAAGACATCCAGAACATCCCTTGCCCTCACACATTAGGTGCACTAATAGAACAAACAGAACAGGGAAGATGAAATGTAATTTGGTTGGGAAAGTCACAGATGTTTTAACAGGTATTTTAAGTTTAGTTTTTTTCTTATTCTTGCTAATTTCCTCATTTCACAAGTACTTTGTAGAAAAAAATGAAAAGCAAAGAAAGTAATTCAGGCGCCCATGATTATACAACACAAATATAACTATTCTTTAGATGATGGTTTGTGTTATTTCAGTTCATATTAATTTTTAATTAGTAGGATGCCAATTGTTTTGTGGTCTGTTGAGCATTTTTTGTTCACAATAGCAGTTCAGCACAAAGGAAAAAACAGCCTGTATGCAGAATTGAAAGATATAGTTGTGTCACATGCATATGTATCAGGTAATCTGGCACAAGTGCAGTGTTGCTTGCACCACAGACTGGGCCTGCCATAGAGTCCTTTCTTGATGTGGATCCCATCCTAAGGTGACAGGTTTTCTTGTAACTCAGTGAATGGATGGGAGCAGTATTTCCAAGTGTGGTGGAATATACTGCCTCCAGAATGCAAAAAGACTTGCCGTGCATTGCAGTAGCAGTGTAGAATGCAAGAATTTCCTTTTTCTTGGGATGGAATGGTGTGGCATGTCTGAGACAGGACCTCCTGCAGGTCTCACTGATATGGTTAGTGAGCCTCTGAATCTTCCTCAGGCCCATCTCTCATATGAAGTACATATCTTACCAAATTTTCCAGCACACTTGCCACTTATTACTTATTGGCTTTAACAAAATGGCATTGACATAGCAGACAAGCATATTATTTAGCTCGATTATTTAAAACAGCATCGTCCAAATAAAACTCTGTGCAATAATGGAAATGTTTTGTATCTGTGTTGTCCATGATAGCCATGGGCCACATTACAGAGAGTAGGAAAGTAAGCACATCCTGGGACAAGCCACAGATGGACACTACTGTCCCATTCGTATTGCCACACACTACTGCTGCTGCTCAATAGAGGTACAAAGGAAGGCATTCTTCAGACCAGTGGCAGTGGCATGAGGCTGTGTAATGTGCTCCCATGAAGTTCCCATGTCAGGCTTTATCACATCTACGTTGGGACTGCTACTTGGTTTAGTTTGCCGTAATCGACTCTCATTCTCTACCATCTGTCTGGTTTTTGAAGGGGAAGGTTGGTGGGAGTATAATGGAGACCACCACCCTGCTGTGAGGAAGTCTTGTCTGTAACTATGGCTTCCTCTCAGCTTGGTGAAGCTCCAAGCCCTCCTATGAAACATGGCCAGCTGTTGGGTTTGGCTCTCTCTCCAGTGTCCACTCCAGCATGCCCGTTCACAGCCTGATGAACCTTTGCTCCATTGTTTGCCACTACTGTGGTCTCATTTTCACGTCCCTTCATGGGGACCATCACTGTTTCTAAGTTCCCAAGAGAGCCATGACTGCACTGCAGTTCCTGGGGTGCTTACCTGATTGTTAGGTTCTTGATCACAGGAGGGTACCCCATGTAAATCAACTCTCACTCAGCCGGGTGTGTATTCTGTGCCCTTGACACACACCCTTTAACAGATGGTCATATGTATGTTTTCCAAGCAGTGATCACAGTATCGTCCATTTTTCTCCTTTCTCACACCCAGTCATGTTGTACCTTGACCAGGAAGGGATGCTGTAGAGACTTCCTGAGGAAAGTATGTGTCTTGCTAGGCAGAAGCCTCACGTAGTCTTCAAGGAGTAGGACATTCTAGATTTTAATGGGGAGGAGTGAGCCACTTCTTCAGGAGAATCTGAAGATTCCAGAATTTTTTAAAGCAGCAACCTCAATATTCCTGTACCAAGCTTCAAGTTCCCTTCCTCCCACATCAGGGCCCCGCCCTGACGTGGCAGAACTGATGTGGTTGCCATGCTGATCTCTGCTGCTCTGCTGCCTTGGGCCTGACCCTCAGCTTTATCTGTCTTCTCCTTTGACCCAAATCTCTCTTGCCTTTCCCACTTCACCTTCACTGTGAGGATTATTACCATACCCTCACCTTCCCCAGCACACCCCTATCTCCCCACAACCATCCAACCCAAATCCTAAAATTGCTTAGTCCTCCAAAATTAAAATAACAACAACCAGTGCATTCTCTTTTACCAGTATTCCATTCCAGCTCATCATCGAGGGCAGAAGCTGTAACAGTTGCCTAGAACTGTAGGGTGGGTACCTCATGCTGGCACCTGTCAGTGCTCCATCTACCACCAGACACACACAGTCCTCATTGCCATTGAGTGGCTGGTAATCCAGTTCCAAAATTCCAATTTGGAACTGCTTCCTTGGACCACTCCTGGTAGCACCTGTTGTAAGTCATCCCAAGGAAGCAGACACAGATTTGCATAACGGGGTTTATTGAGGAATACTCTTGATAGTCCATGTTGAGGGGAAAGGGAAGCAGGATTGGGCAGAGGGAAGAGCTCAAGTGCACTTGCAAGAGGGGTCAGCCAGTCATCAGTGAACTCTGAAACTAGGCAGGCCATGACCTAGGTGAGGAAGCTCTTCTCTGGTGAAGGAATGCTCACAGAGGAACTGAGAACTGGTAGCTAACACTCCTCGCTGCAGGGAAGAGTACCCACACTGCACCACAGGACCCACCGCAGGAGGGATGGTGAACTGCAGAAACAAATACTAATGAGGTTTTTTGGTGTGAAGATATTAGGCCTGAGAGGTCAAGAAGACTGAAGTAAGCAATAAGCAGCTTCCACCGGTGATGCCTATATATTAGAAATTTTTTTAATGTATAAGATGTGGATAATATTCAACACAGCCTTTATACGTAGTAGATGTATAGCAGCTATCTGTGTTGAATAAATAGAGAAGACAGCCTGTCAGGAATGAGTGTGTTGAAAGAGACAGTCAGAAATCCAGGGTTTTGGTGCCTTGGACCTGGATCAGGTAGTAGGCTCAAATGGGCTGTCAGTGTACTCCCTGTTAGGGGCTGGTGCTCTGCTGGCAGTTGATAGTTATCAGAGTGTTATGATAGTGATGAGATGGTGTCACCTTAGGTTTTTCCATACCTGAACCTGGGTAAGGAGATTGAATTTGTGGTGACAATTATTGTTTGTATCAGTCTTGTGAATTGCACAAGACTGGGCACAGATTGGGCCGATGTACTATTTTTATTGTTTGAATCTTTTTTTTTTGGTACTGGGGATTGAACCCAGGGGCACTCCACCACTGAGCCACATACCCAGCCCTGTTTTGTATTTTTTATTTAGAGACAGGGTCTCACTGAGTTGCTTAGGGCCTCGCTAAGTTGCTGAGGCTGGCTTTGAACTCTTCATCCTCCTGCCTCAGCATCCCAAGTGCTGGGATTACAGGCGTGCACCACCGTGCCCGGCTTTTAATCATATCTTTTAAGTTAGGATTGTAGCTCAGTGGTAGAGCATCCCTGGCTTCAAAAAGAAGAAGAAAAGTCTTCTTACAATGGTGAATCAATCAAATATATAAATATGATACAAAGAAAGTAATGTACTTTTTCAGCATCAATAAAAGAGTGTAGGTTTAATTGCAGTTTTTTGCATATACATGAAGATATCTATGTGATGTACATACATATATATTCTGTCCCATTACAGTGTCCTGAATAAATTTCTTTAGCTCCCAGAACTTCTCTTTAATCTATCTGTATATCTTTTATCAATGTGGGAAAAAATAAGTGCAGTATAGTCTTGTGTTAATATATTGTTTGTTTGATTCATAAATCTGACAAGACAAATTCCTGTTCTGAATTCAATTCTCTTTGTATTTCATGCACCAATCAGTGGGGACACAGAAGGATGGCATTTGGGAAGGTTACTGACTGTTAGGTGTCGATGAGCATTCTGGTCCCTTTGGTTGACAAAGCCAACACTCAATCTGTGCACAGCAGACCTGGGTCCAGAGCTGCCTGATCTGTAGCATTCCGAGAGACTGCATGAAGAGTCCTCCTCCTAGAAAGTAAGAGAGTCTTAAGATTATGACATTACAAAATAGGGCTGGGGATGTGGCTCAGTGGTTGAGTGCCTCTTTAATCCCTAGTACCTGCCCGCCAAAAAAAGCGTGTTAACATTGGATGAAATAAAAAATAGACACTCGCTGCTCCAAGATCCTGCTGAAGCCCTGAAGCACAGGGAGAGGGGAGAGCTGCTGCTGAGAAGGTGCCAGTTCCACTCGCTTGACCCTTCCTTCACGTGTCCCCTGCCACAAAGCTGAAGAAGCTTGAAGTGGGCCTGCTCAATGGGGACACGTTTGTGATTCATTGGCATTTTCTCTTCACAGTGAAAGAAGCTGGAAGAGATTTCACCTACTTAGTCATCGTGGTCGTTGGAGTCAGCATAACAGGTTGCCAAAACAGCAAGTACAATATCCCTGAACATTTTTGTAATGAACATATCTTCATCTCTCATTCTTGTTTTGCTTCATCATCTTTTCCTGTGATTTTCAGGTGGCTTGTTCTACACGATTTTCAAAGAACTTTTTTCTTCATCCAGTCCTAATAAGGTATATGGGAAAGCCTTAGAAAAATGCAGATCACATCCCGAGGTTAGTTCTCTGATGAGAGGGAGGACATGTGGGGGAGGCAGAAATGGGCCCAACTCAAGTACCAGTTCTGAACCCAGGGGAGTTCATGTGAGAGCACACATAGTGGTCGGGTGGTGCTTATGTTAAGTCTTTGTTCTGTACTTGAAACTCTTGGGCACAAGCACCCAAAGGTCAGCACCTGCATGTTTTCGTCCTAATTGTACAAGTGAGTTTTTTTATTAGTTGCTCATAGATTTTCAATACCAAGAGTACACCAAAGTGTCAAACTCAAGTGATTTGTTTCTCATCTTTTCAAAATACCTGTTTCATGGTCTTATGATCATAACAGTTATAGTTAACGTTACCAAAAGTATGTTATGTGCCAGGCGTTGTGCTTAGTGACTTAGTGCATGGTCTCATTAAATCTCACAGGGGCCCTTTACATTAGGAATTACTATTGTCTCCAATTTGCAGAGGGGGAAACTGGCACTATTAACTAACTCAGCTTCAGTCACTGACCT
This sequence comes from Glaucomys volans, assembly GCA_020662805.1. NCBI lineage: Eukaryota > Metazoa > Chordata > Mammalia > Rodentia > Sciuridae > Glaucomys > Glaucomys volans. Next base: position 26,928 of record JAJEJO010002662.1, read on the forward strand.
GGTGTGAGAGCCAGAACGCAGTCCAAGCTGGTCTGATTCCACATCTTCCCTGTTGGCACAGCCTTCCTCAGCCTTTCCCTAAGAAGAGTCAACATGTAGAACCTGCCAGAAGAAAGGCTTTAGATCATGGCTCTCCGGTCACATAGAGCAAGACAGCATGGCCTGTGTGTGACAGATTCCTTACCCCTGATGGGAGAGCTTCAGCACTGAAAAACAGTGACACCCTGAAAAGTGGCAGCAGATGGCATCATAAATATCAGGGCTCAAAAAGTGAGGTCAGAAAAGCACAGTCCTTGCACCTTGGCACGGTGCAAGGCCACAGGTTTTCTCAGCATGGTGTGCTGTGCCGGGCTCCCTGGGACAGGACTCTGAGCACTGCATCAGTCTCTGATCATGTCAGGTTGGGCACCTCAGCAGCCTGTGGGCTCTGGCATCTTTCTTTTCAGTCTAATGACTTCTTAACTGGTCCCTGGTTATCTGTGGGAACCATGGAGAGGGAAGCAGGAAGTGAGAACTGTCCCTGAGCGAGGTGAAAATGGACAGGGACTAAGAAAAGTTCCCACTATAGTTATTGGGAATCAAGTTATAACTGGATTGTGTTATATCTAAATTATCTGTTTTTACAGGCTACAAAAATAAATATGGGTGGAAACCTAATTAGATATTAGGATGCATCTCTGAAAAGAGGTGAGGAGTTTCAGTGTTATTCATGAACCCAGCATCTCAGAGTTTACTGCATTTTGAACAAAACAAAATCCACAGAATAAACACAGAGTAAGATATTACTAAGGTCAATAACTTAATTTGTGCCAAGAGGAACTGTGAACAATAATTAAGTTTTAACAATTCAGTTTTGTCAGTTGTTTCTAAGGGTCCAAGGCTTCATGGGCCCCATTCCTGATTAAAAAATAGGTACTCCTATTGTTCTGATACTGATGTGTTTAATCTGTTAAAGTAAGTTATTTGGACAGTTGTTCCATTTGTTTCAGCCCCACAGATCTAAAATATCTGTTGTCTTACATAGTGTCGTTTTCTTTTGTGTCTGGAAATCATGATAGTAAAAATGCTCAACAAAGAGACGAAGACAATTTTACAAAATTGGAGGCAATTTTTTTTTTTTTTTTTTTTTTTTTTAGTTTGACATCAAATTTGTACTTTTTAGAGTTCCAAAGTATTTGCTTTTCTTTTTTTTTTTTTCTTGAACCGGGGATTGAACTCAGGGACACTTGACCACTGAGCCACATCCCAGCCCTACTTTGTATTTTATTTAGAGACAGGGTCTCACTGAGTAGCTTAGCACCTTGCCTTTGCCACAACTGCTTTCAAACTCATGACCTTCCTGTCTCAGCCTCATGAGGCATGCACCCCCATATCCAGCTAGTATTTACTCTTTAAGTTCAATAAAAACTACATTTCTACTTCATGTAAATTTACCGTTAAGCATAATAGATTCACATCTGATTTTAACTATGTCATTTTTTCTTGGTTTTTTTTTTTCTTGCTGTTTGAGTGACTTGACTCGTTTCAACATAGCTTTTAGCATTAGACCCCACATATAGAATGTCATTTAAAGTGTTCATACATTTTTATCTTCAAACCATATTAGAAGTATTAGAGAAATATTTGGACGCTGTTTTGTGTTTGCTTTTTGTAAACGAAGCAGAAACAGTTTCCTTTAGCCTACATTGTTCCGAAGCTACAAGTGATGCCGTAAAGTTCCTATTTCCATTTCTGCAAATGAAATATTTGTTTAAATTATTTACGGGAAAAATAAATGTGTAAACCAGGAAAAAAAAATTATTTACAGGATGATTGTTTGCTACTTAACTTTTTCCTAGCTTTCTCATGAGTGAAGTCACCATTTTTTAAAGAGATCAGGCCTTATTTTTTTTTTTCTAAAATCACTTGGTTTGTAGAAAACATTTCCCTAGGAATCATAAAAGAGGAACACTAAGAAGGCACTGTCTTTACTCTGCAGGTGGTCAGTATCTTTGGTGAGCCTGTTAAAGGCTATGGGGAGATGACGCGTCGCGGGCGGAGACAGCATGTCAGGTACCATGGTACAAGTTGGAAAGATGGGGGTGACTTTTAAATGGCAGGAGCTTATTAGTCTTACGTCATTCCATTTTCTCTACAGTTTTATTGAATATGTAAGAGATGGGCTGAAACACTTGCGAGTGAAGTTCTACATTGAGGGCTCTGAGCCAGGAAAGCAAGGAACGGTGTATGCTGAAGTGAAAGAGGTATGAGAATGGGGTGGGGTCATTGGGGTCCACGGTTCCGGGCTCACTGTTGCCTAAGCTCTGAATGGTAAATAACACCTGGAAATACATTTTTTTCAGAACCCAGAGGGTGGCAAATATGAATTTCAGTATATATTTGTGGAAGTAGAATCCTATCCTAGAAGAACTATTGTGATTGAAGATAATCGAGTCCAAAATAATTGAGAGTCAAGCAGGCATGCTGGCATGGAGTGGTGGGCGCACTGGGGTCATCATCACTCTCCCAAATCTGCCCAGGAAGAGGGCATTGTTTGTGAAAGTGAACATAATAGGATGTATGACACACTTAGACAAACCAAATTAGAGATTTTCTTGTGAAAAATCATGAAATAGAGCATATTTTATGTTGCATCATTAAATTGTCCATCATGACAGCATTTTTACATCTTTCATGATGAGAGTTTTTTGTTACTGAAAATTTTACACCATGTAAATAAAGAACAGATTTCAGTATTTTATGCTTTTTTATATTGTATAGTTGGTTAAGCCTACAGAATAAAATTAAAACAAACAGAAAGATGTCAAAAGCATCTTCCATTCCTATACTTTGGAATCTGACGTGAGATAAATGTGAAAATATTTGAGAGTTGTAGTGAACCAGATGTAAATACATTATGAAGGGTTGTGCACACTATGATTTTTACCAGCCTATCTCACATTCCCTCTGCATGAGTTGGGAGCATTGTCCACAGTGGGAAAAGCACAGGCTTGGTGGCCAGGTGGACTGGCTCTCGCCCCACCTTTCCTAGTTACCGTCGTCAGCCCTCACCGTTCGGTAGTTGGTTGGGATGACTGAGTGAGATGATAGGTGCAAGGGCCTGAACCACAGGCACCATGAGGTGTTTCCAGCCCACTCACAACTTATGCTGATTCTTTACATTACTAAGAAAAGGCTAAAAAGAACTATGGTACCATGGTACAGGTTGGAAAGATGGGGGTGACTTTTTAAAAAGTTTTTAAATATATGAACACCTATTTAATTTGATGTCTTTGCTAGGGATTTGTTAACAAGTGACCTCCTCCTACAAGTCCTGGTCATGTGACACTAGAGTGCTGTGTGTCCTGGGTAGTTCAGAAACATCTCTCTCCACAGTGGCTTCTGAGTGGGATTTGCCCAGTCAGGTGTTTCTCCTCCTCCTGCAGAACTGTCAGTGTAGGAACTTCCAGTGTTTTCTTGAGATTTTAGGATATTTAGGGTAGAAGGATTCCCAGGCTCTCTCACCTGCTTAGTTTATCTTCCTCCTTACACTAGTGAACATTTTGATTTAAGTGCTTGTTTAAATATTTAATCTTAATTCTAAAAACATCAGACATGTAGAAAGTATGGAAAGAATCTGAGCAATATGCTTGTCTCCCTGCAGTAACGCACCTGATGTGACAGCCAGGCTCTTAACTTAGCCCCTGTCTCCTAGTCGGTTTTCCTGTCCTTCCCAGTTGAATGCTCCATTCCTGTGTTGTTTTCTTCCCTGAGGGGACAGCATGCAGCAGGCTGAGAAGTAGTTCTTGCCTCTCCAATTCAAAAAATCAGACCTGGTTTCAGACCTCACTACAGCTGTCAAACTGCACCTGGACAAAGAACCCTGGCATCTGTGTTAGGTGGGGATTTAGCCACTCTCTCTGACCCTGGCATTTGGTTTAAGACCATTTGCTTTCTTTGTGTTCATCTTTACTTATTTCCCATTTTATTATATGTTCATGTCCCTTAAGTTTGAAACTTACCAAGTTACTTTCATGTATGTTTAAGAAACCTAATTTTTCGAAAGGAAGAATTTTGGAGCCCTTGACAGATTTTTCTATATAACACATAAAAATATCATGTGTCATTTTTCCTTACTCTTTTTCATTCGAAAACTTGATGCTAAATGTAAATTTTTCTTTTTTTAAAGAGCATCTTTAATCTGCTTTTATTCTGGCATCTCTATCCATGGGCTTCTCCCATCTTCTCTGAATTCAGTTCAGAAATCTACAGGACATATCTGACTGCCCAGTACCCACTCCCCCACCCCCGCGACCATTTCTGTGCATTTGCAAATGATTTGGTCCTTTTCTTCACAGGCCTTTGTCACTTCATGCCCAGTCAGTGAGATCTTATGAGAATTAAGAGTTGGCAGCATTTCCTCTCATGGTTTTCTTTACCTCCTAAATGAAGAGACAGGTTTCAACACATTAGTGTTCTGAGGTTCTGCTTGCTGAAGAATGAGATTCCAGTCTAGTGACCTTGCAGGCCCCTTCACAACTGTGCTAGGAACGCTTTATTCATTTCTTTCCATTTAGTAAACTAATACAGTGATATTACTTCTGTTTCTCTTACTCTAATCCAAATATAACTTTTCAACTTCTAATTTATGGGTTTCCACTTAGGGATATGCTTATGTTATAGCCTACATGCAGTAATCCTGTAGCACCACATGTGTGCCTTGTTAGCTAGATTTCACTCATTCATTAAGAAGTATTTGTTGAGTACATGCTATATGTCAGACCCTATGTTGGGTGCAGAGATCCATAAGAGGAAAAATAATGACCCTTGTCCTTGAGGAACATGAAATAGATAAAATACTCTAGTGGAGTTCTGACACAGTGATAGCATAGGGCGGGGACTTCAGAGAGGAGGAACCATTGGAGATGTGATCATGGAGTGTAGACTGCAAGGGAGGACCCAGTACCAAGTGAACACAGTTTAATGTCCCCCAAGGCCACCCACTGTAGCTACATGGCCAAACTTAAGTCATCCTGATTTCCCTGATCTCACTGGCTCTTACCATAAATAAAACACAAGACATAAACTTTATTCCTCATCAGCATGATTCAGTGAAATTAAGTCAACTATAGACAAATCAGCTTAAACAGCTCTACTCGCCCTAGAAAGAATGTTACTGTGTAAGAGCCAATCACAAAACAGGTCAAGTACTTACTCCTGTGAGCTGTGTAAACTGCTATAACTGCTGCTGTGACCCAGACTCCTTACCACTTCTTTCCACTTCTGGTTGGTGGTCTCCTGGTTTGAGAACTAACTCAGAAAAAGGGGGGACTTTACCAGGAATTAATATCGGACATTCAAAGCAGATAGGGACTCAGGAAGTTGAATATAACAAAACAAGAAAACCCCAGCACTGCCACTGCCAGAGCCATCCCCTCTCCTCATCCTTCACCCCACAAGTAAAGTGGATAAGGGAATTAAAAGATCCCACATTTATTTTAAGAGGCCTGTGGCATGTCTGGGTTCAGAGAAATCAGAGATCAAAGACACTGCCAGACTAACCTGAAAGAAGTGCTGCACAATATGTTTGTGGTGAAAAGAAGCCATATCTCTCCTGGCTGCCTGCAGAGAAAAGAGGAAGGAAACATTTTGTAGCCACACCCATGAGGGCCAGCCGCTGTGAGAACCAATTCCTAGCAAACCTGAGCTGGGACCAAAGTACAGGCCTGGGAAACCCACACCACACAACATAGTTCCTAATTGACCAGCATAAAATCAGATGTGGAGAGGGTTTACATGGGGAGAATATAGGCCATGGAAACCCAACCAGCTCCACCCCTCCCCCTCGAGTCCAGCACCTTGCAGGATCAGCTGGGAGGGAATCGTCCCACTGGGAATTGAAAGGGCAGGGGTGGTAGTGATAGTTTGGAGATGGAACCCAAGGGACCAGGAAATGTGAGGTCCATGGGTGACGGAGGGGACAAAGTATTGGCTTCTGTACTGTGTGCAGAGATTCCTCCGATGCAGTCCCCCAGCAGAGACTGGAAGCTGCTGGGCCCTGGAGTGTGCTGATTTAAGATCTTCAGACCAATCACCATTCAACAAAGAAACTGGAACCTACCTAAGCCTAAACCCTGCCTCCGGGAGCTCCACCTACAGGATCTCCACTCACACTCCAACAGCCCCATGCTGAGGGTGGAGCAGACACTGCGGTCCAGTCAGCCCACCTAACACAGCTGAAAAGGGAAGCTGAGAATTTTTTGAACTCCAATGGAAACAATTCTTTAACTTTTCCTCAATAACTTTTTTTTTCTCTTTTTCTTTCTTTTTTCTTTGCTCTGTTTAATTGTGAGCTGAATGGTTCATGGACACTTATACATATTTGTCTCTTTGTTTTCATTTCTAGCATTTTTTTGAAGGCAGTTTTTTTTCATGGCTTACTCTGAAGGCTAGGATTTTTGATGAGCATATCATGATTTTGGTTTTTATTTTTTTTATTTTTATTTTACACTTTTTCTCTCATGTTACCCTTCTTTTTCTCTCTTTTCATCTAACAGGCAAACTCTATTGTTCTTTCTTTCATTCTTCCTTAAATTTTTTACGTCTGTTTTCTCTCCTCCTCTCTCATAATCATCACACATTCTCCATCTCTTCTTTTTCTCTTCACCATTTGAACTTATAACCCCTTTTGCAAGCTTACTGTTTTTACTGTGGGCAATACCTGATCACATCACTTGTTTATTGTGATAGTAAACATGTAGATGTCATAGCAGAAAACTGTTTAGTTTAATACTGCATATTGTTTGCATTAGTTTTTGTTATTGTCTTCCCCTAAACTGTGAGGTACTGGAAACCTTCGGGGACTCTTTAAGTCTACACGGTAGAAACTCTACTGCCTCAGTCAGAGCTATACTGTTAGATGGAGATACACACAAATAATATGAAAAAGCAAGAGAATGAACCACCCCAAATGAACCAAAAAATATCAATAAAAGAACCTGTTGACACCACCACAGTAGAATAAATGTCAGAAGGAGCTTAGAAAGTTCATAGTTAAACTGATCTGTGAGGTAAAGGATGATCGAAGGTGTGAAATCAGAGAAAATAGAAGTGAAAGATCAATAGAAGAGATTTTGAAAAAGAAAATTCAAGCAGAAATTCTCAAAATGAAGGAATCAATAACAAAAATTCAATGCAAAGCATAACCAGCAGACTAGACCACTTGGAAGACAGAGTTTCAGGCTACAAAGACAAAATATATAATCTTGAAAATAAAGTTGACTGTAGAGAAAAGATGTAAAAAGACCATGAACAGTACTTCCGAGAACTATGATATACCATGAAAAGACCAAATTTAAGATTTATCAGGATAGATAAAGGCTCAGAGACACAACCAAAGGAATGCACAATCTTTTCAATGAAATAATATCAGAATATTTCACAAGAATTAAGGATGAAATGGAAAGTCAAATACAGGAGGATTACAGGACTTGAAATATACATTATTACAACAGGCACATTATGAAAATGCCTAACATAAAATAGAATTTTAAAGGTTCTAGAGAACCATGACAGATCACATTTAGAGGGAAACCAATCCAGATCTCAACTGATTTCTCAAACCAGATCCTCAAAAGACTTGGAATTTTATATACCAAGCTGTGAAAATGGATGCCAGCCAAGAATGATATACTCAGTGAAATTAAGCTTCAGAATTGATGATGAAATAAAAATGTTCCATAATAAATAAAACAAAAGAATTCACAACAAGAAAGCTTGTACTCCAAAACATACTCAATAAAATATTTTATGAAGAAGAAATGAAAAATAAAAATCTGCAAAGGAAGGAAGTGCCAGAAAAGCAATCAAAGGAGAAACTAATCCAAATTAAAAACCAGAAATAAAATGATAAGGAATAAAAATCATTTTTGAATAATAACATTGTAAAGGGCCAAAACTCATTAATCAAGACATAGACTGGAAGATAGGATTTATAAAAAGACCCAACAATATGCTATCTCCAAAAGACTCACCTCATAAGCAAAGACATCCACAGACTGAAGGTAAAAGAATGGGGAAAAAAAATATCACAGGGATCCTATAAACATGCAGGGTTTTCATCCTCATATCAGATAGAGTGGACTTCAAACCAAAGTTAATCCAAAGGGACAAAGAAGGACATTTCATACTGCTTAAGAGAACTGTATATCAACAAGACATAACAATCATAAATATTTATCAATGGAGCATCTACATACATCAAACAAACCTGTCTCAATTTCAAGAATTAAATAAACCACAACACAATAATACTGGGGAACTTTAACATGCCTATGTCACCACTGGATAGATCTTCCAAACAAAAACTAAATAAGCTATAAATCCAAAAAAAATGCAATTAATAATTTAGATTTAATAGGCATATATACAATATTTATTTCATCTATCAGTGACTGGATAGACTTTTTTTTGAAGCAGTGTATGGGTCCTTCCCTAAAATAGACCATGTTTTAGGTCACAAAGCTATTCTTGAAAATACAAAACAAAAAATAAAATAAAAAAGATAATACCTTGCATTCTATTAGGTCATTATGTAATGAAATTAGAAATCGACGAACTTTAGGAAAGAAGCTACTCTACCACCTGGAGACCAAATAATACACTAATGAATGGATAGCATAAGAAATCAGGACTGAAATAAAAAAATACTTGGTTAATTAGAATAGCAACACAACATATGAAAATCTCTATAAAGAGATAAAGAGATAAACACTATAAAGGCAGTTCTAAGAGGAAAGGTCATTGCATTGAGCTCATTCATTAAAAGAATAGAAAGTCACCAAATGAAAAACCTAGTATTACATCTCAAGGCCCTAAAAAAAGAAGAACAAATTAACACAGCAGTGAAAGACAGAGATTAATTAAAAATAAGCTGAAATCAATGAAATTAAAACAAAAATCAGTGAAACAAAAAGTTGACTTTTTGAAAAAATAAATAAAATTGATAAATCCTTAGCTAAGCTCACCAAGAGAAAGAGGGGAAAAACTCAAATTACTAAAATTTGTGATGAAAAGGAAATATCACCAGAGACACTACCAAAATACAATAATAAAAAACTTGCAAATTTATATTCCAATAAGAAAGAAAATCTTAAAGATATTGTCAAATTTCTAGAGACAATATGACCTATCCAAATTGAATCAGGAGGATATAGAATATTTAAACAGATCAATTTCAAGCAATGAAGTTGAAGATGCCATCAAAAACTACCAACATTAGGATTTTTTATTGGAATTGCTTTGAATTTGTATAGCACTTTTGGAAGTATGGCCATTTTGACAATATTAATTCTGCCTATCCAAGAACATGGGACCTCATAGAATTAGAGCAAGCAATTATAAAATTCATTTGGAGGAATAAGAGACCCAGAATAGCTAAAGCAATCCTTAGCAAGAAGAGCGAAGCAGGGGGTATCACAATACCAGACCTTCAACTATACTACATAGCAATAGTAACAAAAACAGCATGGTATTGGCACCAAAATAGGTAGATCAATGGTACAGAATAAAGGACACAGAGACAAACCCACATAAATACAGGTATCTCATACTTGACAAAGGAGCCAAAAACATGCAATGGAGAGAAGACAGACTCTTCAACAAATGGTGCTGGGAAAACTGGAAATCCATATGCAGCAAAATGAAACTAAACCCATATCTCTCACCCTGTACAAAACTCAACTCAAAGTGGATCAAGGACCTAGAAATCAGACCAGAGACTCTGCACCTAATAGAAGAGAAAATAGGTCCAAATCTTCATCATGTTGGCCTAGGACCAGATTTCCTTAACATGTCTCCCAAAGCACAAGAAATAAAAGCTGGAATCAATGATTGGGATAGAGTCAAACTAAAAAGCTTTTTCTCAGCAAAGGAAACAATCAGCAATGTGAAGAGAGAGCCTTCAGAGTGGGAAAAAAATCTTTGCTACACACACTTCAGATAGAGCACTCATCTCCAGAATCTACAAAGTACTCAAAAGTCTTTACACCAAGAACACTAATAACCCAATCAATAAATGGGCCAAGGAAATGAACAGACACTTTACAGAGGACGATCTACAAGCAATCAACAGATTTATGAAAAAATGTTCAACTTCCCTCCTTATAAGAGAAATGCAAATCAAAACCACCTTAAGATTTCATCTTACCCCAATTAGAATGTCTTTTATTAAGAATACAGGCAACAACAGGTGTTGGCGAGGATGTGGGGAAAAGGGTACACTCATACATTGCTGGTGGGAGTGCAAGTTGGTGCAATCACTCTGGAAAGCAGTGTGGAGATTCCTTAAAAAACTTGGAATGGATCCATTTGACCCTGCTATCCCACTCCTTGGCCTATACCCAAAGGACTTAAAATCAGATTACTACAGTGATGCAGCCACATCAATGTTCATAGCTGCTCAATTCACAATAGCTAGATTGTGGAATCAACCTAGATGCCCTTCGATAGATGAATGGATAAAGAAACTGTGGTATATATACACAATGGAATATTATTCAGCCATAAAGAAGAATAAAATTATGGCATTTGTAGGTAAATGGATGATGTTGGAGACTGTTATGCTAAGTGAGATCAGCCAATCCCAAAAATCCAAAGGCCGAATGGTCTCTCTGATAAATGAATGATGTTGCATAATGTGGGGGGAAGAGTGGCAAGAATGGAGGAATGATAGATAGCATAGAGGGAAGGGAGGGATGGGGTTGGGGTTGGGGGGGGTAAGAATAATAACAGAATGTGTGACAGACACCATTGCCCTGTGTACATGTATGAATGCACAGATGGTGTGACTCTACTTTGTGTACAACCAGAGAAACAATAGCTGTACTCCATTTGTGTTCAATGAATCAATAAGTAAATTAAAAAAAATAATAAAGTAGCAGGTAAATGTAAAAAAAAAAAATAGGAAAGCAACTTGAGGGAGAATACTGGATGCCAGTATCACCTCACTATGCTGGCCTTCAATGCTGGTGAAGACACCATGGGATATCTAAACAATTAAATCACTCAATTTAATCTTTCAGACAACTGTGTGCTTTCCAAGATGATGTTTCTGCTGGTTTTGTCAGGTTTTGCAGCATGAATTAACGAGTGGATGAGGAAAAAAAAAAAAAAAACTACCAACAAAGAAAAGCCCATGAAGGATTCTCTGCCAAGTTCTACCAGACCTTCAAAGAAGAACTAACACCAATCCTCAAATTATTCCATGAAATAGAAAAGGAGGAAACCCTTCCAAACTCATTCTATGAAGCTAGTATCACCCTGATACCAAGACCGAACAAAGACACATTAAGGAAAGAAAACTTCAGACCAATTTTCCTGATACATAGATGAAAAAATTCAAAATAAAATACTGTCATATTGTATACAAAAACATATTAAAAAGATAGTGCACCATGATCAAGTGGATTTCATCCCACGGATGCAAGGTTGATTCAGCATATTGAAATCAATAAACATAATTCACATCAATAGACTTAAAGTCAAGAATCACATGATTATTTCAATAGATGTAGAAAAAACATCTGACAAAATACAGCATCCATTCATATTCAAAACATTAGGAAAACTAGTAATTGTAGAAACATACCTTAACATTGTAAAAGCTCTATATGTTAAGCCCAAGGCCAACATCATTCGAAACAGATAAAAAGTAAAAGCATTCCCTCTAAAAACTGGAACCAGACAAGGATGCCCTCTTTCACCACTTCTACTCAACACACTCCTTGAAATTCTATCCAGAGCTATTAGCCAAAAGAAAGAAGTTAAAGGGACTCAAATGTGAAAAGAACAGCTGAAATCATCCCTATTTGCCATCACTATAAGTCTGGTGGACCAAAAAAAACTCCACCAGAAAAACTCTAGAACTCATAAATGAATTCAGCAAAGTAGAAGAATGTAAAATTAATATCCATAAATCACTTGCATTCCTATGCATCAATGATGAATCATCTGAAAGGAAATTGGGAAAACTATTCCATTAAAAATATCTTTTAAAAAAAACCTGGGAATCAATCTAACAAAAGAGGTGAAACACCTCTACAATGAAAACTATGGAAGACTAAAGAAAGAAATTAAAGAAGACCTTAGAAAATAGAAAGATCTCTCGTGGTCTTGGATAGGCAGAATTAATATTGTCATAATGGCCATTCTACCGAAAGTGCTTTACAGATTTAATGCAATTCCATTAACATTCCAATGATGTTCTAGAAGTAGGAAAAACCATCATGAAATTCATTTGGAAAAATAAGAGGCCTAGAATAGTCAAAGCAGTCCTTAGCAAGAAAAGTGAAGGAGAAGGCATCACAATACTAGATCTTATACTACAGAGTTATAGTACCAAAAGCATGATATTGGCACCAAAACAGACATAAAGACCAATGTTACAGAATAGAAGACACAGACAAACCCACATAAATAAAGTTATCTCATACTAGACACAGGTGCCAGAAACATACAATAGAGAAAAATAGCCTCTATAACAAATGGTGCTCGGAAAACCAGAAATCCATATATAGCAAAATGAAATTTAACCCATACTTCTCACTCCTCCCAAAACTCAACTCAAAGTGGATCAAGGACCTAAGCATTGGACCAAAGACTGTGCCTACTAGAAGAAAACATAGGCCCAACTGTCCATCATGTCAGCTTAGGAAATGAATTCCTCAACAAGACTCCTAAAGTGCATGAAGTAAAATTAAGAATCAATAAATGGGACAGTACCTAACTAAAAACTTCTTCACAGCAAAGAAAACAAGAACATGTAAAGAGAGCCTACAGAATGGGAAAAAACTTTGCCATCTGCATCTCCGATCGAGCATTAATCTCCAGGATATAAAGAACTAATAAAACGACACCAAAAAACCCAAATAATCCAATCCAATCAACTGAACAGGCACCTCACAGAAGAAGAAATACAAATGGTCAACAAAAGTGCAAAAAACTTCAACATATCTAGCAATTAGAGAGATACAAATTAAAACTGCACTGAGATTTCATCTCACTCCAGTCAGAATGGCAATTATCAAGAATACAAGCAAAAGTAAATGTTGGTAGGATGTGTGGAAAAGGGTACACTTAGACATTGTTAGTGGGACTCCAAATTGGTGCAATGACTCTGGAAAGCAGTATGAAGATTCCTCAGAAAACTTGAACTGGAACCACCATTTGACCCAGTTATCCCAATCCTGGGTATACACCCAAAAGACTTAAAATCAGCATGCCTGACCTCCCCCCACCCCTGCAACCCGCAGATGCCTGAGACTGTGCCCCACATGCAACTGGTGCCTGCACTGCAGCTCCCCAGCTTCTTGGGAGGCTGGTGCAACCATTATGAATTATCTCTGAGGGTGTGGCCATCATCACTGGGTGCAGCAGTCTGCTTTATGAGATGCCTACAGGAAACTGGAGGTCCATTGACAGGTAGCACACTCACATAGAGATACTAAGGACTGGGAGGTTTGAGTAGTAGATGACTGTGAATCATTGATTTTTTTAATTTTTTACTATTCATTTCTTCTTTTCTCTCTCTTCTCTCTTTTCCTTCTACTAATTTTTTTTCCTCTTCTCACTCTATTTTCCTTCTGTTTACCTGTTCCCTTGGGGTCTCTTTCTCCCTTTTCCCATGCTAATAATGAGTTCATTGCAAACTAATGTCTATACAGTAGATAATTACTGATATCGTCCTATTTGTTTACTGCAAATTGTTAAGGCCTTTACAAGGAGTTTTGATGTAGGACTGCATATTGTTTGTATTGGATGCTGCTGATATCAATCTTCCCCTCAAAGGAAAGGTATTGGAATCCTGCAGGGTCACAGTGAGCCTACAGAGAGGAAGTTGCAGCACCTCAGTTCTTCACTGGTAGAGGGGAATATACAGAAATAATATGAAAAAATGGGGGAAGAAATTGTCCCAGCAAAACACGATGTTATTTTGACAGAGTCCAAAGACAGCATGGCAATAGAAATGACAGAAAGGGAGCTTAGAATCTACATGATTAAAATGATCCCTGAAGCAAAAGATGAGATAAGAGATCCAATGCAGGCAATGCATGATCACTCCAATAAACAGTTAAAACAGCAAATGCAGGAAGCAAAAGAGAACTTCAATAAAGGGATAGAGATTTGGGGAGAAAAAACACAAAAAGAAATACTTGAAATAAGAGAAACTATAAGTCAAATTAAAAACTCAATAAAAAGCATCACCAACAGAATGGATCTTGTGGAAGACAGAATCTCAGACAATGAAAACAAAATATTTCATCTTGAGAACAAAGTTGACCAAACTGAGAAGATGGTGAGAAATCATGAACAGAAACTCCAAGAATTATGGGACAATATAAAAAGACCAAATTTAAGAATTATTGGGATTGAGGAAGGCACAGAGATACAAACCAAAGGAATGAACAACCTGTTCAACACAATATCAGAATATTTCCCAACCTGAAGAATGAAATGGAAAATCAAATACAAGAGGCTTACAGGAAACCAAATGCACAAAATTATAATAGATCCACACCAAGGTACATTATAATGATAATTATACAAGCTAAAGATAGGATTTTAAAGTCTGTGAGAGGAAAGGGTCAGGTTACATATAAGGGGAAACAAATTAGGATATCAGCAGATTTTTCAGCCCAGACCCTAAAAGCAGGAAGGACCTGGAACAATTTGTTTCAAGCCCTGAAAGAACATGGATGCAAACTAAGAATCTTATACCCAGCAAAACTAACCTTCCAATTTGATAGTGAAATAAAATCTTCCCACAATAAACAAAACCTAAAATAATTCACAAATAGAAAGCCTGAACTATAGACCATTCTCAACAAAATATTTCATGAGGAGGAAGTGAAAAACAACAATACAAGTCAGCAAAGGAAGGAACTACCCTAAAGGAAAGCCATTCAAGGGAAAACCAAGTCAAGGTAAAAACAAAAAAATGAACCAAAATGACCAAGAATAAAAATCGTATCACAATAATAACCCTGAATGTTAATGGCCTAAACTCATTAATCAAAATACATAGACTGGCAGATTGGATTAAAAAGAAAGACCCAACAATGTGCTACCTTCAAGAGACTCATCTCATAGAAAAAGACATCCATAGACTAAAGGTGAAAAGATGGGGGAAAACATACCATGCACATGGACTCAGTAAAAAGCAGGTGTCTCCATCCTCACATCAGATAAAGTGGACTTTAAAACTAAGTTAGCCAGAAAGGATAAAGAAGGACATTTCATACTGATTCAGGGAAACATAAAGCAGCAAGACATAAAGATTTTAAATATTTATGCCCCAAACAATGGAATATCCATTTACATCAAACAAACCCTTCTCAAGATTAAGAATCAAATAGACCAAAACACAATAATAGTGGGTGACTTTAACACACCACTCTCACCACTGGATAGATCCTCCAAATAAAAACTGAACAAAGAAACTATAGAACTAAATAATACAATCAATGATATGGACGTAACAGATATGTATAGAGTATTTCATCCATCATCAAGTGAATACACTTTCTTCTCAGCAGCTCATGGATCCTTCTCCAAAATAAACCATATAGTATGCCACAAAGAAGCTATTAATAAATAAAAAAAATTAGAGATACTACCTTGTATTCTATCAGACCATAATGGAAGGCAATTAGAAATCAAAGATAAAATAAAAAACAAAAACTACTCCTACACTTGGAGACTAAATAATATGCTATCTTTGCTAAGCCCATGGCCAACATTGAATGATGCAATGATAACAGAAGACATCAGGGAGGAAATAAAAAAAATTCTTAGAGGTAAATGAGAATAACAACACAACATATCAAAATCTCTGGGACACTCTGAAAGCAGTACTAAGGGGAAAGTTCATTGCATCAAGCTCATACATTAAGAAAATAAAAAGTCAACAACTAAATGACATAACATTACATCTCAAAGCTCTAGAAAAAGAACAGATCAACACCAAAAGTAGTAAAAGACAGGAAATAATTCAAATCAGAGCTGAAAACAATGAAATTGAAACAGGAGAAACAATTCAAAAAATTGATAAAACAAAAAGTTGGTTCTTTGAAAAAGTGAACAAAATTCATTAACACTTAGCCACACTAACAAAGAGGGGAGAAAAAACTCAAATTACTAGAATTTGTGATGAAAAACGAAAAATCACTACAGACACCACTGAAATAGATAACATAATTAGAAGCTACGCTGAAAATCTATACTCCAACAAAATAGAAAATATCAAAGACATTGACAAATTCTTAGAGACATTTGATCCTCCCAAAGTGAATCAGGAAGACATATACAAACAGATCAATTTCAAGCACTGAAATAGAAGAAGCCATCAAAAGCCTACCAACCAAGAAAAGCCCAGGACCAGATGGATTCTCAGCCAAATTCTACAAGACCTTTAAAGAACTAATACCAATATTCCTCAAAGTATTCCATGAAATAGAAAAAGAGAGAACCCTTCCAAACTCATTCTATGAAGCCAGTACCACTCTGATACCAAAATCAGACAAAAATGCACCCAATATCAGAGCACCCAAATGTACAAGGCAAACATTGACAGGCCTGAAGGGAGAAACAGCAATGCAATATAAGAGGAGAGTTCAGAACCCACATTCAACAGTGGATAGGACAGCAGGAGGAAAATGTTAAGTCACAAAAGAAGCCTGGAGCTGGGTGTGGTACCTGTTGTCCCAGCTCCTTAGGAGACTGATGCAGAAGGATCTCTTGAGCCCGTAGTTCAAGAACAGCTTGGAGGACATAGTGAGACCCGGTCTTAACAAATTAATAACTCTGAAATAATGCAGTTATCTTTTGTAGTTACAATGGAATGAAACATCAATAGAAGAGGGAAAGCTGGAAAATTCATAACTGCACTGTCACTGTGAGATAGTAGGCAGACATAGACAGTACTTTATGGGCTGATGGAGATGGTCTTAGACTGAGAAATGCACCATTATCAATTGTTGCTTCTCAGGGCTGCTTCACGGTTGATGGTGAGAGCTTCACAGAGGAGTGGAAAGCACTAACACGTCACCGTCACTCTTCCTGTGTGGCCCTAACGTTCTTACCAGTATAACAAAGTACCTGATCTGGAATGTGCCTCTAGATGGCCCAGCTGGGGGAGGGTTTGACTTGGTCTTGTTGATGTTACCCAATGTCTTAAAGGGCATTTGGTTTCATGTGACACACTTCTGAGACTACATTCACACTGTGAAATAACAGCCCTGAGTGAGGTCATAGAGTCCTGGGCCCCTTATCCATGGTGTCACCTTCCATGGCTTTTTAGTCAGTTACCTGCGGTCAGCATGATCTGAAAATATGAAGTGGAAAATGCCAGAAATAATTCATAAGTTCTAAAGTGGGGGCCTTGCTGAATAATGTGATAAATCTTTTGCTGTCCCTGTCTGTTCCACCCAAGCTGTGGATCATAGTGTGTCCACACTGTATACTCATCCCCTCCACCAGCCACCTGGCAACCATCTTGGTAGCCAGATGGACTATCTCAGAATTCAGTGCTGTGTTCAAGTGACCCTGTTTTCTTAATAATGACCCCAAATCACAAGAAGGGTGATACTGGTGATTTTATGACATCACTTGTGTAATTGTTTTCTTTTATTATGAATTATCTTTAATGTCTTACTGTACTTCATTTATAAACTATCGTAAGTATGCATATATAGGACAATATAGCATATATAGGGTTCAGTTCTATCCATGGCTTCAGAAATGCCCTGGGATCTTGGAAGTTACCCAGGGAGAAGAGCTGAAACTGCATTAGATTCCTATAAGCACAGTTGCAAGCATCCCACGGATGGCCTTGAACACTAAAGGTTTCTTGTCTAATTAAAAACCACGATGCAAGCAGGCACACTCCCTCTGTAGGTGCGGGGAAGGGCCTCTTTCCTGTCGCTTCTCTGGCTTCCAAGGTTGCTGGGCATTCTGCAGTTCTCCTTGGCCTAGGGCAGCACATCTCCAACCCTCACGTGGTGCTCTCTGGGACTGTGTGTCTATGAACAAATGTCCGCATTTTCCAAGGACACCAGTCATGGATCTGAACTAAATCCGCAATGCAAGTATCTCCCAGTAAGGTCACACTGTGAGACGTGGAATTACAACTTTGTGAATGAACTTTTAGGGGGACACAACTTGGCCCATAGCTACCATCAATATATGATTCTGTACCTGAAATCAGTTCACAGTGAGACTTGCCTATGGATCTCAACAATAAAAACTGTGAGCAGGAGACCACACATCGCAAGAGAGGAGTCGGTAAGTAGGGTGGTGATTCTGAAAGTCCCGGAGGACCTGCGAGGACTCGGCAAAGGGACTGTGGTGCCTGTTCCCCACCCACCTCCTGAACCCTGCCCACCTCCTGGGCCCGGGGTTAGAGCCCCCCCCCCCCCCCCCCCCCCCCCCCCCCGGCCGGGGGGCCCTGTAGGGTAGGAGGGTGCAGGGCGGGGACCGGGGAGCGGCTCCTCAGGTGCTCCTGGTACGTAGAATCCCGAGACCCGGCCAGGAACCGTTACCCCGAAAGCCGCGCTTTCTTTGTGACTCCCTGCGGCCTGGCCACGCCCCTTTTCGTCATCTCTCTTGTCCACCAATGAGCTTGGAGAACTGAGGCCACGCCCACCACGGCCACCTAGAACTTCTCTGGTTACAGCTCCTCTGCTTATTTCGCTTCCAGCCGCAGGAGCTGACGGAAGCAATTCTCCTTGGATGCTGGGACCTTGGTGATGTGCGCCCCCCGACTACTTCCCCGTCCCCACCCCCGCTATGTCGGATGAGACCAGACAAAGTAAATTGGCCGCGGCAAGGAAAAAGCTGAGGGAATATCAGAAGAACAATCGTGGTGTTCCTGCAGGAGAAACAAGAGAAAAAAAGATTAAAACTGGCGGTAGCCCTCAGACAACCACTGCTGGTGGTTGTTGCTCACCTGAGGAGGCACCCAAAGACCTAACTGCTCCTGCACCACCAGCTGTTGATGACACCGTGTCACCTGGCCATGTCCCTTCCCCAGACCCTACTGTCCCTAATCTGGGGTCACCTCAGATCCATGATGCTAACATTGCCCATAATCTTATGGAAGTAAAAAAGACTTTCTCATCACCTGAGAGCCTGCGACTGCTCTCTCAACAGCTCAATGGTCTTGTGTCTGAGTCTCCATCATACATCACTGGAGAAGGCCTTTCTTCATCTGCTAGCATGAAGGATCTGGAGGAACAGCAGAACCAGGACACTCTGGATCAACCGGAGAAAGAGAAGAGGGCATGCCAAGAGAAGTTGGCCAAGGAGCAGGCAGCTCTACAAGAACAGCTGCAGGTTCATATCCAGACCATTGGAGTTCTCGTGCCTGAGAAAGCAGAATCACAGACAGCCCTGGCTCACGCTCAGGATGCAGCCCGGCAGAAAGCAGGAGAGTCCAAGGGTCTTGCTGGCCATCTGCAGTCTTCCCGACAGCATGTGGGAGAGCTGGAATGGATTCTGTCTACTATCTCCACACAGCAGAAGAAGGTAGACAGGCACAAAAAGGAGCTAACCCAAGAGAGAGATGCGCTCAGGCTGGAGTTGTACAAGATCAACATAAACAATGAGGACCCGAAGCAGCAGAACTCAGAACTGGAAGAGAGGCTCCGCGTCCTACTGGCAGAGAAAGCAGCTATGCAGCTGGGGGTGGAGGAGCTCCAAAAGAAGCAGGGATGTCTGAGCTGCTGCTGCAGCAATTCTCTAGCCAGTCTGCAGCCCCTGACGGTAACCAGCAGTTACAGCAGGCTGCAGAGGAGCTGGCACAGCTGGAGAAACATGTGGGGCAGCTGACGGAGTCACTGAGGCAACTGCAGGTGGAGAGAGACCACTATGCAGAGAGCCTGAAAGGAGAGAGTGCCATGTGGCAGCAGAGGATGCAGCAAATGTCAGAGCAGATGCACATCCTGAGGGAGGAGAAGGAACAGAGTGAGAGTCAGGTAGAGGACTTGAAGACCAACTTGGCAGAACTGAGGAGCCAGATGGTAGAGCCTGGATCCCCGGAGCCCCCAACAGGGCCCTCTGAGGAAGAGAAGCAGCTATAGGCAGAGGCTGAGCAGCTGCAGAAGGAACTGGAGAACCTGGCTGGACAGCTCCATGCCCAGGGGCAGGATAACAATAGCCTGAGTTCCCTGAATCAGGAGCAGGAGGAGAGGCTGCTGGAGCGGGCAGCCCAGTTCTGGAGCAAGCAGGCTAAGGAGTGCAAGCAGATCCTGGAGAGCATGCAGAATGACCACACCACCATCAGCCTTGTGCTCTCCCAAAACTGCGAACTCAAGGAGCAGCTGGCTGAGCTACAGAATGGCTTCGTCAGACTGAGTAACGAGAACATGGAGATGACCAGTGCACTGCTGTCAGAGCAGCATGTCAAGAAGGAGCTGGCCAAGAAGCTGGGTCAGCTACAGGAGAAGTTGGGAGAGCTGAAGGAGACCATGGAGCTGAAGAGCCAGGAGGCTCAGGGTCTGCAGCAGCAGTGAGACCAGTACCTGTCCCACCTGCAGCAGTATGTGGCAGCCTATCAGCAGCACATGGCTGCCTGTCAGTAGCTGACCTCCAAGGAGGAGACACTGCAAAAGCAGGGTTCACTGCAGACTGAGCTCATGGACCAGTTGCAGCATGAGGAGGTGCAGGGCAAGATGGCAGGGGAGATGGCCCACCAGGAGTTGCAGGAGACCCAGGAGCACCTGGAAACCACCAGTCAGCAGAACCAACAGCTACAGGCCCAGCTGAGCCTCTTGGCTCTCTCTAGGGAAGGAGAGGAAATGGATAAGGAAGGAAAGGAGGAGGAGGAGGCTTTTCAGTCCAGTTTGACTGTCCCAGAGGACCTAGACAGCCAAGAGGCCATGGTGGCATTTTTTTTAATGCAGCTCTAGCCAGTGCTGAGGGAGAGAAGGCACAGTTGCATAGGCAGCTGAGGAAGCAGCAGGCACACTGCCGGCGCCTGGCTCACCTGGAAGCCCCTTCCCAGAGTGAGCCCAGAGAGCAAACCCTGATCCCCACAAGTGGGGAGATCCAGAAACCCCAGGAACACTTTGTCCTGGGCACCAACCCCTGCATCCCCTTCTTCTACCGTGCCAATGACAATGATGAGGTTAAGATCTTGTTCATCTAAAGTCAGAGGCCAGGGAAGGAGGGACCAGGGACATTTTCCCCCACCTCTTCCTGCCACCCTGACCCTGCCATTCCTTCCCAATCACCCTTTTACCCTTAGATTAGCAAGACCAGACCCTCCATCTAGCGGGGGTCAAATAGGTGCAGACCCTTTGCCACCTTGGCTAGGGCTGAGTCTTGATTTCTGGACTCCTATTCCAGATAGAGAGCCAGGGGCTCATACTTTTAACTGGCTGCCTTTCCCTCACCAAGCAGTCCTTTTTTTAGGGGGCTCCATCCTCACACACAGGCACTTTGGGGCAGGCAGCTGGGCAGCATTCTTGTGGGTCCTCAAAAAGTGGGCCAGGCGAGGGTGGAGTGGGTGCAGGCAGTCCTGAGGGCTCCCAGCCTCAGAGCTAACTTGGGCAGGACACCTGGCAGCACTCTCAGGCCTTATGACAGTTGGGGATAACTGCCTCCCCTCCCCCAGGGTACACATTGTGCCTGTGTAACAGTTTGTATATTCTGGGGTAGGACTGCCCCCTGTGTCACGGTTGGAGCTGGCAAATGGAGAGGAGGTTCTAATAATTATTTGGGACACTGTGGAGCCAGTCCCAAAGGGAATCTTGTTTATTGATAGCATAGGACAAAGGAAGGAGGCAGGGTCAAGGTTGTGGTGCCCTGGTGATGCAGCTCCTGTTATTTTGCTTTTTATTGTGGAATAAATGGATTTAGCCATAAAAAAAATAGTGTGATATGAGAGAAACAATTACCATGTCAGATCAACAGTTGGGATCAGGAGATTTTTTTCAATCATACTCTTGTTATACCCAGCGAAAACAAGATCATCCAAGCCATTCACGTAAAGCCAAAAGAAGCCTTTATTACAGTTGGCCAGCAACGACCACCCATACACCTAAAAGCAGTTTACCCGGGAATCATGCAACTGTTACTTTGTTGCCAGTATTTATAGGGAGGGGGAGGAAAAGGGGGCGGGGCTGTCACTCCTGCAGGGAGGGGAAGAGAGGAAGGGAGGGGTCATCTCTCTCTCCTGATGATATTTGAAAACCTATTTCTTTTGGGGAGTGTAACATTCTCCACTGGTCTTATCCACACTAACAAATCCTTGTTTAGGAAACTAGTTGGAGTATGTGTAGGCAGAGAAAATACCATGCGGGTAACAGTCAGAGACACTCGGTGGGCATTACAATGGGGGTTACAGCGAGTAGTAAGTACAATGTAGTTAGGGGGATTTTATAAGTCTTAAATTTTAGTGGATTGTCCATCTGTTGGAGGACCATTGGAGGAAATGGAGGACCATTTCCCGGTCGGGTCCTCCAGTTTTGGAGCAGGAGCTGACTTGACGTGAGTCCAGTGTATCCATGCAGATTTCCCGGTAACCTTAACAGAGGTGGGAGTTGTTAGAATTACAGTCCAGGGCCTGGTCCATCGGGGTGTCAAGGTTGAGGATGGCAGTTTCTTGGTGTCTTAAATCTCTGTACTGGAAGGGAGTGTAGGTCCTTTTGGTCCCTTGGATTGGGTGCGTGGGGTTCACCCAGAACTTGACTTATGTCCTTTTGTAGTTGATATAACACCGGTAGGGAACTGAGAAGATGATCACTAGCCATGGAATGAATTGTGGATGTGTCCAGCTTAGGTAACAGGGGTGGGGGTCTTCCGAACATAATTTCAAAGGGGGAAACCCCTTTTTTATAGGGGGTGCAGCATACCCAAGGGAGGGCAAAGAGAAGGAGGTCTGCCCATGTTTCGCCAGTCTCCAGAATTAATTTAATTATTGTTTCTTTTAAGGTCCTGTTCATCCTTTCTTCCTGACCTGAACTTTGAGGCCTATAAGTGCAATGTTGTTTCCAATTAATCCTGAGAGCACTCAACAAGGATTGGGTTATTTTTGCTGTGAAGGCAGGGCCATTGTCGGACCCTATGGATCATGGGAGGCCAAATCTGGGAATGATTTCCTGGAGCAGCTTTTTTACTGTAATCTGAGCGGTTTCTGTCTTGGTAGGAAATGCCTCAGTCCATCCCGAGTATGTATCTACAAAAACAAGCAAATACTTATACCCATACTTGCTAGGTTTTACCTCAGTAAAGTCCACTTCCCAATGTTCTCCTGGAGTCAGTCCTCGGTACCTGGGCTCCTGAGATGAACCTGCAATTCTTTTAGCATTTGCCTGAATGCAGGATGGACACTGCTGTATTAGGCGCTGCATTCCTAGGAAATAGTATCTTCTGAGGAGCAAATCTGTTAGCTTTGACTCCCCAGATTGGTCCCTTGATGTAAATGATGAATTACAGTTCAGCCAATGTCCCAGGGCTTGAGCCCAGATTACCTTATTTATGGTGACCACAGTGGCTCCAGTGTGTCTGATGCCATCCACCATGAAGCTGCTGCTGCCATCTGTGAAGAGTTCTTCCTCAGGATTGTCCCAGGGTGTGTCCTGTAAATCTGGTCTGGTCCCTTGGAAACTGTTTAAAATATCTAGACAGTCATGCACGGGCTGGTAGGGATCATCATCAGGGAGCAAGGTGGCAGGGTTTAAAGTCCTGGTAGCTAAAAACTTTATTCGCTGTGGGTCCAACAGTAGAGCCTGGTAATGGGTTAGTCTAGTGCTGGTTATCCACTTGTCGGGTGGAGCCTTTAGTATTGTTCCAAGTGCATGGGGGGCGGTGATTGTAAGTTCTTGCCCCAATGGTAGTTTAGTAGCCTCCTTGACCAGTAGTTCAGCAGCAGCAGTTGCCCTCAAGCAATGGGGCCAGCCAGTAGCGACAGGGTCCAGGCGTTTAGACAGATAAATCACTCGCCTCTTCCATGGTCCCAAGCTTTGGGTTAACCCTTCTGTAGCTATCCCTATTTTTTCTGCCAGGTACAGATGCAAAGGTGTTTTGATGTCTGGGGGAGACAGGGCTGGGGCTTGGGTTAGGGCTCCTTTTAGATCTTGGAAGGCTTTAGCTTCCATTTTAGTCCAATTAATTTCTCCCCCTTGCCCCTTAGTTGCCTCATGCAAGGGTCAGGCGATTTCAGCAAACCCTGTGATCCATAAGCGGCAATACCCTGCAGCTCCCAAGAACTCACAGATTTGTCTCTCAGTGGTGGGAGGAGGGATTTGGAGGACTGCTTGACCCCTCTTTCCTGATAACCACCTTTGTCCTTCATATAATTTATACCCGAGGTAGGTTACCTCTTTAGAACACAGTTGTGCCTTTTTTAGCAGACACTCGGTACCCTAGGGCTTGTAGGGCATTTAGTAAATCCTTGGTAGCTTCCTTACACTCAGAGTAGGTCCTTGAAGCCAGAAGTAGGTCATCTACATTCTGGAGCAAGGTAACCGCTGAGTGTTCCTGCTTATAACTTTGCAGATCTTGACCAAGGGCCTCATCAAACAAAGTAGGGGAGTTCTTAAACCCCTGTTGCAGTCTTGTCCAGGCCAGTTGTCCCAAGTACCCACTCTCTGGATCAGTCCATTCAAGAGCAAAAATGGGCTGACTTACCATTGCCAATGGAAGACTGAAGAAGGCAACTCTCAGGTCCAGCACCGTATAGACTTGGTACTGTGGAGATAATAGGCTTAGCAGAGTATAAGGATTGGGTACCATGGGGTGGAGTGTTTCTACCCATTTGTTAACTTCCCTTAAATTCTGCACTGGACAGTAGTCACACATTCCTGGTGTTTGGACTGGCAGGAGGGGAGTGTTCCAGGTTGACTTACAGGGTATTACGATTCCCCTCTGCTCTTAACCTATTAATGTGTGGGGCAATTCCCAGCTGGGCCCTGTGGCTGATAGGGTACTGTTTTACCCTAATCGGAGTGGCATCGCTGTTCAACTGGACGATGATGGGAGGCCGGTGTGCAGCCAATCCAGGAGGGTTGGGTTAGGCCCATACCTCGGGGAAATTCGTAAAGGAGTTTAATAAAGTCTCTTGAGTATTACAATTGTCAAAACAGAGTCCTTTTGTAGACCTTTAGCTAGACTTTCATCTGGGATTAATTGATATTCTTCCCCCAGTGGGCAGATCAACAAGATATGGGGAGGGGGAGCCAAACTCCAGATGGGCTGAGTCTGAGGAAAAGGATGTGGTGGCTTGTAATTTATGTAATAAGTCTCTTCCCAATAAGGGATACGGATGGTCCAGCATCACCAAGAAAGAGTGAGTAATGGTTCCCCTACCTAAATCAGCAATTCTTGCTCTTGTCCAGGAACAGTGTTGAGTCTCTCCTGTGGCCCCTTGGATGGGGACTTTAGGTTTTGGCAGAGGTTCCTCAGCCTGTTGCAACACTGAATATGTGGCTCCAGTGTCCACTAGGAACCTCACAGGTTTGCCCCCACTTGTAAAGTTTCCAAAGGCTCTCGGGGGCTCATCTGAATAGAGCCTCGGCCCCGTCAGTCCTCCTCTTCTAATTGTAAAACCTTTTCTGGTTTTTGTCTGTTTTGTCTCTGGTTTTTAGTCTTGTGAGGGCATTCATTTTTCCAGTGTCCTTTTCCTTTGCAATTATCACATTGGTCTTTCTCTAGCTTCCAGCCTTTAGGAAGGGTGGCTTTCTAGTGGAGGGGTTGGGTCATGTTCCAGGGGCAGCCAGTAAGACTCTAGTCAATCTTTTAGTCTGCCTTTCCTCGGGAGGGTCTCTATTATTACAGACCTGCTGGGCTATTTCCACCAGCTCAGACAGTCTTTCCTTCAAACCCTTCTAACTTTTGTAACTTCTGACCTCAGGGGCCAGCTGGGTTACAAAGGCTATGCTAATAGCTCTCCTATTTTCAGGGGCCTCTGGAACAATGGGGGTATAAATGGTACACCTGCCAGAGTCGCTCTAGGAATGTGCTGGGGGACTCATTTGGGCCTTGTATATCTTGCTCACCTTTGAAAGTTTGGTTGGCCTTCGGGCAGCAGCGTGAACTCTCATCAGAGTCTGAGGAAACCGATCTAGAGCCTCCTTACCTTCATCATTGTTAGGATCCCAGCTGGGGTGGGAGGAGGGAAAAACCCTTTCTAGGTGGACAGGATCATCAGTGGGCAGTCCATTTGGTCCCAAAATGGATTTTTGGACCTCCCTCTGAGTACACTCTCTTTCCTCCAAGGTGAACGGGGTCTAGACACAGTAACTGTTGGCAGTCATCCCAGGTGGGTTGATGGGTGAAGAAAATGACTCTAAAAGGGATATGAGCCCTTGTGGCTCATCAGAGAAAGATGAGTTCTGGTTCTTCCAATTATATAAATCACTTGTAGTGAAAGGTACATATGCCATGAAAGGGCCCTGTTGGGAAGGGGCCAATCTCAGAGGAAGAACAGGGACTGGGACTGAACCTGTATAGGAAGTTCCAGTCCTGGTATGGGGAGGGGAAGGGAGGCCTGGGTGAAGGAGGGGGGTGCCAAAGGGATTGGAGGAAGGGTAGAGTGGAGGGCTAGGGAGATAAGGATCTTCCTCTTCTGGGGTGTCCAGAACAGGGGGTTTGTGGAGTTTTACATCTGGTCTGGTCTTTGTCACCAGGACGTTGCGGCATTTCCTAGTTCCCAAACTAGAGGAAGCAGAATCTGAAAGACAATGCTTAAGCCATTTTGGCTTATCAGTTAGTTTGTCAATCCAAATTTGAATGTAGGGTACCTGGTCAGGATGACCTGGCCACCCAAAGATGACCTCTTGGACCCTGGGGGTAGTAGGGAGGTCAGTTGTTCCCTGAGGGGGCCAACTGACCTTGAAAGAGGGACATTCTGATTCACAAAACTGTCTTAAGTTAAATCTATTATCAGAAGCTCTGTGTTCAGCTGCACATTTTTGGAGGTCTTGAAAATTATCTAAAAAACGAGTTAGAACAGTGGGGTACGCAGCTGACTGATCTGTTCCAGAGCAGACTGTCCTGGAGAGAGATGCGACACAGAAAGCAAAGTGAAAGCACAAACAGCACAAATGGCCAGGAAGCAGACTGACAAGAGAAATGCAGACAGACAGACCATGACCAGATTAGGCCACACAAGGAGGCCTACCAGTGGACAGGAGGACATCTTGCCCTGTCCTGGGACCCGGGGTAAGGGACTGCATCCAGTCTGACCTTGTCCCCCAGATAGCCCACTCACTGAAACAGACAGGATGCCAGGTGGCTTCCTCCAGAAGAGCGTCCTGAAGACAGGCTGGAGTCCCCCCAAGAGGGAGGCTGAGGCACATCTCTCAGGGCCCCCCCTCTACTCAGGGTACGGCTCCCAGGCAACCGTCACAGGAGGCCAATTTAGGCATGAGGGCTTGGAGAAATCAAATCTCACTGAGGCCTCCAAATGTTACACCCCGCGAAAACACCCAAGCCGTCACGTAAAGCCAAAAGCAGCCTTTCTTAGCTGGCCAGCGACCACCACCCACACCTCTAAAGCCGTGTGTGGGGGAATCACGGGACCTTTACTTTGTTGCCAGTGTTTATAGGGACAGCGAGGAAAAGGGGGCAGGGCTGTCACTCCTGCAGGGAGGGGAAGAGGGGAAGGGAGGGGTCGTCTCTCTCTCCTGATGATATTTAAGAATCCTATTTCTTCTGGGGAGTATGACACTCTGTTCATGGATGACATAAGAAGAAAATAATGAAGCCTCACATTCCCACTTCCAGAAAGCTTATTATGAACTAGTTTGAATTTTAGATTTTTTCCTTTTATGTATGTATTTTTTAAGGCTAATAATGTTTGAGTTTTAAATATTATCCTCTTTACCTCTTCATTCTGAACTAAAATTGTCGTCCTTGTTCAGCACAGACCTCTGTCCAGAGAGAAATGTGGCATATTCTCTTCTGGTTCAGAGGGTAGTTACAGCTTTCAGGTGTTGACATAATACTGTGGAAAAGCACAAGAATAAGGACATAGGCTTAATGCAAACGGAAAACAAGTGTTTCATTTAAGAACACTTCTATTATGCTGTCTTCAGAAGGTGAAGAAAATGGAAAGTTGTAAGAGAATGTAAATTATATTCTTGAATAAAAATCATGCCAAAAGTAATGTGAACTGTGCCTTGTATCTGTTGCTTTTGAATATAGGTATTATTGAAAGAAAATAGATATCCTTTATTTTATATAGAATGTTTTTAATGCCAGGTTTTTAAAATGTGATTTGTTAAAACTAAATTTGGCAAATTTCATGTTATTCTTCTTTTGTTGTAATGTTGATCAAAGAAAAGATCATGAGCAAAGCTGCAGAGAACATACTTTGGATAGATGAAAGGAAACCAAACAAATCCATTTTTCTTTCTTTCTGCGTGCCTTCCTGCTTGCTTCCTTTCTTTCATTATTTCTTTTTTATTGTGGTGCTCGGGATTGAACCCAGGGCCTCCTGCATGCTAGACAAGAACTCTACCACTGAGTGACATCCCATCCCCAAATTCCCTCTTACCTGATTCATCTAATCAGCACTTAATGAAGCTTTTTCCTTCTCATTTTGTCAAGTCGAATTGTGCTGAAGTCTATCAATCGTGATTCTACAACATTTGAAAACAAGCAACTATAATATGAGACCATGTTCAAAAAGTGCAAGAAAAAGATTCAATTTCCACAAGTTTAGGAAAATCAAGGTTTATTTTATCTGAGTAGCTTAGAGAAATCCTCATGGCCTGTTCAAATCAGTGGATTTGTATTTGCGATGCCATTGTAACAAGTGGTTCTGGAGAGAGAGCATCTTGAAGGACCAAATGGCAGTAACTGAAGTCTAGAAACTGAAATTGGAAAGTGATAAGAGATGGAGAAAAAAATGCAATTTTTATTAAAGGTGAGAAAATGGTGACGAGACTCAGAGGAGAAGACAGGGAGAGGACAGAGGGATCTGAAGGCGAGACCAGGGTGTTTAAATTCTATTTTCTGGAAAACAATGTGAAAGCAAGTATCTGAGCACTGGGTGACATACTAACAGTAGTGTTAAAGGTGATGTGCTGGGACTCCATGGCACACTTGATGGGAGGGATGCTGAACACAGGTGGAATGGATGGAGTCACGTGTCACTTCACAACAGGGACACACTAAGGAAATGTAGATTTGGTAATTTCATTGTTGTGCACATGTCAAAGAGTGCATTCACAAATCCTGATGGTTCCTGTCAGTCCCTGGCTCTGGTTCTTAATGCAATCATGAGAAAAAGAAAACATGAGATGTGCGCAGCTGCTGGAGGCATACACTGCATGCTATTTTATAGTAAATATGCTTTTAATAAGTAGAAGGGGATGCCAGAGATCTCCCCCTGCCGCCTCCCAATGCTGGAGACTGGCACCACTGCTCCATGCGGACTTGGTGCCTGCCCTGCAGCTCCCCAGCTTCTTTGGAGTCTTGCGGAGACATTCCAAATTACACCTAAGGGTGTGGCTATTCATCACTGGGAGGGGCAGCCTGATACCCGAGATTGCAACAGGAGACTTGGAGGCCCATTGACAGGTACCCCACTCACACAGATACTGAGGACTAGGAGGTTTGAGAAGTGGATGACTGTGAATCATTGAATTTTTTTTTAATTTTTAAGTTTTTGTTTTCTCTTTACTCTATTTTCCTTCTATTTATCTATTCCCTTACAGTCTCTTTCTCCCTTTCCACATGCTAAAGATGAGCTCATTGCAAACCTATTGGCTATAATGTAGGTAATAATTGATTTTGTCCTATTTGTTTATTGCAAACTGTTAATGTCTTTATAGGGGATGTCTTTATAGGGTTGCATATTGTTTGTATTGGGTGCTGCTGATATCGATCTTCCCCTCAAAGGAAAGGTATTGGAATCCTGCAGGGTCACAGTAAACTGACAGGGAAGAAGATGCAATACCTCAGATCTTCACTGGTACAGGGAAATATACAGAAATAATATGAAAACATGGGGGGAAAGTGTCCCAAACAAACCAAGATGCTATTTTGATAGATTCCAATGAGAGCATGGCAGTAGAAATGACAGAAAGGGAGTTTAGAATCTACATGATTAAAATGATCCATGAAGCAAAAGATGACATAAGACAGCAAATGTGGGCAATGCATGACCACTCCAATAAGCAGCTAAAAGAGCAAATGCAGGAAGCAAAAGAGAGTATCAATAAAGAGATAGAGCTGGACGTGGTGGCACACGCCTGTAATCCAAGCGACTTGGGAGGCTGAGTCAGGAGGATCGAGAGTTCGAAGCCAGCCTCAGCAACTTAGCAAGGCCCTAAGCAACTCAGTGAGTCCCTGTCTCTAAATAAAATACAAAACAGGGCTGGGGATGTGGCTCAGTGGCCGAGTGTCCCTGAGTTCAATCCCTGGTTCCAAATAAATAAATAAATAAATAGGTTGGGGATGTAGCTCAGTTGGTAGAGTACTTGCCTTGCAAGCACAAGGCCCTGGGTTCAATCCCCAGCACTGCAAAAAACTAAATAAATAAAATAAATAAACAAAAAAATAAAGAGATAGAAATTCTGAAAAAAAAAACACAAATACTTGAAATGAAAGAAACAATAAACCAAATTAAAAACTCAATAAAAAGCATCACCAACAGAATAGAACTTGTGCAAGACAGAGTCTCAGACAATGAAGAGAAAATATTTCATCATGAAAATAAAGTTGACCAAACTGAGAAGATGGTAAGAAATCATGAACAGAAACTCCAAGAATTGTGGGACAATATAAAAATACTAAATTTAAGAATTATTGGGATTGAGGAAGGCACAGAGATACAAACCAAAGGAATGAACAACCTGTTCAACAAAATAATACCAGAAAATTTCCCAAACCTGAAGAATGAAATGGAAAATCAAATACAAGAGGCTTACAGGAAATCAAATGCACAAAATTATAACAGATCCACAAC
The DNA here is from genome assembly GCA_020662805.1 of Glaucomys volans. Lineage (NCBI taxonomy): Eukaryota > Metazoa > Chordata > Mammalia > Rodentia > Sciuridae > Glaucomys > Glaucomys volans. Next base: position 57,880 of record JAJEJO010002662.1, read on the forward strand.
AAAGCACATTATAATGAAAATACCTCACATACAAACTAAAGACAGGATTTTAAAGGCTGTGAGAGAAAAGGGTCAGGTTACATATAAGGGGAAATCAATACAGATATCAACAGATTTCTCAGCCTAGACCCTAAAAGCAAGAAGGGACTGGAACAATATATTTCAAGCCCTGAAAGAACATAGATGCAAACCAAGAATCTTAGCAAAACTCACCTTCAGATTTGGTGGTGAAATAAAATCTTTCCACGATAAACAAAAGCTAAAATAATTATAAATAAAAAACCTGCACTGTAGTCCATTCTCAGCAAATAGTGAAAAACAACAATACAAATCAAAAAGGGAGGAACTACCCTAAAGGAAAGCCAATCAAAGGAGAAACCAACTCAAGTTAAAAACCAAAATAAGCCAAAATGACCAGGGATACAAATCATATCTCAATAATAACCCTGAATGTTAATGGCCTAAACTCACTAATCAAAAGACATAGACTGGCAGATTGGATTAAAAAAGAAAGACCCAACAATATGCTGCCTTCAAGAGACTCATCTCGTAGAAAAAGACATCCACAGACTAAAGGTGAAAGGATGGGGGAAAACATACAGGCACATGGACTCAGTAAGAAAGCAGGGGTCTCCATCCTCATATCAGATAAAGTGAACTTCACACCTAAGTTAGTCAGAAGGGATAAAGAAGGACATTTCATACTGATTCAGGGAAGCATATACAAAATGATTTTAGATATTTATGCCCCAAACAATGGAGCATCTATGTACATCAAACAAACGCTACTCAATTTTAAGAATTAAATAGACCGAAACGCAATAAGAGTAGGTGACTTTAACACACCACTCTCACCACTGGATAGATCCTCCAAACAAAAACTGAGCAAAGGAGCTATAGAACTAAATAATACAATCAATGATATGGACTTAACAGACATGTATAGAGTATTTCATCCATCATCAAGTGAATACGCTTTCTTCTCAGCAGCTTATGGATCCTTCTCCAAAATAGACTATACACTATACCCCAAAGAAACTATTAATAAATACAAAAAAATAGAGATACTACCTTGTATTCTATCAGACCGTAATGGAACACAATTAGAAATCACTGATAAAATAAAAAACTACTCTTACACCTGGAGACTAAAAAATATGCTATTTATGCTCAGCCCACAGCAAACATTGAATGTTACATTGATAACAGAAGATATCAGGGAAGAAATGAAAAAAAATTCTTAGAGGTAAACAAGAATAATAACACAGCATAACAATCTCTGGGACAGAGACTTTTTCTGGGACAGAAAGCAGTACTAAGGGGAAAATTCATTGCATTGAACTCATACATTAAGAAAATAGAAAGTCAACAACTAAATGACTAACATTAAATCTCAAAGCTCTAGAAAAAGAAGAACAGATCAACACCAAAACAAGTAGAAGGCAGGAAATAATTCAAATCAGAGCTGAAATCAATGAAATTGAAACAAGAGAAACAATTCAAAAAATTGACAAAACAAAAAGTTGGTTCTTTGAAAAAGTAAACAAAATTCATAAACACTTAGCCACACTAACGAAGAGGAGAGAAAAAAATCAAATTACTAGAATTTGTGATGAAAAACAAAAAATCACTACAGATACCACTGAAGTACATAACATAATTAGAAGCTGCGCTGAAAATCTATACTCCAACAAAACAGAAAATATCAAAGACATTGACAAATTCTTAGAGACATTTGATCCTCCCAAAGTGAATCAGGAAGACATACACAACTTAAGCAGATCAATTTCAAGCACTGAAATAGAAGAAGCCATCAAAAGCCTACCAACTAAGAAAAGCCCAGGACCAGATGGATTCTCAGTCAAATTCTACAAGACCTTTGAAGAACTAATACCAATACTCCTCAAAGTAGTCCATGAAATAGAAAAGGAGGGAACCCTTCCAAACTCATTCTATGAAGCCAGTGTCACTCTGAAACCAAAACCAGACAAACATGCATCAAAGAAAGAAAACTTTAGGCCAATACCATTGATAAACATAGATGCAAAAATCCTTAACAAAATTCTGGCAAATCACATACAAAAGCATATTTAAAAGATAGTGCACCATGATCAAATGGGGTTTATTCCAGGGATGCAAGGTTGGTTCAACATCCAGAAATCAATAAATGTAATTCATCACATCAGTAGACTTAAAGTTAAGAATCATATGATTATTTCAATAGATGCAGAGAAAGCATTTGATAAAATACAGCACCCCTTCATGCTTAAAACACTTGAAAAAATAGGGATAGTTGGAACATACTTTAACATTGTAAAGACTATCTATGCTAAGCCCATGGCCAACATCATTCTAAATGGAGAAAAACTGAAAGCATTCCCTCTGAAAACTGGAACCAGACAGGGATGCCCTCTTTCACCACTTCTATTCAACATCATCCTTAAAACACTACCCAGAGCAATTACACAGATCAAAGAAATTAAAGGAATACAAATAGGAAAAGAAGAACTCAAGCTGTCATTATTTGCTGATGACATGTCTATATTTAAAGGATCCAAAAAGCTCTACTAGAAATCTTCTAGAACTAATAAATGAATTCAGCAAAGTAGCATAATATAAAATCAATACACATAAATCTAATGCATTTCTTTTCATAATTGATGAATCCTCTGAAAGAGAAATTAGGAAAACCACTCCATTCACAATAGCCTCAAGAAAGTAAAATACTTGGGAATCAATCTAACAAAAGAGGTGAAAGACCTCTACAAAGAAAACTACAGAACACTAAAGAAAGGAAATTAATGAAAACCTTAGAAGATGGAAAGATCTCCCATGTTCTTGGATAGGCAGAATTAATATTGTCAAAATGACCATACTACCAAGGTCTATACACATTCAATGCAATTCCACTTAAAATCCCAATGACATTCCTCATAGAAATAGAGAAAGCAATCATGAACTTCATCTGGAAGAATAAGAGACCTCAAATAGCCAAAACAATCCTGAGCAGAAAGAGTGAAGCAGGAGGTATCACAATACCAGACCTTAAACTGTACTACAGAGCAATAGTAACAAAAATGGCATGGTGCTGACACCAAAATAGACAGGCAGACCAACGGTACAGAATAGAAGACACAGAGACAAAACCACAAAAATACAGTTACTTCATACTAGACAAAGAAGTCAAAAACATACAATGGAGGAACGATAACCTGTTCAACAAATGGTGCTGGGAAAACTGGAAATCCACATGTAGTAAAATGAAATTAAACCTCTATCTCTCACCCTGCACAAAACTCAACTCAAAGTGGATCAAGGACTTAGGAATTAGACCAGAGACCCTGCACCAAATACAAGACAAAGTAGGCCCGAATCTTCATCATATTGACTTAGGATCAGACTTCCTTAACGAGACTTTCAAAGCACAAGAAATCAAAGCAAGAATCAATAAATGGGATAGACTCAAACTAAAAAGCTTTTTCTCAGCAAAGGGTACAATCAATAATGAGAAAAGAGGGCTGGGGCTGTGGCTCAGTGGTAGAGCACTTGCCTAGCATGTGTGAGGCACTGGGTTCAATTCTCAGCACCACATATAAGTAAATGAATAAAATAAAGGTCTATACACATCGAAAAAATAAAATAATAATAATAATGAGAAAAGAGAGCCTACATAGTGGGAGAAAATCTTCCACACACACTTCAGATTAAGCACTAATCTCCCAAATTTATAAAGAACTTACAAAACTTGACACCAAAAATACCAAGAACCCAATCAGTAAATGGGCCAAGGATCTGGACACTTTACAGAAAAGGATGTACAGGCAATCAATAAATATATGAAAAAGTGTTCAACATCTCTAGTAATTAGAGAAATGCAAATTAAAACAACTCTAAGATTTGTTCTTACTCCAATTAGAATGGCTATTATCAAGAACACAAACAATAGATGTTGTCATGGCTGTGGGGAAAAAGGTACACTTTTACATTGCTGGTGGAGTTGCAAATTGGTACAGCCACTCTGGAGAGCAGTGTGGAGATACCTCAGAAAACTTGGAATGGACCCACCATTTGACCCAGTTATCACACTCCTTGGTTTATACCCAAAGGACTTAAATTAGCATACTACAATAACATAGCCACATCAATGTTTATAGCAGCTCAATTTCACAATAGCTAGACTGTGGAACCAACCTAGATGCCCTTCAACAGATGAATGGATAAAGAAGCTCTGGTATATATACACAATGGAATATTCCTCAGCCATAAAGAAGAATAATATTATGGCATTTGCAGATCAATGGATGGAATTGGAGATTATCATTCTAAGTGAAATAAGCCAATTCCAAAAAACAAAAGCCGAATGTTTTCCCTGATAAGTGGATGATGATACATAATCTGGTTGGGGGTGGGGTGGGGGTGAGAGAAGGACGAAGGAACTTTAGATTATGTAGAGGGAAATGAGAGGGGGAGGGGTTGGGGGCAAGAAAAATGGTAAAATGAGACAGACATCATTAGTCTATGTAGATGTATGATTACATGAATGGTATGAGTGTACATCATGCACAACCATAGAAATCAAAATTTGTAACCCCATTTGTGTACAATGAATCAAAATGATGTGTGTAAAAAATTTTAAAAATAAATAATAATTTAAAAAGTCAGCATGCTGCAGTGATACAGCCACATCAATGTTTATAGCAGTTCAACTCACAATAACTTATCTATGGAACCAAACTAGTTGCCCTTCAACAGATGAATGGATAAATAAAATGTGGTATATATACATGATGGGATATTACTCAGCCATAAAGATGAATGACTTTATGACATTCACTGGTAATTGGATGGAACTGGAGACTATGGTGCTAAGTGAAATAAGCCAATCCCTGAAAATCAAAGGTTGAATGTTCTCCCTGATGTGTGGATACAAACACACAGCAAGGAGGTAGGAGGAATAGACGTTCAGTGGATTAGACAAAAGGGTTTGAAGGGAAGGGAGAGGGATAGGAATAGGAAAGAGTGGAATGAATTGGACCTCTGTATATATATGAATACACTGTATATATATGAGTACATCAGGTCAACCACAAGAATGGGATCCTAATTAGAATAAGTCACACTCCATGTATGTATAATATGTCACAATACACACTACTGTTATATATATCTAAAAAGAACAAATTGCGTGTGTGTGTGTGTGTGTGTGTGTGTGTGTATTGATCTCCATATCCAATAATGTAGAGGAAGGGAATCAGGAAGAGATGTGGAAGGGAAAAGGCATCACTGGGGATTGAAATGAAGACTTCATTGTATACGTTTATAAATATGTCAAAATAAACCCCACTCTTATGTATATCTATGATGCACTAGATTTATTTTAATTTTTAAATGAGACCACTGGGGTGGGTTCCAATCCATTTGACTTGTAATCACATAAGAAGAGGACATTTTGAAACCACAGACAGCAAAGATATCCTTCCCAGAGGAAAGACCATGGCATGACCCAGGGAGACTATGACCCTCTCCTAGCCAAGGAGGGAGGCTCCAGCATAAACCAGACCTGCTGACACCTTGACCCTGGACCTCCTGCCCGTGGAACCATGGGAAAACAAACTTCTATTGTTGAAACCACCCAGTCTGTGATGTTTTGTCATGGGAGCCCCACCAGACTAATGCAGCGCCAAGACCAAGGAAAGAGGTGAGGAGGAAGAGCTCGTCGGCAGCATCAGGTGCCAATAAGACCTTCAAAGATGATTCTATTATCTTTAATTTTCTACTTAAATTACCATTACTATGTACTCAGACGTTACCACTGTGTTCTCAGCTCCCTGCTTTTGAAATTTCTCTAGTTTTCGTATGTCCGGGCAGAACTCAAGTCCTCTAACCTGGATTTAGAGGCAGTGTCCTGTCCTCTGCCTCCACATGAGCTGGTTGAGACCCCCCACAGTTCCCCTCCGGTGTATGGGATCAACAGAGACAGCATGCCATGGCATGTCGTCATCCTACATTTGAGGTCTACATGATGGGCTTATTTTTCCATAGCAACTTAAACAGCAAGCAGGCACTGTCTTTTAAAGGAAGTTTCTCACAGGAACATTGTAAGCATTCGGTGGGAAGCCCATTGGGGATCTTGTTTGGTCCCTCCACAGAATCTATTTTTAAAAACAATTTGGGAGTAATACATATAAGGAAATCATAACAAAGTTTTCAAAATTCACCTATCATATATCAAACTGGAGAACATCATCCAAGCCATACCACAACAGTGCCACACCTCGGAGTGGTGGGCCTCAGTATTTCATCTTTATGTCCATTCTGAGCACACATTTGGTTTTCGTCCTTCAATGTTCCCACCTGGTTGGAGCCCATCAGGTCAGGCCTTCACATGGGTCATCTCCTGGTCTGCCTCCATCTCTTCTGGGGTTTAAACCTCCACCAGCTCCCCACGTCCCACGCTGCTTGGCCTCTTGCCCGCATGCCCTTTGGCACCCTATGCCTGGGGGCCGACTTTGCAACCTACTTGGCTGGTTGTTCTCCATGGCGATGGAAACCACCTCCAACCTCTCACCCAGGCTCAGGAGGAGGAACACTGCCAGGGGTCTCCTCCTTTCAGTGATCTCTGGAGAGAAAGGGGGTTTCATGACCATCTCAGACTGATGAGACTTTTCCTGAGCTGGACATGCTGTGCCCTTCCCCATCCCTGAGGAGTGAAACCTGGATGGCATTGGGATGCATCTAGCAGGGAGCAGGGAATGAGGGAGCAGGGGGATCTGCTTCCTGAGGCTGCCAAAGCAAAGCACCAAAACCGGGTGGTTTAAAGGAACAAATGTGTGGTCTCGCAGCTCTGGAGTCCAAGTGAGCCGCAGCTCTGGAGGTGCTGGAGAGGTCCTCCCCCGGCTCCCAGCCTCTCGCAGCCCCACGTTCTCCAGTCCGCCTTTGCCTGCACAGGGCTTCTCCTCTGCGCAAGTATCTGTGGTGTGTCTGGCCCACAGGATGCCTGCGGTGGAATTTAGGGCCACTGCACAGCCCGGGGTAAGTGCATGCTTTCAAGATCCTTCACCCAGGCACATCTTTTGTCATATAAGAATGTGACATTCACAGGACCCAGTGATTCGAAAGTGAACACACCTTTTGGGGAGCCACCCTTAAGGCAATAAGTGTCTCGAGGTCATTTTTTAAATGAACCTGGAACCAGGGATTTGAACCCAGGCATGTTTGATTTTAAAATCCCAAGAGTTTTAAGTATTGCCAAGTGTTTCCCTTCCTGCGTCCTTACCCCTCTCCATTCCAGTTTCCTCATCTCTCAAGTGACGCCAATACCTGCCCCCTGGGGATTTTATCAGGGCTGTGGGAGAGCGTGCGAAGACACTCAGCAGCAGTGGCACACACCGGAGGGCCACTCTCAGGGCAGCGCTTGCCTTCCCTTTGGACTGTGGACAGAGACGCATCATCCTGACTTTTGTATCTTCAGTTATCACGGTATTTGGAAGATGGCAGTTTCTCAAAATGTTTCATTATATTAAATTCTTAGAAATTCCCATAGTTCTAATATCTAAAAAATACATACTCAAAAAATGGTTAAGAATGCTGCCAAATTCCTGGTGCACCAGATTTAAGAAATAGAAAACTGTAAAAATGACATATAGTCTTGTCACATGCAAAAGTAATTGTCTTAGTAAAACACGGTGACAGAGAACCAAGCAACACAAATCTGATGCCTTTAGCAGGTTGAAGGCCCTCCAGAGGCAGGCTTGGCAGAAGGAAAATATATGGCACTTTTCAGGGTGTGAATATAGCTAGCAAAATAATGGTTTATGGAGCCAGGTGCAGTGGCACATGCCTGTAATCTCAGTGACTCAGGAGGCTGAGGCAGGAGGATGACAAGTTTGAGGTCAGCCTCAGCAACTCAGCAAGGCCACAAGCAACTTACTGAGACTGTCTCAAAATTTTCAGAACTAGGTAAAACAAAAAGGACTGAGGATATAGCTCAATGGTAGAGTACCCCTGGGTTCAATCCCCAGTACCAAAAAAAAAAAAAAAAAAAGGTTTATGGAATAACCACCTTGTAAGATCTCTTACTTCATAATATGACAAATCAAAATGCAAAGAAAAATAATATTTTGATTAAATAGTTATTAGAGCAGAGTTGGTACTTCGATTCCCCATAATTGACAACCCCAGAGATTTTGTACAGATTTAAAAGAATATTTTGATCACCTTCAGAAAAGAAAGTCACGACAAAACATTTCTTTGAGTTGAGAAGCTGCAACCTAAGCTTAAACTTAACAGCCATTGACATTAATCAGACGCATCTGCCAGTTACCCCTCAACCCTCTAGAGCGCCATCGTGACCCCACCTTGCTTTTCACTGTGTGAGGATGGTGCTGCCGACGGCCTCATCTATGGGTGGCTTTAAGGAAAGCATTCCCCAGCTGACCCCAACAACTTTGCTGAGGTCCTCGGTCCCTTTTTCCACCAATATGCATTTCCAGATTTCTCACCCAACCTAGAGAAAGATCAGCCTGTGCTTCTCTGGTTTCCAGTGCTAACAGTTCCTGAACCAGGAAATGCCCCTTCCTCTCCTTTCTGCCCTCTCCTTTTCTTCATGAAATTTGCAATGAACTTTGGTTTAAAACAGTTAGCTAAAACCAAGTGCATCATGAGATGTTTGACAAGTACTGATTCAATGTAATACTTTGAAATTCGAGGAATTTTTTTAAAGCAATGGAAAAAAAATAAAAATAAGCTTAGTTGCAAAGTGAAATTCATCAGAGAATCTTGCCTTCATGTCTTGCAACGGGCATCATAGCTGCATTTATTATCCACAGAAACCATTATGTGATGCTTGTGGCATCAACTCACAGGAGGGTGATATCATAGTGAAGCCAAGGACCACCGTGATTTTGGCCAATGGTGATAATCCAGTGCAAAGGGGGCTCACATCCATGAGAACTGCTCAACTCACTATTGTTCCCACGGCATAGAAGCTGGAAATGGCAACGTTCATTCATTTGAGCAAAATTGTCAGCATTGTTTATAAGTAAATGCCCTCAATGAATAAATGGTGAGGAAGAGACACGTGGCTTTCTGTCCACAGAGGAGACTGAAGGAGTGCGTATTGATTTCTACATGAACCGGACAGGACCCCTTGTCTTTGGCACAGATGATGAAAATCAGTGATGTTTTTCCTGGAAGCCACTAGCTGCTGTGTGTGACTGACTGCCAGTAAATGCTGTTGGCTTTATTTAGTGATGATTCAAATAAGACTCATACATTGATTAAGTTAGATGTCACAGTAATTGATGTCGATTTGTATTTAGCCTGTAGACATATGAAGTGGGAGAACACATAAAAATAACCATGTCATTTCAATGGTGCAAATGGGTCTAAATAGGCTCACTGATTTTCATGTTAAAGAATTACAAAAATGTTCATTTTCATCTTTATCAAATATGATTACATCATTTATCATTTTCAAGTCATTTCATTCTTAAGCTATTTACGCCAGGAACACCAGTGCCCTTGCTAAGACAAGGCAAGGCCCTATGTGTAAGATCCAGGCAATAATGGCTTTGCTCCCTATGCTCTTCTTATGGTAGAACATGAGGGACATGCAGTGGGGAAACAAGAGGACTTCTTGGCTTGATTGGACCAAGAAGGTGTGCTTAGCTTGGGTCCTGTGGTGGCAAGCCAGAGGATATTTCTTGAGGGGTCAGCTTGCATTCCTTCTATGCAGCGTGCACCTGCAGGTTTTCAAGGTCTAGACTAGAGAATCAAGGCTTCCATGTGTGGGGAGCTTGTAGCAATCCTCAAACAGAACCAGACACTTCAAAATCTAAGACTCCAGGTGAGTCAGCAGGAAGGCAGCAGAGGCAACTTCTTGTTATCAAACCCAGGTTCAAAGACACTTCCCATGGAAGAAATAATGTCCAAGAGACAAGTGTTGGGGAGAAGGAAAAGATTTATTCAGTGGCCCAAGAATGGAGAAACGGGAGCTTTCCTCAAAAATCAGCTTCTCAAGTCCAGGAGGCCAAGGTTAGATGGTAGACATAGAGAGATGATGAGGGAGAGGGAGAGGCTATTTGTTTTAGTCAGCTTTTTCATTGCTACAAATAAAGGACCCAACCAGCACAATTATAGAGGAGGGAAAGTTTATTTGGGGGCTCACGGTTTCAGGGGTCTTAGACCATAGAAAGTCAGTTCCATTCCTGGGGCTCGAAGTGAGGCTGAACATCATGGTGGGAGAGTGTGGCAGAGGGAAACAGCTCAGATCATGATCAGAAAGCAGAGAGAGAGAGATTCCACTCTCCAGATCCAAAATACATACCCATAGCCACGCCCCCAATGAACCACTCCCTCCAGCCACACCCACCTGCCTCCAGTCACCATTTAGTTAATCCCATCAGGAATTAAATCACTGATTGGGTTAAGACTCTTACAATCCAGTCATTTCTCTGAACTTTCTTGCATTGTCTCACACGTGAGCTTTTGGGGACATCTCACATCCACACCATGACAATAGTTAAGGGGAAGAATATTTGTGTCTTTTCTGAGCATGGGCAGAGATCTTCCAGGATCTTAGAAGCCACCTCTTTTCACTCCTTTCATAGTCTGATGTCCTGGTCATGGTGGCTGGTCAGTGCCTTTAGCCACCAAGGAGAAGAAAAGAGGTTAAGCAATCTAGGGCAAGTTAGTCCTATGTCATAATTTTGGACAAGAAAAAATTCTCAAATGATCAGTGTGTCTGCATGCAAAACTGACTAGAATCTACCCCAACAGATGTGGCAGACAATCTGAAGACAGATGCCAGCTCTTCACCCTGTTCAGTCACCATCACACACCTGTAACCCACGTGATAAGTCAGTGTTTTCAGCAGACGTGGACTTTCAGTCCCTGACAGTAACCTAGGCAACGTTATCTACAGCAAAGCCAGTGGGAGACAGCTAACATATTGCCATGTGACCTCCAAAATTAGTGATTTTTAAAGTCAATTAAGAGTCAGCAAAGCTAAAGGGTTGATTGAGGTTTTCCCCAGTACCATTCTGACCAACTCTTCATTTAAAACTCATCAAGCCTCCATTCTCCCAATTTGTTCCCTCCTGTGTCCCTTTTATCCTCCCTGACCATCTCTGGCTGTCCATCTCCCTCCTCCCCCTGTCCCCCATCCCTGCTTCCTCCCTCATCTCTTTTCCATTCCCCCTCCTAACCCTGTGAGAAGAGCTGGAGCCCACCTGTAGGCTAGCTTAGCTGGCACTCCCTATATCTTCTCCTCCACTGGAATCCAGGCAGGACTCTCTAAGGTCTCCCTGAATCAGTAAAGGATGTGTCTCCCCCATCGGAGGATGGATAAAATTAGAAAGGTGCCATTTCAAATCGAGCTAAAGATACCAAAGAATGCCACTGATCTTTCCAACGTTAATGTCAGGACCCCATCTCTCCCCCAGACCTTTCCTTAATATTTTCTTTTACTTATTTGCAGTGAACAGGTCTGAAACTCAATCAACTTTTCCTGTTAAGAGAAGAAATGCACTGGGCATGGGGGTGCACACCTTTAATTCCAGCAGCTCAGGAGGCTGAGACAGGAGGATTGCAAGTTCAAAGCCAGCCTCAGCAACGTAGTGAGATTTTGTCTCAAAATAAAAATAAAAAGAGGCTGGGGATGTAGCTGAGCTGTTAAGCACCCCTGGGTTCAAAATCCGGTACCAAAACAAAAGAGAGAGAGAGAGAAACAGTGCAGCTTTACAACCCAGATTTCGTGCTTGGGCCCCAGACAGCCGTGGAGAGCAGAACCTCTGAGCGCATTTCCGTGATGGTTTATAACCATCAGCCTTGGGGGAAGTGAGGATGAAGACGTTCTCAGGCTTATTTGACCATAAAGCCTCCCCCCACAGACACACTCAGAGGATAAGAGAAGCATTTATCCCTTGAGAAATGCGCAGAGGAACGCGGTTTGGAAAGCGCTTCCTTAAGGGCGCAGCTTTACACAGGAGAGGAGCAGGCCACCTGCAGGGCAGCGAAGTGGCATGGGGAGAAATGCGCTGTTTCCTGCTGGGACGAGAAGAGCCACTTCCAGTTCAGCAGAAAACTTGGAGCTCAGAAGAGAAGTCAGAGATGGAGGCATGGAGGGGGGACTCTTCAGTGCGAGCTGACACTTGAGAGACGGAACAGCAGGGACTCTGGAGGAGTGGACACACTGAAAAGGGGTGACCTCGGAGACACTGTGGCCAAGAATAACTTCACATTTGATGCAAATAAAGAACCACAAGTCCAGGAAGCTGGGGGAGGGATGAAATCAAAGTAGACCACAGCGAGGGATGTCAGGGTCAAACGACAAACGCTGAGGGCGAAGAAAGACGTCTTCAAGTGACCAGAGGAAAGGGCTGCGCGCCCTGGGAGCCAGTTACGGGGAGGGGGGGTCTAGAGCAGGAGCAGCACCGCGTGGCTCCCTCCTGGCCCGGAGGGTGCGCGGCAGCACAGGACCACCTGCGAGGAGCAGGGGTCCCACCGATACCTGCCACTGTCAGCACACGGGGCTGTGCCCCCCAATATGCGCATGTGCAAGTTCGTAACGCCTTGGCAAAAAGAGAGGGGCGGCAGCGTGGGGGTGCGCAGAAAGGAGGGTGAGCTATGGGGGCAGAACCTGCAGACAAAGGACGGGCTGCTGCGGCAGGGCCATGGGGGAGCCAGGACACCAGGGAGCCTCCCGGGGGACGATGGGCAGACCCATCTCTCGGGTGCTTCTCAACCTCCAGCCATTAGAGTCGTTTGCCCGGGTCACTGGAATAGGACAACTGGAAGGGTCCCTTCTAAAATCTGAGCCATTCAACGTGCAGCAGGCATCACATCTCCAAACCAGACCGATGACCCAGATGGCACTTCCTATGGCTTGGATATGAGGTGTCCCCCAAATCTCCTGCTATTAGACCCGTAACCTAATCAAACCTTCCTAGGTTGAATGGACTGGTGGGGTGGTAACTGTAGGCAGGTGGGGTGTGACTAGAGGAGGTGGGTCACTGGGGGCTGCCCTGTGGTCCCTTCCCCCTCACTCTCTCTCTGTGTTTCCTGGCTGCCATGAGGGGAGCTGCTCTCCTCCACCAAGCTCTTCCCCATGCTGTTCTGCCTCACCTTGGGCCCAGGGCAGTGATGTCAGCTGTCTCTGTCTGTGGATCAAGACCTCTGAAACCATGAACCCCAAATAAACTTTTCCTCCTCTAAGTTGTTCTTTTTTTTTTTTTTTTTTTGGTACTGGGGATTGAACTCAGGGGCACTCAGTCACTGAGCCACATCCCCAGCCCTATTTTGTATTTTATTTAGAGACAGGGTCTCACTGAGTTGCTTAGGGCCTCGCTAAGTTGCTGAGGCTGGCTTTGAACTCACAATCCTCCTGACAGCCTCCCAGGTCGCTGGGATTACAGGTGTGAGCCACCATGCCCGGCTATCTAAGTTATTCTTGTTCAGTATTCTTTTTCACAACCATGAAAAAGCTAAAACACTAACCTACCTGATGATCACAATCACTTTGGAAATTCTAAAACCTTGATTTCAGTAGGCCTGAGCAGGACCCACATTAATCTCCTACAGCTCCCAAAATAAACGTTCACACCTGGCTTGCAACAGGTTTCGTCTCACAGTTCTGGAGGCAAGGAGCCTGCCACCAAAGCATCAGCACGACCATACTTCCCGAAAGGCTCTGGAGACCAGCGTTTCCAACTTTCTCCAGCATCTCGTGGCTCCCGGCCTTGTGGCTGCTTCACACATTTCCTGCCTCTGTCACCTCATGTCCTTCTGCTCTCCATCTCCCCATCTCTTCCCTTCTAATGATACCTGTCATTGAATTTAGGGACCATTCATTTAACCCAGGGCGAACTCATCTCAAGAAGCTTAATTACAGCACAGAAGACTCTTCCCAAATAAGATCCCATTTGCAGGATCCAGGTACTAAAACACACCATGTTTTGGGGTTTGGGCCACCATTGCATCTATGACAGGGCCCAGAATCTATCCTTTTTAGTGGATTTCTGAAGTGACATAGATGTCTGGGAACAACTAGCAGAGAGAATGTCCCCACCTTCAGCTCTTAGTGCCTTAAGAGCCTCCTCATTCCCTGGCTGTTGCCGCTGTTGGTTTTGGCCTTGTAAGAAGGCCGTCCTTTTACTGAGCACAAAAGCCTTCCTGTGCATTGAATAAACATGCAACAATGTCATACCGCATGTGTAAGATGCTGTGCTCTCCCGACAGAACTCAGGCAGACCACGCTGCCCGCTCCTCTGCTATGCTGCTAGGGGTCCTCTGCCATCTGTTCAAATGACATCTGTGGTGATTTAATAAAAATCAGCACACAGAAGGTAATTTGGTTTCTGGAGGACATTTAACCTGCTGTAGAGGTGAATTGTTTGACTCTTGGTGAGAGCAAAGCAAGATGCCCTAATGCAGCTGATGTGGCTCCCTGTGTGCCTGAAGGGAGGGGCAGGGAGGTGAGGCCGTTTCCAGACTCCCCCCAGCCAAGCCCTCCCAGGCTCCAGGGGGATGAACCCCTGAGAGTGGGAATTGAGAATTACAGACTAGGCTCTTCCTAACACGGTGCTACACACGCATGAAAATATCTTGATGAAAGAAATGAATTTTAAAAACAAACACAATTTTAAAAATTTAGACGACCTAAAGAAAATCCTGACACTCCTAGAGCTGTTTCTTTTTTCCCCCTGAAAACCATGAAACCAGGGCTAGATGACATAATTCCACAAATTCGGTACTCTCTCTGGTGTGGCCAAGTGGACCTCAGGAGGCTGGATTAGAGCACCAGCAGCACAGTAGGGCCACATCACCCATCTGCTAAGGTTGAAATGCAGTTTATCTCCCACTTAAAGTAGAACTCGGGTCTTTGTTCACCTTAGGGTCTTCTGCCACTGTCACCATCAACTCCTTTACTATCAGTGCCAGAAAGCAATTCCAGACAGGACTTTAGAAATACCCGTTGGTTCTTAATGGAAATGGTGACGTTATGAAGAAGTGTTCATTGCAATTCACAGGAGACCCGTTTCCAAATTTGACATATTTTCAGAGTGAGAAGGAAGATCGAATTGTTTAATGTGCTTAA
Source organism: Glaucomys volans (assembly GCA_020662805.1). Classification (NCBI taxonomy): domain Eukaryota; kingdom Metazoa; phylum Chordata; class Mammalia; order Rodentia; family Sciuridae; genus Glaucomys; species Glaucomys volans. The sequence goes on from JAJEJO010002662.1 coordinate 72,977, forward strand.
AGAGTTTAGCTTAATTAGATTCTGTCATCTGCTCAAAAATAGTTTACATAGCAAAAAAACAGAAAAAAGGAAATAATCCCTGGCTCCGAAGACTTTTAATATGCCACTCAAATACCTTGTTTGAATTATATTGAGCAGAACTATTTGGAGAGGTACTAAAGCTATTCTGTATGTCTTTTTAAAACCTTGTCATAGTTTAACTGTGTTAAGAGTTATGCTGGGGATTTGTCACTACAAAGGAGAAATGGTTTCTTTTTGCTCTGAAATCTTTCTCATACATTGCACCTTGAATATGACGTTTTCCTTTATTGTTGTGCTACCTCCTCCCACTGACCAGGTTCACTGCTAAGATTATTCTTGCAGGAGTCCTGCTGTGCCCTGCACTGCGATTGTTTTCCCGTTGAAAGAACATGAGCTCCTCCATCTCTGGTGCACCAGGCAGCTGGAGGTCAGACAGTTCTGATCCCACTTCCTCACCCCATGCTGGACGTGAGATCATCCTGTGAGCAGTGGGGTGACCCCAGCAGATTTCCTGTGCATTGTGGAAGGAGCAATGCAGAGGTCGGCTGTGATGCTGGCAACCTGTAGCCCCTTCCTCTAGGGAAAGAAATCTTGTAAGACATCTTGATAGTACTTGAAAATCAAGTCTTAGACTATGACTTGCAAATTATCAAAGTTATTATAGTTGAGTAGTTGGGGACAAAGCTGAGAGCAAGTCAATCAAGAAATGAAATCCTGGCCGGGCATGGTGGTGCACGCCTGTAATCCAAGCGACTTGGGAGGCTGAGTCAGGAGGATCATGAGTTCAAAGCCAGCCTCAGCAACTTAGCGAGGCCCTAAGCAACTCAGTGAGACCCTGTCTCTAAATAAAATACAAAATAGGGCTGGGGATGTGGCTCAGTGGCCGAGTGTCCCTGAGTTCAATCCCTGGTTCCAAAAAAAAAAAGAAAAAAAGAAATGAAATCCTGGTTCTGCCACTGACCTTACTGATTGACATGGACAATTCCACTCAACCCCTCTGAGTCTCAGTTCATCTCCAGATGACAAGGAGATCCAGAAGGGCTCTCACTCTGACAGTGAGGGTCAGAGGTAAAAACAGCCAGCCGGGCAAGAGGGCTGCATGTGCACAGCTCCGTGAACACCAACTACAATCAGTCACACACCACACACAACGTTCCTGTCAGTGACCAGCTGCACAGGAGAAGATGGTCTCAGAAGGTCGTAGGGGAGTTGAAAATGTCCTGTGGCCCAGTTACATCTCAGCTGCTGCCACACATTACTCACCTGTTCATGGTGATGCTACTGCAAACAAACATCCTGCCCATGGTATAAAAGCATGGCAAATCAGGTACGAATACACACCACGCTTGACAATGACGTCGAGTGACTGTTACTGGCCCGTGCAGTTAATACATGTACTTCTACAGTTATTTTAGTGTATTCTACTTAATAAAAAAAGGCAAGTCCCTCTGGAGGTGTTCCAGAAGACCTCACAGGAGGTGACACATCCCTGCCTGTTACTGTCCCTTAGAACTTTCAGTAGGACAAGACATGGAGGTGGAAGACAGTGATGTTGATGGTCCTGACCCTGTGTGGGCCCAGGTTAAGGTAGCCATTTATGCCTTAGTCTCTTAACAAGAAAGTTTAACAACAAAAAACAGGCTGTACCATACAGCCTAGGTGCATAGTGGGCTCAGCCATCTAACACGCTCAAGTGCACTCTATGACATTAGCATAAAAATGACATCACCTGGGGTTGGGGATTTAGCTCCATGGTAGAGGCTCCCCTAGCATGTGTGAGGTTCTGGGTTCAATTCCCATTACCCTCCCCCCCAAACACACACACACACACACACACGAGAAAAGACGTCACCTATGGATGCATTTCTCGGAACACGTTCCCGTCATTAAGCAATGGCAGATCGCTCTACCACTGATAAGCTAACCAGACACTTTCCCTAAGACAAGAAGTTTTGCAGTTAAAGGCCATATTTTTCTACACAGCAGAAATGTGCCCACAGGTATTCAATATTATTTTCCAGGGACAGCCTAACCCATGTAACCCATGTAGTCTCAAAATGCAAAAGAATAATACAAAACAATATATATAAATTGAGAAATTGGGGGGCAATCCCAACAACAAATCAGTATTTAACTCTAAAGAAAAAGTGAGCCTTTCAGTGCCAATTTATTTCATTAAACACCATTTTCTAAAAACTACCTTGTTTTTTATTATTTGCCCTCTAAAATTGGTCTTCCTACAAGTTAGTGATAGCTCACCTATACCGGTTTTTAAATACTTGAAGTCTAGCAAAACTTTAAATTATTTAAACTCGAGACTGTGAAAATATAATAATTTGTTATCTTACCTTTTTAGTAATTCTGAGCTAACTTCGTAATTTACCCAAAGGGAATACATCTTACAAGAAAATTCTCCCCATAATTTCCTTTTTCAATCAGCCCATTACAAGGTATGTTGCTTCTCTTTCGTTGCCATAATTCTCAAACTGCTGCATCAGAGATGACACCAAGAACTCTAGCCTGAACAATTAGAGTTAGCAGTGCCTCTAACCAGTGAGGAACTGGGAATGGACCTGGCTGGGATGGACAGAGGGACAGGGTGATGACGTGTTTGTTTTGGCATGCTGGATACAACATCAAGCAGGCCAGCACGGAGGGCGCCAGCTGTGTTTCCACTGGACTGTTGCACAGATCAGGTCTGGAGACTAGGATCTGTCGTTCACACCCATGCTCAAGTACCCAACCTCAAAGCCATGGTGCTGCAGGAGGAAAGGTACAAGGAGCACAGCAGTCTGGCAGACTCCCTATCAAGAGCTGACAGTGACGTCAGGAAGCAGAGGCAAACCTCAGCTTAGATGCTGGGCTCAGTTTAACAGCAACCCCAACATGCACCTGGAGCTGTGGAATGTGATCTTAACTGGAAATTGGGTCTTTGCAGATGTAATTAAGGTAAGGGTGGAGATGGACGCATACTGAATCAGGGTGGCCCAATGTCCAATTAGACATTCTAATAAGAAGTAGAAAAGGACACATGAAGACGGAGGCAGAGAATGGTGTGAGGCAGCCACAAGCCAAGGCACACCAAGAGTGCGGAAAGAAGCCAAGAAAGGACCCTCCTTGGAGCCTGCACAGGAAGTGCAGCCCACCAAAGCCATAGTTCTGGACTTCTGGAAGCCAGAACTCTGACAGGATGGATCTCTATTTTTTTTTTTTTTTTTTTTTTTGTAGTGCTGGGGATTGAACCAAGGGCCTTGTGCTTGCAGGCAAGCCCTCTACCAACTGAGCCATAGCCCCAGCCCTGGATTTCTATTATTTTAGACCACCCAGTCTGTGGTGCTTTCTAATGTTAACCCCAGTAAACGAACACAGAAACCAACATGGGTGACAACAGGAAGTGAACGGGAAGCAGTGTCTGTTTCCCTGGGATCAAGAGAAGACTAAGAGGGACATCACAGAAGACCCTCAAGGGGACACTTTAACAGAACAGAGGGAGGGGCCGTGAGGGAGGGTGGGTGAATGGTGCTGCAGATCAAGGGTGTGGCAGAACATTTCTGGTGAGTCAGGCAACAGGGAGAGGTGCTGCGGAGGGCAGAGCCCAGCTGGCTGGGAGGGCAGAGGAAGGGGTTTTAGGGTAGACAGGGTCATGTCTGAAGGCTCTAGACTCTCAGGAGTCACAGAAAAGATGGTTAAATAGCTTGATCAACAAGCAACGATGAATTTACACTTTTCCATTGTAATACAGATTCTGTATTTCATGAAACCAAGAATTCAGCCCACCAAATGGGCATATACATTTCAGACTACTGAAGAGCTATGCATAAGCTGCTGACCTCTCAGGTGTACGCCAGATTGCACAGGAAGAGTCCATGGTTCTTTGTTTCGATTGTGGCTGATGGAGGACCAGGGAGGTGGAGGAGCTGGTGCCTCCTGGGACCACCAGTAGGAGCTAGGAACAGCACAGGTCCAGCATGTTCTATTGGTGTCTCCTAGCAATTCTAGGTGCCAAGGTCTATTGCTTATTCCTTGTTTTGTTTTTTGCTGTTGTTTGCTTGTTCGTTTGTTTGTTTGTGGTGCTGGGGACCAAACCCAGGGCCTTGCACATGTTAGGCTACACCCCAGCCCTATGACCTGATCTTGAATGAGGTGTGACAAGGTGAAATTCCATGAGCTAACACATAATCCTTATTCAAACAAGTTTACCTCTATTATTGAAGAATCAAATCAGTGAGGGTGGGGAGGGAGCCAGTAATTATGACCAAAAAAGGTAGACATCTCCATAAGTTGGGGTGGGGGTCAAGAACAAGGGTGGCCAAAGCAGGGTGACAATGAACAGTTTGTCCAGAAGTTGGGATGTGGCCTGTCCTGGGACCAGAACCCAAGCAGAATGGGAATAGCATCCCTAGGACGGGGGGGCTATGTGGGTATGGAAATTCAAGTAGAGGGGAGGGGGCCACTAAGTAGATGAGTATTGAACCTGAACAGGCGAGGAGGGAGGTGTGCTAAAGGGCCCTGACGACGGGGCTGCAGGGACACTGACCACACATGGAGACAGCAGTGGAATAACCTGGTCTATAAAAGACTGGAGAAGCTACTCTTCTCACTGCTGGAGAAGAGGCTGTGAATATGAAAAGGGCAAAACCGAGAAAGACCCTGTACAATTGGATTAGAATTGAGAACACCCATGAGGACTCGTGGCTGTTCATTTGTATGGATAAACTTAGATGCAGATATGAATATGCATGTGTGTGTACCAGATTCTCTGGAGAAGTGGGTCCCTCCAGACCTGCAGCAGAGTCTGAGATGAGTGGAGAACATGTTATGTCAAAACTCAAGAAAGTTCTCCAAGAAAGATGGGGAACACAGAAAGCCCTGGAAGGGACTTCCACTGGCCACACCTGGGACAACTGGCACATCAAGGTGACCAGGAACAGCAGCAGAGTACAGCTCATGGACAAAACGGAAGCCCCAAGTCCACACTGATAAAAATGGGAATGAGAAAATGGGAAGTCCAGTGAGGAATGAGATGTATGTGTGGTGTGTGTGTGTGTGTGTGTGTGTGTGTGTACACATGTCCTCTTCTTGTAAGACTATAAATCACATAGGATTGGTGTCCACTCTAATTTTACCTTAATTACATTTTATGGAATAATATCTAAATACAGCACATTTTTGAGGTGCTGGAGGTTGGAGCTTCAACATATGGACTTGGTCCGATAAGCTCACCATAATTCAGCTCATGCAAGCAGGAGAACCAGCGGGTGTGGCAGTCCTTGCCTATTATTTCAGCAACTAGGAAGGCTGAGGCAGGAGGACTGCAAGTTTGAGACCAGACTGGGCAATTGAGTGAGATTCTACTTTGAAATGCAAAAAAAAAAAAAAAAGAAAGAAAGAAAGAAAGAAAGAAAGAAAGAAAAGAAAAAAAGGCAGGGCTGGGGGCTGGGGTGCAACTCAGTGGTAGAGTTCCTGCCCAGCATGCTCGAACCCAGGTACTGCAAAATAAATATCAGGAAAATACCCTGGTCTCCAGGGAGTGTGACTAAAGGATGTGGCAGGATTGCGGCATCCTCTCAGCTCCTCACTCCCAAAGGGTCTGGAACAGGGTTCTGGTAGTGCATTTGCAACTTTCCTACAAGAAGAAGATTTTTTTTTCAAAACAATATATATTAAAGAAAAACAGTCAGTGAAGGGCATTTACAATTTCCATTGCTGGATTGGTGAGTCAGCCGGGCTCAGTTAAACAACACAGCAGCTCTGTGATGACCTCTCAGCTCATCCGTCTTTCCCTAAGGTAAATGTTTCTCTCAGTAAAGCAATCTCTACTGCATCTATTGTCAAATGTTGGCAAGAATTCTTAACATCCTGAAAAAATTGATCCTGGAAAGTATAAAATATTTACAGCCCGCTGTCTGTTCTGCCTCACTTGAGGAGCATCCTCATCTGCACACGTGTCTTATTTGGTTTTGAGGAACAGATGGTGAGGAGCAATAAAAAGAGTGAAAAATCAGAAGGCAGGCATTGCAGCAGGTCACCCAGCAGAGAGCACTCGCCCCACAGGCAGACGGCGCCTTTAGGTTCTTCACAGAATCAGACCTCAGTTTCAGTCCATCAGGTTTTGTCCATGGCACCTCTTATTTTCATATGCCCTCCTCCCTGTCCCCACCATTACCCATTACCCAGGGAAGATGCTTCACTGCACAATATCATCCAGTGGGGCCACTGAACAGGAATGTCACATTGTTGTGACATTACAAATCCCCTCCCTTCTGCAGGAAGCCTGGTTTAATGAAAGGCCACACTTGGTTCTCCTACCAGGACCAGCCATCCCCACACCATGGTCTGCCCCACCCACCTGATCTAGGAACTGCTGCAGCCCAACCCTGAGACCCTCTCCTCCCTCCACTTTCTTCAGCTCCATCAGACCTGATAATGATACTGATACCACCATCTTCATTGGCATTTGCCCTCAGGAGACCCAATATCATACAGTGAGCTCCCCGGGAGACCTCACAGATGCATAAGCCTCACAGAGTGAAGCAGGCAGGAAGGCTGGGGGTGCTTTCCAACCCGAGTCGACTATTGGACAAGGCATGTGTTGGTTATATTCCTTGCACATCATCAAGACTTTCTCTAAGAGCAGACTCTTAGTTTATCTGGCAGGTGGCCCAGGGGACAAAAGCATGGCAGGGAAGTGGGACAGAAAAGGCAAAGGCTGCCTCTTCAGGCCATTGAGAGCCAGCCCCCAGGCTTCTGCAGGACGTGCCAGGCATCCCCCTCCTGGGGCAGGGGCTGAGTGGTCCCCTGACTCTCCCCAGCAGCCTGCATCTTCTGCTGCCCTTTGTGAGCCACTTTTCCTGATGAAACTGGAGAAAATACTTCTTTATGAGGTCATAATATTAAATTAAATTAATCAAAGCATAATTGAAATAAAATTGAATGAAATACAATTTTGGAATTAAAATAATTCAGATTAAATTAGTTTAAATAACTTTTAAAATGTTTTTATTTTTTAAAATTTCTATTTTAGTTCCTCTAAAATCTATCTGTTGTCATTTTTAAAACTATATTCAAAACTGTAATTGTGCCTTCTGATCTTTCAATAAGTTCCCCATTACTTACCAACCACCATCCTGTGATCAGTTTATTGACAGTTCCCTGTAAGAAGCCCATTGTTTTTGTGTCGGGTGAATTAAAATCCTAAAGCAAAGAACTGAAACTCAGGAGCTGGTCCATGAGGCACCAGCCTAGGGGAGGGGAAGTTTGGGGGCCAGGACCCCCCAATTCTCTAAGTCACTGTGTGTGGACCTCAGCGCTGCCCTCTCCACCACCTCCCACCATTCCAGAGGAGGCTCCAGACGCCGCAGCACTGCCACTGTGAGAAGCCCACAGGGCTCCTTCTGCCTTGGCAAACTGAGCACAGCCACGGCCTTTCCTTTGGTGTCTGGAAGGCCCCGTAGGTAGCAGGCTTCAGTGCTCCTGGTTGTCAGTGGAGGGAAATGGCTTTAAATTTTACGGGGTATTCTCTCTTCCAGCTTGCCTCATTACTCTTTAGCACACACCTTTAAGCAAATGAGCCTTGATTCTCAGAAGAATGAGAAGAAATCCCTCTTCTGGGGTGTAGACAGCTGGCCAACGTGAAAAGGGCAATTTACTTTATTTACCTCTTACTTACAGTTCTTCTCTACTAGTGTGCCAAGAATATCTGCAACTCAGGATTGCTCTCCTCACCAAAGATTTCAACTGAGTTTCTTTTAGAAATGAACGGCCTTCACTATATTTAGCTATCATTTATACATTATGGAATAATATAAATAATCATTCAGAGAGATGTGGCATTAATTCTGCGATGGCACAGAAAGGTGGAAAGTTCAGGTTGATCCTCTTCCCTTACCTGGCAGCATCCTTGGTGCCTGGAGCGCCAGGTGGCTCACCTCTGCCCACGAGAGTATTAGGAAATTCTAGGGGGCCTGGGAGTACCTTAGGGTCCCATCAGGCCCCAGGAACCAGAATGAGGTGAGGAGGGAATGTGTGCCTTCCAGTGTCAGACCCTCTCTGGGTCTCCACTGTGACCTCTCCGGCCAAACCACCACTGCCCTTTACCTGCCCTACTAGCCTCCACCCTTTCTTCTCCCCTCTGTTTCCACACAACATCCAAAGGGAGAATTGCGTGAATCAAATCATTGCTCTGCCCTTAAAATCATGAAGACAGTGAGAAGCAACCAACAGAATCAGAGTCCTCCTGGGGAAGATTAAAATTCCTGCGCAGAATCCTCTGAGTAATACTCAGAGTAAGAGCTCAGTGTCCTCATCACCTGTACAGATACCTGTCCAAGAGTTTGCTCTGCAAAAGTGCAGTTGGTGTCCCGGTCCTCTGTGAGGAGCCCCTAAGTGGCTCTTATGAGGTACAGCTTAAGTTGGCAGCACCCTGACTCAGCAGGTGCAGCCCGCAGCCCTGCAGCGAGCCAAACCCCTCTGTCGTCATCTCTGCAGTGTGCTACTCTGCGCTGCTGGGGCTGCTTCTGTGTCCACATCTGTGGTGCTTTGGATCTGGAACGTCCCCCAAAAACTCTGTGTTGAAAGCACGGTCCTTGGTGCACAAGGGTCAGAGGTGGGCTGTTAGACAACGAATTAGATCATGGGGCGGGGGGGAGGCAGTGACCTCAACAGTGGATTAACCTTTCTAATGAATTTAAGCAGATCACAGAGTGGTAGAGAAGCTCCTGGTGGGGAGAAGCTGGAGAAGTGGGTCGCTGGGGGTGTGCCCTTAGATTACATCTTGTCCCTGAGCCCTTCTCCCCCTTGACCTCCAGGCTGCCCTGAGCTGCCATGCCCTTCCACCACCATGTTCTGCCTCACTCAGGGCCAGAGCAATGGAGTCAGCCAACCATGGACCAAGACCTCAAAACCCATAAGCCAAAATAAACTTCTTCTCCACTAAGTTGCTTTTGCCTGGTGTTTTGGTCACATGACAGGAAAGGCTGACTAACACAGCCTGTATCTGAAGTCTTTCCCACAGACAGGGATTTATCTTCAAGGGTACTCTCGAATTCTAGTCATTATCCATGGACCCTGAGGAGTTGGGCAGCTCTGATAAGGTTGGAATTAACTATAAAAAAAATTTTTTAAACCTTTTCTGGAAGTTCCCCAAATATGAACAACTTATTTATTTTCCCTTCTGAGTATGTCATTATCCCACTCAGAAATTCGCTGTGATTCTAAATTACCTCTCAAAGCCAGAGATTAACACTCCATCCCATCATTCCACAAATCTCAAGCTCCTTTTATTCCAGATAACTGTCTACTTCCCACACTATCTTATCTCAGGGTCGACTACACGCATCCCCACACCTTCTCCCACTCTTTGGAAGACTGCTCTCTTCTTCACCTGGAAAGCATACCTTCAGCCAGGCTGATCACCCTCATTGCATCTAAAAATAAAACTCAATCCAACTTCCATATCTGTGTTTCATAAGAGCCCCCCTCCTCTGAGGACTCTTCCAATTGCTCAGCAACAAGTCAGCACACCTGCAAAACTTCAGTCTCTTTCTCTGTGTCACAGACACATATGCCAGGCACACGCATGTGAGCACACACACACACACCTCTTTAATATCTGAGACAAAGAAATATGCACCACCACAAAGAGTAAATCATAAATCATTCAAAAAACATCATTGTGTGATTTATCTACCTCAAATGGCTTTTTAAAACTATAGTTTCTATTCAACCACCAAAACTATGGAAAACACCCCAGAATCAGCGCCAACTAAGAAGTTAGATACCAATATCCAAAATAATGATGAAAATAACAATAAAGGTCATCTGTCAGCAAGGAAGTGAAGCCTCCTGAGTGAAGTCAGCCTAACACCTCCTTCAACACACTCCTTCCACAAGCTTTGAGTCCTTACCTTCACCAGGCTTTGGGCTCAGCCAGGGAACAGGCAGATGAGGAGACTCTGTGTCCGTCCTGGAGGAAACTGCCCGCTCTGAGGGGAAGGCACTTACCAGAGTATGACACCTTCTCCCGCGAGGGCAGCGGCATGAACACAGGGCAGCCCCGACGCCGGCGACGCTGATAGAAGGAGAGTTTGCAAGAACAGGTGGGGGCAAGGTGGGTGCACAGGAAGAGGTCATTTTGGGTGGAAGTCACCACCTGAGCAAAGGTCCAGGTGATGGGGCTCGGGGCGAGCAGCGCGGCACAGTTGCAGCAGGGCTGTGGGACTTGGTGGCTTCCACTGTGTGCACCACAGGCACACACACCAGGAACACCGGTCCGCCGTGGACAGCTTACACCAAGAACTTTTATATATTTTATTACAATTTTGTTAATACCAAAGGGGGGCACTTTTATATTTATAAAAACTGTTCAGACAGATGGAAGTAAAGTGACTTCAGATGGAAGTAAAGTGACTTCTTCTACAAGGAAGTATGCATGTGGCAACTTCCTGAACGTGGAAATGCAGCTCCTGTTCTAAAGGGTCAAGAGGTGCAGACAGGTGATAGCTGGCGGGATAGATAGATCATTTCAATTAATTTACAAAAGAGGATTTTTGTGAATCAAAAGATGTGTACATCATAAGATGTTCTTGGTGTAATAAGATCTGCAACCACCCAGGCTTCTGAACCCCAGCTGCCATCATGGCTGATGTGCTGATCAGTAAACACCTGAGAAGTTAAAGAGAGGCTGTGTGCGAGTCAGCTTTCTGTCTCGGTGACCAAAATATCCCACAATGAAGACTTAGAGGAGGAAAGGTTTACTATGGCTCATGGTTTCAGAGGTTTAGTCTAAGGTGGGCCAACTCCATTGCTCTGAGTCCAAAGTGAGGCAGAATGTCATGGCAGAAGGGTGTGGCAGAGACATGGCAGCCAGGAAGCAGAAGCAGAAAGGTGACGAGGCCACAGGGCAGACGCACCCTTCAAGGCAGGCTCCAGTGACCCCCCTTCTCCAGTCACAACCCTCCTGCCTGTAGTTGACACCCAGTGGGCCCATTCAGCATAGGATGGACTGATTGGGTTAATCTGTTGGGACTGTTAATTCACAGTCCAACCATTGCACCTCAGAACATTCCGGCATTCACAGGAGCTTTTGGGGAACATCTCACATCCAAACCATAACAGGCTCTTAGTGGTATTAGATCACTGAGTAAATATGAAGTTTCACATGGTGCTTGGTATTATGGAATTTCAATTTATGCCTTCTAGAACTTTCATTGTGACTCAGATTGCTGTGCAATGATATGCTTGTGTAGCATGACAATCCAACAAGTTAAAGATTGCACATAAATAAGTTAGATGTATTACATAATAATGCACTTACCATGGCAACTGTTTATTTACTGTTTGGGAATTTTTATCAGGATGACAATTTAGTGCTGTTAAAAGTTAGAAGTTTCTTGCCTAATTCTGTAATGTCACTATCTCTAATATAAAACATTTTCTCACGTCAGTTAATAAAACTTGGTTTTGTAAAACAGATAACAAAGCTAATACAGAAGAAAATGAGGGAAGAATATGCTACTGAATGAGTTCTTTCTTAGAGACAAACGGAATGTCAGAGGAAGGGGACAGACTGCATAGGATCTAGTTTCACTAGATGTTTGTTATGGTTTGCATGTGAGGTGTCTCCCAAACCTCATGTGTGAGACAACACAAGAAGGTTTAGAGGACAAATGATTGGGTTATGAGAGCCTTAATCTAGTCAGAACATTAATCCACTTGAATAGATTAAAGGGAAGTAACTGCAGGCAGGTGGGATGTGCCTGTGGGGTTTGTATTTCACCCCTGATGAGTAGAACTCTCTCTGCTTCCAGAGTGCTGAGTCCTGGGCTGCTTTCCTCCTCCACACCCTTCTGCCAGGGCATTCTGATTCACCTTTGGCCCAGAGCAATGAAGTCATCTGCCTATGGATGGAGACCCCTGAAACTGTGAGGCAAATAAACTTTCTCCTCTCTGTTGTTCTTGCTGGATCTTTTGGTCGCAGTAATGAGAACCTGACTAACAACATGCAGTCACCACTCCAGTGAAGCACAAGCTCATACTACCATCTACTTCCCCATCCACTGCAATCAACAGATTCATGAAATGCCAAAAAAGAGGGAAGAAAGCCTCTCCCCTGTGATCCCAGCAGCTTGGGAGGCTGAGGCAGGAGGATCCCAAGTTCCAGATCAGCCTCAGCAAACTTAGTGAGACCCTGTCTCAAAAAAAAAAAAAAATAAGGGCTGGGGATGTGGCTTCATGGTTAAGCACCCTTGGATTCAATTCCCAGTACCATAAAAAAGGGGCAGGGGGAGGGGTGGGCAATGCATCAAGCAAAGTATTTGAGTTCCTTATTGGTTGAGTTCTTGTTAGGAATTGGGTTCCTAACTAATTCAATGTAATCTTTCTTATTTTTGGAATAGGGGGTTCAATAAAATTGACTTGTCCATAACATAGAGTGTTTTATATTGAAATTATTATTGTCAACAAAAATAGTAGAAGAAATGTTTTGCATTGAAGAGGAATGCCTTTTCTAACTCCCTGGAAGGTGCCCTGTGGGCTTGGAACTGAGAGAACCAAGGCAGTTCAGTTGCGGTTTTCAGACTTCTGAGTGTACACAGTCCCCATCGTTTGACTTTAATGGGTTCAAAAAATAAATTGAAGGCTGTAATTTTTTAACTTCTTAAACAAGAAAAACATCGACACATGGAGAAAGCAAATGACAGAGTGGCAGCTGATCATCTAATGCATACTTCATATTCACATGAAGCATAGTAATCCATGCCGAACTCATACCTCATAAAAATTTTAAAAAGGAGGAAGGACCACTTAAATGGTCTTAATCTGGGGGGCAACTCTGAATCGCCTGCTGCCTTGGTAGATATGAAAAGGCACAAATGAGAATCTGGAACAGGATTGCCAATTAGTCGGGGGTCCAGGGTGGGCCCAGAGCTCATGGATGGCATCTGGGTGCAGAGACTATTGGCGGAGGGAAGGCTTCACTGGCACCATCGCCCGGCCCCGTGCAGACCTGCAGAGCTCTCGGCCCCACCGGGTTCTAGGTCCACGCTGCAGTGTTGCTCTATGAAAAGGCGGGAGCTGAGCGTCTCTGTCTCTACCCACTCTGTGCCTTGTTTTGCTCTCTTGGTTGTTACTGGAGAAGGCTCCACGGGACCTGGCTCATCCTCCAACCTGCAGCCCAAGTCCCCTGAATAGTGAGATGCATATGATCCTGGTCCAGTGGAGGCCATCGCCAGCCTCTGGCTGGGAAACAAAGTGGTGTCGGTTGCTCCAGCTTTGACCTCCTGGTGGCAAGGCTGTTCACCATTCCCAGACTCTTCTCTACCCCATGCCCCAGCAGCTGTTTTCTCCATGTCCTGGCCCTTTAGCTCTGCTGACCTCTTCCCATCGCTAGTGTGCAAGGAGGAGTTCTCAACAGGAGGTAAAGTGTCCTCCATTCCAGCATCTTACCACAGCAAATCTCTGGGGAACTTTCTAAGACTACCTGTACTCCCCTGCCTCCTCACTGGAATGGAAAAGCCCCCGTCAAAACACAGGATTATTTCAAGGAGAGAAAAAAATCATGAGAGGAAATAGTAATGTCCTTTAAAATCTGAAAGACTCTTTCTCGAGGGGGTCTCTCCGTGACCTTGCTCCATCTCACCTCCCATAGCAGACGGGCCCCCTGGCAGTCTCACGGTCCCTGTGGTGCTAACCATGATGTCTCAGGTAGCGGGAGATACCAGGTAGCATGTGACCCGGGGGCTATTTCCTGCCAGTCAGGATCGAGTGATGCCTGTGATCCTCCCACAGCTGAGGAGGAGCAAGCCAGGCGCAGAGGCAGAAGCACAGAGACTCTGAAGATCCGGATGAGGAAGGGAGCCTGCCCTCAAACGCGGTTTTCCAGAGAAACACCTCACAGTCCTACATGGCAGGGACCGCACAGTAGAAAATCTGGACCAAAACCAGAGACGGGGCGGTGTGTGTCTAGGATACCGGCCCTCCCACGCTGGTGCTCCACCTGTGAGGACAGTCAGAGCCCGAAGGTTCAGGAGCAAAGAAATTCCATAGGGCGCAGCATAGAGGGCCCAAGCGGAGCCTGGCAGGTGACAGGTCAGAGGCAGTAGGAGACAGTCCTTGCATATCAAGAGAAAGACTTTGAGTTTCATCCACTGGGCCAGGGAGGCCTGGTTGGCTGAGAAAATGCTAATTAGATTATCCTAGGAAGGTCTGGTCCTCAGAGGCCGAGCTACAGTCTGTTATCTGATGAGGTCCCAATGTTGGGATGTTTAAATGGCCCAGAAGTGCAACACTCATCCTCGAGCTGTATAAGCACATTAGGTGCGATTCTGTAGTTTTTCTGTGATGAACCTCAGCGTGAGTTACTAAGGGTACAAAAAACAAGGATGTGGAAAATAAAAGTAGAACATCGCTGAGTCCTTACTTCAGGAATCTACCCACAAATCTGTCTTGGCAACTGTCTCACTATGTAAGCATGGACTCGAACACTGAAATACTCATACTTTCAGAAAAACATTTTGATGTCAATGCATGTTTTGCTTAACAATTAACATTTTAATTGGTTCAGTTCTTCCTTTTTAATTATAAAGGAAATCTATTTTTCTTCACTTGGTTATTCTATTATTTGTAACTCTTGTAACAAAGGTTATTATAGTCCTTTGTTAGTGACAATCTATGTTTTTTATTTTATTTTTTGCAGTGCTGCCGGGGATCAAACCCAGGGCCTCATGCACATCAGACAAGTGCTCTACCACTGAGCTGCACACCGCCCCCCACAATGTCTATTTTAATTAGCTGCACTCTTGTTCTATAAAAAACCCTTAGTAGAAGGATGTGTTAAAGCTCAAATATGGATTATTCACAGTCTAATTGCTTAAGCAGATATACCCAGAAGTTCCCCAAAATTGCCTTACACAGGATGTCTGCTAGGAAGCTTTTGATTGTGAGTAACTCCAAATCTGAATCAAAGCCTTAGTGAGGGGAAATTCTTGGCTCAGATAACCAATATTCCCAGGGATAGATCAGGCTTCAAGTGAGGGATAGCCCAGGAGTCCAAGTCTCCACCATGACCAGCGTGCTCCCCGTCTGCCCACATTAGCTGATCCCAGGTCTGGTATTTCCCTGCCTAAAAGACGGCTGCCAACAGTTAGCAGAGGCGCCTGCTCCTCATTTACAGAGAGGTAAAGGCGGTCTCTTCCCAGTGGTCAGAGCTTCAATCTGACCGCACCAGCTCAGCCCACACCCCCAGCCAGAGCAGCCAGGCACAGCATTGCCCTGACTGGCTTAGGCACTGATCCTGCCAACCCCTGACCCACTGCCATGCAGTTAGTGTCCACCACTAGATCTGTGTTTGGATCTAGATGAGTTCAAACCACACAATTCCTAAGTCATGGGCAGGAGACATGGATGTTAGGAAGGCGACCACAATGTACTGGTCTTTCCGTCCAGTATCAGGAATAAATGGAGCTAGTGGGATCAATGGACTTTTATTCTACCTATATGGGCTGCAATGAAAACTTGGTATGGTATTTGCAGTGGGTTTGAGTTCTGTTAGTAGTAAAGTATTACAGTATTTATTATAGGGATATTTTACCAGTTAGGATTGCGTTTAGTTGCAAGTAATAGTAACTTTTTTAAAAAAAGAGAAACAGAGGGATCCAAGATGGCGGATTAGAGGAAGGCTGCATTCCTACTTGCTCCGTGGATTCCTACTTGCTCGGGATTCAAACAGCAGGAATATGACTCTCAACGAGACTTTATATTCAAAGCACATATAAGGGGTCCCCAGGTGCCGCTCCAGAACCAACTCAGCCAGGCTGGGCTCGGCCCGCCGCGGGCAGCTACCATCCGGGAGCGCCAGACCCTGCAGCTGCTTCGGAGCCACCGACCTGGGTCTGCGCCAGCCAACAAGTGAGTGCGGGTCCCCAGTAGCGCTTTGGAGTCACTGGCCGCGGCTGCGGCACCAGCCGGCGGCCTCCCAGGCAGAGACCGAGCATCTCAGGCTACCTGGGCATCCAGAGGCGTCCGGGAAACTCTGGGAACGCGGACTCTGGCAGGGAGATGGAACTACCCCACGCCATTTTGGCGGCTTAACTGGCGGAGAAGGCCCATTACCAGCTTCCTGGGGTCTCCAGCTGTGTCAGGGGAGCTCCAGCCGGGAAACTCTGGGAACGCAGTCTCTGGCAGGGAGTGGGAACTATTCTGCCCCACTTCCGCAGCTTCCCTGGCAGAGAGTGCCCATCTCGGGCTTCCCAGGCCCTCCAGCCGCACCTGGAGAGGTTGGCCCGAAGCCCCTGGGATCGCTGACTCCGGCAGGGAGGTGGAACTGCTCTGAGTTTGGCGGCTTCCCTGGCAGAGGGGGTCCATTTCCAGCTTCCTGGGGCTGCCAGCAGTGTCAGCAGTGTCTGGAGTGATCCAGCAGGGAGTTTTGGGCCTTTGGCAATAGCTTACAGTGTCCCCAGGAGAGAGCAACCACCTGCCACTGCCTGAACCCCCAGCGAGGAGTTCAGGTCAGCCTGGGCTCTCAAGCCCAGTGTCTCCATCACTGAGCACAGTTCTGTGACACCACCCCAACTTGAACTAGTGCCCAGGCCCACACCCAGGCCCGGAGTCTACCACCTTGCTGTATCTAATTGTCTATCAACACTAGGCTGCCTCTGCCCAGAAGCATTGATCATTCCCAACCTGGAGGTAGTGGGACAGCACCATTCTTGGGTCACCGCTTGATCAAACACCCCTCAAGCAACAGAGGAGAAGATACACGAACACCATGAGAAAACACGGGAAGAAAGTGTCCCAATTAAACCTAGATGATATATCAAGAGAACCCAAAGACAGCATGGTAGAAGGAATGACAGAAATGGAGTTCAGAATGTTCATAATTAAAGTGATCCGAGAAGAGAATGATGTGACGAGAGAGCAGATTCAGGCTATGAATAATCAGTTAATAGAGCAATTGCAGGAAGCAAAAAATTACTTCAATAAAGAGATAGAAATTCTGAGGAAAAAACAAACAGAAATTCTTGAAGGAAACAAGGAAATGAAGGAAACAATAAACCAAGTTAAAAACTCAATAGAAGGCATAATTAACAGAATAGATCACTTGGAGGATAGAACCTCAGACAATGAAGACAAAATATTTAATCTTGAAAACAAAGTCGAACAAACAGAGAAGATGGTTAGGAATCATGAACGAACCCTCCAAGAAATATGGGACATCATGAAAAGACCAAATTTAAGAGTAATTGGGATTGAGGAAGGTGCAGAGATACAAACCAAGGGTATGAATAATCTATTCAAGGAAATATTATCAGAAAATTTCCCTAATATGATGAATGAGATGGAAAATCAATTACAAGAAGCTTACAGGACACCAAATGCACAGAATTACAACAGATCCACACCAAGGCACATTATAATGAAAATGCCTAACATACAAAACAAAGATAGAATTTTAAAGGCGGCGAGAGAAAAGAATCAGATTACCTACAGGGGGAAACCGATACGTATATCAGCAGATTTATCAGCCC
>JAJEJO010002662.1:95519-131444 GCA_020662805.1 Glaucomys volans
TGCTGCACACTGGCTGCAGCAGGAGCTCTGGGACAGTCTTGTGCATCTAATGGGTCTTGTGATGGACGTGGCTCTGCATTCTCTGTGGCCGTGCTAGGATCTCAGAGCTCACTCGGAGACCTACTAACCCACTTTCATGGGGCAGCTAGCATTTGTTTCTGTGCTAACTTCATTTGCTGCCTTTTAATATTTCCCTTTGGACAGGCCACATCCAACTCTCTGTTTTGCCCTTTGATAGGCTTGCTATTATTAATTTTTTTGTAAAATGACTCAATCCTCCATCAAATGATATAGAGAGGGGAGGGCAAGGTGGAGGTGGGTGTGAACAAGAGCCTAATACAGGTTTTGGATGCAGGATAATGAGTTCTATTTTGGATATATTAAGTTTGAGATATATAATGTGACATCTGGATGCAAAGACTGAATAAAGAACAATATGTACATTGGACCAAAATAGGGAAAATCTTTTCTGAATATGTTTAGAAATGTCATAAAAACATGCCATATTAATAACCCAGACATCCTGATGCCCTGACGCCAGGTCATGCACCCGGTAGTGAGTGAGGCTGTGTATCTGTGCATCGTCCTGGGCTCCCTGAGGGACAGGCTGGCACTGGCAAACCACAGGTGACATACACTCTGAGAACTGCCCATCCTCTACCATTTGGTAGCTGTGTTCATTTTCTCTTGCTACCATAAAATGACCACAAACAGAGGCTTACACAACGCAGATGTATCACCTTACAGACTGGCAGGTCAGAAGTCCAACACAGGTCTTATCAAGCTGAAACCAAGGTGAGAGCAGGGCTGCACCCTGTTCTGTTGGCTCTAGGGAAGGATCTGTTCCCTCGCCTCTTTGGGTGCTGGGTGAATCCGTTCTTCTGGGTTGTAGGACCAAGCTCCCTGTTTTCTCACTGTTGCATCTTGCGGCCATTCCCAGCCTCTTCCTGGCTCAGTGCCCTTCCCGCATCTTATAACCAACAGCAATGGGTTGAGTCCTCACACTGTGAACCTGTCCTCTCCTTCCTCTCTTTCATCTCTCAGTCCCAGTCAGGAATGATTCCCCAGTGCTAAGGACTCACAGTGACAGGAGGTAAGTCATGAACTTTGCCAAGCCTCAGGCACCAACCAAGCAGCAGTGCCTGCTTGAAGCCCAGGTGCTGAGTTCAGGGCTTGGGCCACTCCAAGAACCTGCAGAGAAAACCATGCAGTGCCCAGCCACTGGGAGATGCAGGCAAACAGGACACCAGAGCTGCGAATCCTGTCCTTACTTCAAGGATCATTTTTTGCTCATCATGGATATTTTGTATTAATTTTGATTTTTTTAAATATTTTATAAGAATGTTATCATGATGACTGAGATGCTCCCCTTACATGTGTACACAGTGGGGGCCTCACTCACCAGCCTGTCTCACTGAGGGCAAGAAACCCACTGTTGATGCCTTTAGGTGAATATAGGTATTCAGGTTCATAAACTGCTTAAAAGTAAATGTTTCCATATTACCAAAATGAGGCATGGAACCAGAGACGTTCGTGGTGTAGGGAAACACACAGGGAGGATCAGCTTGACCTTCCCCACCCGCCCTGCCTAGACCAGGAGGGCGGAGCACTCTGCCCCTCACTGCCTGCGCCCCACTCTGCTCGCGTGTGGTCAGCAGAGGGCGCCCTCGCCCATCTTTGTCGGCACCCTCTGCCTTGGCGATTCTGGTTATTTTGTAAATGGAGGGACAGTGGTGAGGATCCCAGGGGAGAAGCCGAGGCACCCGTGAGTCCATTCCAACCCTGCAGCTTTAAACTTTCTTTTAGCCACTGCTCTGCCTGTTCGGAAGCTGACATGTCTGCTCCATCCTCCACCATCCTAAGTGAAGGGCTGTTTCCTGAATACTGATGCTCCAAGCCTGGGGCCACTAGGGGCCACTGCCACCACCAAAATGAGTGGACACCAGACTTCAGATAATGAGCTGTAATTATTTACACTGTCAAGGCTCCTTAAAGACAACTGTTTACTTGGATATCATTTCAATGACATTTATTTCTCTAGGATTCATTTTACATAGTATTCATGTAAATCTCAAGGTCCCCTACTTAGTCCAATGACACATTTGGGAACAAATTATTTACATAGCCTCTCTGCATCAACGAATGTCTAACTATTACAGTCTGCTTTCTGCAAGCCTCTGTGCTGCACAGAGAGGCCAGAAAACTGAGAAAGACCCTCTCTTGTCTTCAAGAATAGAAGGATTGGAAGCACAGAAGCTGATCTACTACGAGTGTCAGTGACAACTGAGCACAGGCAAAGGAGGGCCACGAGCTCTTTGGGGAAGAGGGGTCAGCTAAGTGCATGTGGCATTGACCAGTGTATCAAGAGACATGCATTAATATGGAAAGTCTGTCTGCTCCCAACCCGCTTCTTACCTGGGATACTGGAAGTTTGAAATCATTTCCACATTCTCCCAAAGGGCAGATTGTGCTCACCATTGGATTTACCAAAGAAAGAAAAGGGGATCCCTGAAGATCTAGCTGCAGTAGGAAACACCTCCATGATGTTTTCCCCCATAAGAAACTTATTTTTAAAAGCTTTAAATAATATTTTTAAATTTGAGGTTTTGCTTTGTGTTCTAATGTATTCTCTCCCAAGGACTTTCCTCCTGTGCTGAGAAGCCAGCACAGTCTGAAAGGCCTGGGATGCCCTGCCCCAGGGGCCTCCTACTTCATGAAGTGGGCATGTCACCTCTGTTTGGCAAAATGGAAGCTGAAGGGGTCACTAAATTCAAGAGGGAAGACTGGAAAGCGGAAACTCCTGGCAGTCCAAAGACCCGGACGTTTCCCTTTGTACCACTCACCTCTGCCCTGGGCGTTGAGCTGACTAAAAATTAACCCAGCTCAGAAGGTGCACTCTGGTGACTCCAGGAGCCCCAGGAGGCCTTGGCTCAGTCCTCTCTGCCCAGGAGATTCCCAGGATCAGAAGCCAGGGCATGAGGCAGCCGGATGTGGAGGACAACTGGGAAGCACAGGCTTGCCCTCAGCCACTGTTCACGCACCACATCAGAGCAAAGGGGCTGAGGTAGAGCAACCAACCAGGAGTGCCACCTGCATGGTTCCCGACCCCAGGGCCACAGGGGTCCTGGCCAGCCACTGCCATCATGTCACTCCTGAAGGACGTACTCTTTGTAGTTCACAAGCTAAAATACAGTTCAGCTGTGAACTGGCTCAGGTTTGGGTTTGTGAGACAGAATGACAATGGCCATGCGAGGCCTTGGGTCACTACTGGGGCTGCAGCTCCTATGCGAGTTCATGGTGTTTGGGTCCAAGTGGCACCATTACTAGTGACTTAGGAGTGAGTATGTCACAGTGCTTTTAGACAATCTGGCATAAACAAGTGGAGCTTATTACCACTGTTCCTCACAGGGATGATGTAAGACATGGGTAGGCTACATACTCTGTCAGTGGGTTTAAATCCTAGCGATTTTTGTAATAGCATAGACTCCTGATTTTAGTAATCTGGCTACAAGCAGTGTGAGTCCAGCCACTGAGCTTCCTTGTGTGCACTTGGTAGCCTCAGCTGGAGGTGGCAGAGGCTGTCTTTACTGCAAATCCTCCTGTGTGTATCGGTCACAGGAGGCTCTTGGATCAGAGGTGTGGTAGTATTTGAGTTCAGCAGTGATTAAAAAAAAAAGTGGTAAAAAGTTTAATGAGCAGAGGTCATGAGGCAGTCAGTGTAAGAACAGGAAGAGCATTACTGTGCTTCGCTGTCCTGAGAGGCTTCCTCACTAGGAAGCAATGATTAGGGTCGCCTTGGTGTAGCTGCAAGAGAATATAGAATAAAACCTCTTCTGCTGCAGGGAAGGTCATCCCGAGGAACATCTGCAGGACAGCTGGTGCTTATCCACCAGAGGCCCACCGCAGAGCAGGGGAGCCCTCCACAGGCTGGGATTCTGAGTGATGAGAGAGCTGAGGTCAACGCGGATCTACACATGGCTCCAAGGTTTGGGGGATGACAGGGGACAAGTGGACACCGGAGAGTTTGTTTTGGAAAATGCTGAATTAAAGGGTCTGGAAAGAGGGCAAATATAAGTCCCGAAAAGTCTGAAAAATAATATCTATCAAATACACATCAACCATACTTACTGCCAACTGTATATATTAGCTAAAATGAGACCATGCTGCCTGGGAGTGCTAGGGGCCCTGAGTTAATGTACACATCACACATCAGAAGACCAGTAAATGACATATCAATTATAAAAAATGCCCTAACAAATTTAAACAGACTAAAACACATTCATTCTGTCCCTTCAGCATTTAAAAATACTTTTGAAATTGCATTTACATCATTAAGCGTTTCTGTGGATGAAGAGAAATTTCCTGGACAAAGCTGAGCTTCGGACCATCCACATTAGAACAGATTCATGAAGACTAAGCTTAATTATCTAATGACTTGGCAGACATCTCAATGGAGGCAAAAAGGAAAAGCACAGGGTTACTGGACAATACAACTCTGGTCACACAACCAAAGGTTTAAAAGGCCAAGTGAAGAATTTTACATTTCACATTCCAAGGTACAAATGTAATCCTTATTCCTCTAAAGACAGAATCTTTGTTCCTAGGACAATTTTTTTCTTCAATTTCAAATTTCATCTTCTTATTTTTCATTTTGATATAATTAAGTCCCCCAAAGAAGTGCATAAGGTCCCAACATTTCAATTAGGAAACACAGAATACAATTCCAACAGCCTGTCTCGAGCACGAGGAACCTCTCAGAAGGTTTCCAGAGTGTTCTTTCATGCAAAGAAATGATATAGTTGGGGGGAGGAATAGGAGTTTCACTTTCCAAGCGTCTGTTCCCCATCCCACCTCACACCAGCACATGAAGTCCACACACATGCCTTGGATATGAGATTCACTCATCATCCTCTTTAAAAGAAAAATGCTCTAGGGAGGAAAGAATCATCCATGCAGGAGCTTCTCATCACTGTGACAAGATACTGAGAAAATCAGCTTAGAGGACGGAAGACCTATTTGAGCTTATGATTCAGAGGTCTCCCTCCGTGGTCGGCCAGCTCCATCGCAGTGACGAGGCAGAGCATTCTGGCAGAAAGGCGTGACTGAGGAAAGTTGCTCAGCTCATGGCAGCCAAGAGACAGAAAGAGAGTAAGGAAGACACCGAAGACAAGGAGTTTCCTCCCAGGTGTGCCCCCAGAGGCTCACTTCCTCCAGCTAGACCTTACTTCCTAAGTTTCCACAATCTTCCTTTCAATTATGAACCCATCGATGAATTAATCCATTGATGAAGTCAGCGCCCTAATGACCCAATCACTTCCTAAAAGTCCCCCTCCAAACACTGTTGCCCTGGTGACCAGGCCTCCAACACACAAGCCTTTGGGTCCAAACCATGACCATCATGTGTCCACCTGTGCTCTTTCCCTGGTGTTCCCTCTGCTGGTACAGGTCTGAAGCAGGATCTGAAGGCAGAGGAAGTGACTTTCTCAAAGCCCCAGAGTGTGGGCTATGGCAAGTGGGCTGGCAAGCCATGCCAGAACCCCTGGAGAACCCAGGACAGTGTGGACACTCTCAGAAAGTTCACTGTGATCATTTGACCTCAGTTGAGAAGGGAAAGAAAAATGTCATCCTGCATCCTGGAGATTCATCTCCATAAGCAGCCTAGTGGTGGATTAAGAATATGGAGTTCCAATTGATTCTGAGACTTTCAATAAGTTACTTAATCTCTTAGTAGCTCTGTTTTATTCTCTATAAAACAAAGATATTTACAGTCCTTTCCTCAGAATCTTACTGGGAGGATAAAAAATTGAGTCGGAGAACATGCAATGCTCGGAGTGCTACCTGCACATAGGAGCAGCTCCTCAGACGGTAGTGATTGTCATGATTGTCACCTTCTCCCTGGGAAAGAGAAGTAAAAGACGTAGCAGTTATACATCACGTGCAATTAATAAATGAGTTTACAACCACCAGCATGATTTGGTGTAATAATCTTATCTCGTGATAATCAAAGTTAGTTCCAGCGGTGCAGAGGTCCCCACTCCCTCCGCTGGGTGGTGACGACACTGTCCTTGGGAAGAAGAGACTGAGGGGTGCAAGATGGGAAGGAAGACACCACCAGACAAAGCTCAGCTCTGGCTCTGGGTGCTCTCACTGCTGGGCCTGGGCCACATTCCACCCACGGGAGGCACTGGTGCTTGTGTCCACCTTGGGCCAGAGCCTGGTGTCTAAGAGGATGGTGCCCTTTCTGCCTTTGCCCACAAACCCCAACACAGAGGCTCTTCATTTCTTTATGTGCTTGGTTTAGCTGGGCACAATGGTGCACACCCCAATCCCCAGCAACTTAGGAGGCCGAGGCATGAGGGTGGCAAATTTGAGGCCAGTCTGGGCAACTTAGCAAGACCCTGTTTCAAATGAAATAAAGGCTGGAGAATGTAGCTCAGTGGTAAAGAGTTTGCCTAGCATTGCAAGGCCCTGGGTTCCACCCCCAGGACCACAACACAAAAAAACAAACAAAGAAGATTAATTGAGTCCAAATCCATGGGAAAAATAAAACACATTTTTTAAAATCTATGGGAAAAAAATTAAAATATAGTGTTTGTAAATTGCTCACTTTCCTATGATGAGAAACAGAAAGAGAGAAGCTAGTCAGAAACTTGCGCTTACTCTGTCATTTAGAGTCACACTTCATTGGCTTTGCCACCTTCCCTGGGAGAGCACAGGGCTCTGGGCAGCTCACAAGGACACTCGAAGGACATGTTTCGGCTGAGCCATTTTTCAACCAAGTCAAACGTACTGCCCTTCCTCATGCTCCTCTCCTCCTTTGCAGAACATCACACACAAATAAATGCTCTTGGGTTTAACAGTCTCCTTTTATTATTGTATTCCTTCAAGCAGCTTCCCCTTCTCCTGCAAGGGGCACAGTCACCCTGCATCTTAACTGAAGTTATGGTCACATGACAGAATAGCAGCTAGGCTCCCATTTGCTCCCACTTCCTATAGTGCTTGGTGACTGAGGGTCCTCCCCTTTGACAGGTCCTTGCAGAGTCCTTCACTTCAGTCCTCATATGGCACCCCAGGCCAAATAGGCACAGCTACCCTCACCAACCAGAAATCCCCCTGGAGTCTGCCTCCCCACAGAGGATGCATTGGCACCTTGCATCACAACCCCCACTGCTAACCTAAGTTGGTTGTGGAAGGACTTTTGTGCTGTATAAATGGAGAGAGACCCTCCAGTTGCAGGAGGTGATGACAGCGGCCTAAGGGTTGCTGCATGGTTGAGCAAGAGGGACATTGGCTCTGATTTGGACAAAACAGGCTTGTACTATGATCAGGATCTGGAATGTTCCACAAGGTCTCATGTGTTGAAGACATGTTCCCCAGTGCAGCCATGTTCAGAGGTGGGGATTCGGGGGAGTGATTGGATCATGAAGGTTCTGATCTCATAAGTGGATTAATCCATTGGTAGCTGAATGGACCCCTGGGAAGAGGTAGTAACTGTTGGAGGTTAGTTGTATTCTCCAAAAAGGCATGAGAATATGGCCTAATTTGGACATAGATTTGCTGCTGAGGTATTGAACGCGTAAGTGAACCTTAGGTCATATTTGGCTCAAGTGAGCCCTAAATCCAGCACTGATGTCCTCATGAGAGTGAGGACACACAGAGACGCAGGAGGATGGCTAAGTGAAGACGAGGCAGAGTCTGCAGAGAAGCTTCTGTAACCCAAGGAATGCAGAGGATTCGAGCCACCACCAGAGGCTAAGAGCCCCATAGGGAGCCCGCCCTGGCCTACCCACTGATCTTGGACTTCTGTTCTCCAGAATTGTGAGAGCATAATTTTTCTTATTTAAGCCAACCAGTCTGTGGTGCTTTCTCTCAGCAGCGCTGGGGAGGCGATGCGGCAGTGAGAGCTGCTTCATGGCTGGAAGGGAGGATTAACGTGCTTACATAACAAATGCCTGTCATGTGCTGTGCGTTGCCAGACCCTCTTTATTTTCTTCCCAGAAGCTGGAAATAGAAGAAAACTCAAGAAGGGTTTTGATAACTCCATTGTCACCCGAGAACATAAAAACCAGTGCTACTAAGTGACTCTTAATCTGCTTTCAAATGCACAACCAAATTATGCATTCAAAGGCTTGCTGGGCTTCTCTCCTGGCCGAGATCAGGGGTGTCTGTCCTTTCTCTGTGGCACAGTGTGTAGCCCTGTGTTCTGGAAGGCAAGCTCCAGAACCCTGTGTTGCTGCTGTTTATCACACATTGTCCCCAAAGCCACACCCTGCCTCACACAGATTCAGAGTCCTGGGGCAAGGACACTGTTACAGATTGAATTGTCTCCCCAAATTCCTCATGATGGACCCAGAACCTCAGAATGTGACCTTATTTAGAGATAGAGTCTTTAAAGGGTAATCAAGCTGAATCATGGTCACTAGGGTAGGCCCCAATCCACCAGGACTGGTGTCCTTAGAAGGGGGGTTGGACACACATGTGTGCAGGGAAGACACCACATGGAGAAGAAGCCAGGGAAGCCAAGGATGGCCAGTAGCCCCGAAGCTGGGGAGAGGCCTGGGACAGATTCTCCCCCAGACCTGTCCACTCCTGCTCTCAGACTTCTGCTCTCCAGAGCTATGAGAGAGGAAGTCCCTGTTGTTTAAGCCAGACAAGGCGATGGCTTCTCTGGCAAGTCCCAGCAAGTGACACCGCTCTGGGGGCCTCCACGGCACAGCTGGAGTTGGCAACATGGGAGCTGAGGAGGCCGACCCACCCTGCGCTCAGACCCAGGCCCTGCCTGCCACGGAGGGGTAAGCCTGGCCACTACTACCTGCCTCTGCGCCTGTGACCTTCCCCTGAGTGACAGCATTGGTGTGAATCGGGTTGCATAAAACACACCTTGCGTGCCCCCCGTGTGTGTAAGGTCACAGTGAACACCTCTCTAACCGGTCGATGCCACGGGGAAGTCTAGGAGGAAGTCTGGTGCAGAAATGTGGGCTGGAAAAGGGCCACTCTGGCACGGAGTGAGGGCGGGGGGATGGGGCGGGGGACGGGTGTCTCAGAGTGATGCTGAGCCCCACCCCCGCAGCTACTGCAGCCTGGGAAACATTTCGGATGATGCTCAGGAAGGAGCAAACTCCATGTGGAAACCTCCTTACACTTGGCACTTCCTCACATCCCTGCTTCTACAGGAACTTAGGAGTCGGGCAGTCCCAGGACATTCAGGACAGACATCCACCTAATTCCTCAGCTTAAAGGGAAGGTTGGCAACTTATTTGAAAATGTAAAAAATCACATCCAAGTATATAAGGCACTTGTGAAAGCAAATTGATTTGTCAGGGGAGAGCTCCAGTTTGCTATAACTGAGCAGTTAAACAACATACAAGGGAGAAGAGCTACAAAGAGGAATGTGTCTCTGAGAAGGAAATGTGTCTCCTGAGCAACAGAACCATGTCAGGCACTCACGGCTCACTCGCTCACACTCAGGACAGACACTTGCCCGACTAGGCCACACTCGCCCTGTGGACCCCACACACTGCTGAGGGAAGGAGTTCTTAAACGGAGTTCTTATAAAAGAATAATGAATAGGCTGGAGTTCCAGATCCCTTTCAGCTCCCTTCTGGAACAGCCAGGCTGCAGTATGTAAGGGTTGGCCCCAAGGTGCCAGGAGACTGAAGAAGGAGGAGAACAGGTCAGGATCGCACAGGGCGCCGTCCATGGAGGAGATAGATCATCAATGGACCCTTGCAGTTTGGGTTAGGGGGAGAGGCAAACTCATGGGTTAGGACAAAAGGACTCATCCTGGCTGGAAGGTACCTGGTTTATCTTAAGGTATCAAAGGACAGGCGCAACCCTGGAGCCAGCTTCCAGATGTGGCACTGGGCACACTCTAGTGGGTGACAAACCCAGCCTGCAAGTATGAACTCCCCTTTCCAGAAAGAACTTCCTCTAGGGATCTAAGTACTCCTTTGAAGTGTCAAGGCCCCTGCAGAGGCTCCAGCCCAAGGCTAGAGATTTATCTAAGGCCTTGCAAGGGAGCCAGTCCTTCCCTTTATCACACTCTGCTTCTGTAAACATGCTTCCTGCTAGAAAACCGCTGCACAACCACATCTTTTAGACTAGAAAACTCATGACACTAGATAGCCTGTAAGTGTTGTGAAAAACTGGTGACGGGCACTTGGAATTTGGATTCTGATCTCCTTTGGGCCCACCAGCATAAAATAAAGTTTGGCTTTCTCCTGCTGTCCGGGTGCTGCGTGCTGCTTCTCCACCCCTCTGTTTCCTGCAACGGTACCACTGCAATCGTTTTGTCTGCTTCAGTTTGCTGGGGAACTGCAGGAAACACTGCTGAGGGTCACTCTGGGACCATCATAGCAGTCACAACCACAGTGGCCATGGTCATGTCAAACTGAATTCTTACAAGCTCTCACATGGTTTAATTGATGTCGTAGTCTGAGAGGACGGTCTCGGGGAACCCACATCCCAGGAAAAAAGATTGAGGACATCCTGAGAGTATTTCTCTGTCAGCTATCTAAGAGAGGCAAGATCAATGTCTCCTTCGTGTTCTCAGAAATGAATGAACTCATTCTAAATTGCAAATACATTATTGGTAAGTGTAAAAATATACATTTTTTTTTACTTTGGGGGAATTCTAAGCACATCCATTTACTACAGAAGGCTCTTCAACCACCTTCTCTCCCAAACCCCATTCTACCTTATTGAAACTTAAAATTTCACTATTAGAAAATGGTTGCTTTGTCTTAACCTCAGCAGAACATCTTTGCCTCTGTTAAACAAGTTTCTCATATTAGACAACAGAAATATTACCTCCTATTTAGTCCTCAAGTCCCCAGGGAAGGATTCAAACATATGAAGCTTGTGGATAAAAGATACAGAAATGCAAATTGTGGGCGTATTTCTACATCCTTATTTCCGTACTGTGCAGGTTATTCAGAGAATAAGCCAAAAATTGTTGAAAGGTCTCCTCTGTGGAGCTTCCTCTGGGCAATTTCTTATCAGGGAAATGAAATCATTTTTAAGAAGGCCTTTACAGTTTTTCTTCTGTGGTAATAATGCCAGTCACAGTCTTCGGCTTTGGTCACACCGTCCTATTTCTGGTACAGTGGGGCTCTTTGCCCCTTGTCTGCATGGGTGTGTATTCCTCACTGGAGGCCCCTTGACATTTTTCCCTTACATGTTCCCCCAGTGCATTTATTAAAGTGAACCACACGTGAAGTCATGTGTGTACAGCCCGTGAGGTTTCCTTAAGTGAGTGCCCTGTGTCTCCACCTCCCAGATCAGAACAGCAGATCGAACACCCTGGAAACCATTCTGTGCCTCTCATCATCTGTATGTGGGTCACGCTAGGTATACTGACAAGACAGATGAACAGAATTGAAACACAGCTTGTCTACATGAGCAACGTACATGCACATGGGAAGGCTCCGTGAGGGGTGCTGTGGTGTGGACGCTGGTTCCCTCCAAAAAGCACGTGTGGGAACCCAATCCCAATGTGGTAGTTCTGAGAGGGGGGGCCTCTGAGGAAGTGATGGAGTTATTAGGCTCTGCCCTCGTGAGTGAGATCGGTGCCACTACAAAAGAGGTTGAAGGGACCTGTCTTGCCCTTCGGCTACGTGAGGGCACAGAGCTGGTGTCATCTCTGGGAAGAGTCCTTCACTAGCCACCAAATGTGGCCAAGTACCGACATTGGACTTCTAGCCCCAGAGTGTGAGCCATCCATTTCTCTTGTTCCTGAATTACCAGCCTATGGTGATTAGTCAAGGCAGCTTGGACAAGCTCACCCACGGGCAGCCCAGAGGGTGACCGGAATCTGAGTCTTGCAGACCATCTGAACACAGTGGATGAATTGCGGCAACAGGACTAAACCAGGGAAGGAGGGGCAGCTCCTGAGGTGGCAGGTGCAGAAGGTGACTGGGAAACGCTGCTCCATGAGGTTTGCTTAACGGGTTGTTACGCAGGTAAATCACCCTCTTCCTTACGTGGAAGGGATCGTTTTCATCAACAGAAACAATGGCACCTTTGCAAAGAGAAATTCAGGTGCTTTTAGGTAGAATGGGGGAGACCAGAGTGCTTACCCTGTGTTTCCTATTACTCAGTGTCTTCAGCTAGAAGCCACCCTTCTGCTCAACTGGCATTGGGATCACATTTGCCCCCCACACCCTCTTCCAGTTTCTAGTACACCCTTCTCTGCAACTCCCTCAAGGTAAGCACCAGCTAGACTTCCATCACAATTGCTTCAACTGCTTTTGAAACTTATTCAATGGAAATGGAGTATGTGCTTTAAAGAAAAAATGATTCATTTGTTCTTTTTAGTTACACATGACAGTGGAGTCTATTTTGACATATTTATAGAAACATGGAGTAAATCTTATTCTGATTAGGATCCCAGTCTTGTGGTTGTGCATGATGTGGAGATTCACTGTGGCATATTAAAGGTCTACATGAAGAAGAATGTTATTGCATTAGGGAACACGTGCAGAGACGGGTGAGCTGCGTGGTGTCTAGAGAAGGGAGGAGGGACCTGGTCAGCGAGAAGGTGCACTCATGTGCACTCAGTACAGAGGCGAGTGTCTCCACAGGTGTAAGCCCATCAGAAGCTGCACCACAGGGACACACATAGCTGCCCCCAGGAGAGCTCAGACCCCTTCTCACCTGCTAATCATTAGCTCCATTCTCAGTTCTCAGGTCAAGCACAGCAGGCGTGCTGCCCAGATGCAATTCAGTAATAAATTGCTGACATCTTGCCCAACCAATTAATCTTGCATACATCTGGCATTTTTAGCTTCAACTATCAGAAAGGCAAACTCAGTCATAAAAGACATTAACAGCCCTGGAATCTAAAGAAAAGATTGGGCAGTCAAAGGCACAAGGTCATACCTGCAGCTGGCCTCAAGGATGGCTGGGAGCAGCCTTGACAGGGCAGAAATCTCCCTGTGTGTGGCTCCATTCCCTGTCCATGTGGCCAGCTTCCTTGGCAGGTCAGAAACAAGGACACCAAGCTATGGCCTCAGCCCTACTTCAGTAAGTCCTGGCAGATGCTGCAGCTGTGATCTGGGGTGGGGTCGAGGGGAAGACCAGCAGCTCAGCCAAAGCCACATGATCAGACTCAGGAGGCAGCAGGAGAGAGAGCCACTCCCAAATAATAGGTTCTTGGGTGGGGGCCAGAGAGAGGGAGAAGGCTTCAGCCAAGCAATGGGATGGACAGCCACGTTCTGCGGTCAGGCGGCCCTGCGGCTCTTCGCCTGAGGTAAAGCTGCCTATCACGTGGGGAGCCCTGGGCACAAAACCTAAAAACATGGCACCTCATGGCCAGGAAGCAAGAGAGGAAGAGGAAGGGGCCAGGATCACAGCGCCCCCTTCAGGGACACACCTCCAACAAGCAGAAGACCTCTCTCTAGACCCCACCTCTTGTAGATTCCACTCCTCTCGATACTGCCAAGCTGGGCACCAAGGCTGTAACACACGGGCCTCCGGGGAACACCGAAGATCCAGGCTAAGCAGGCATGCCTAGCTGTTGCAGGTGTTAGGGCAACTGCCCGGATCCAGGATGAGCACCACCCTGTCTTCAGGGAACCTTCCTGAGGGTCCCTGGGAAAGCTACTGAGCTGCGTAGGACCTCAGTGCTTTGCATCAGAATCATGGCGATAAGTGACCGCATCTTGCCAGTTGCTACTGGACAGCATATTTCATACCCACTCCCCTCTAACACTTCCAAGATCAGTTACAACTTACAACTTGTCAATGTTAAACACGTGCTACCCTAATGTATTTCAGTTTGGGAAATCCAATTATGGCAAATCTTGTATTCCCACAATATTAATTTATAACACATAGCTAATATTTGAATTGTGATTGACAGTTTGGGATGTTTTATCTAATTAAGTCAGTTAATTGCCCCAACTACTTTGACTAATTAGAGGCTTAATATACTAATGGCATGACATGACATGAAAAATTAAATTGTTGGAAATAAAGTTAAAGAAATCAGAGTTTAAAAGCTATTTAGAATGTGTTCAGTTTTTTATGTGAATAACATCATCCATGTACAAGAAAATCTACATGTGTGCAATGAGGTAGACTTTGACCTTATTGAATTATTTTTAATTTTTAGCCAAAACTTAGTAAGAAAATCAAAAGACCTTAATAAGAGGTAATTGGCCACAAACATCAGGTTTTAAGAGCATTTCTGAACGTCCTGGTAACTACAAGCGGACACACCTAAGAAGAGGTAAGTGAGGCAAGCAACTCACCTTCTCTTAGGCCAGGCAGTTAACACGAACTGTCTTCCAGTGACTATGACTGATCATCGGAGAACGGTTCTGGAAAGTTCCACCGCATACAGGGGTGCAGCAATGACGGGGTAGCAGGGTGCTATGAGGGGCAGCGATAGCAGAGTTTCACAGGAAGCTTACAGAAGGATGCCCACAGCAATCAGATTGTAAGACCTTCAGTTGAGTTTTGTGGGGGTTTCCCCCTCAAAGAACAGCTGCCTTTACATCCTCCCGAGTGCTGTTAACCCAACATGAATTAGGAGAGAGAGAAAAATGGCTCTCTGCAGAAACACTGGGCTACCTGAGCCATCTGGGAACATTATGCCTAAGGCCAGGAGGTACAGACAGTGAACAAGCCAAAGAGGGCAGGCGTGTGGTGCTAATGAGAAAACCTGGAAAAACAAGACCCAGAGGGTTTGGTCCAGTCGACAGGGAACATGAAACCCAGGCATGCCAATCCAAACTCAGTGCCAGAAGAGGAAGCAGCCTAAGAAAATCAACACGCACATTTCAAAAAGAAAATGTTGTGTGTTTCACAGTAGCCTTGCTTGGTCCCTTGTCAACAGTCGTCCAAAAGGTGGCCTGAATTCACTCTGCTTCATACACTCAGGATTAACTGAGCATCTTCATGGGAAAGGACTGAGTCACAATGATCAAGTTACTGCAAAATTTATAATAGCTGGTGCCTGCTGTATAATTCAAGTGAAAATTCAAGTGTGTATCAAAATAGACATTGTTTTAACTATGAGTGATGATATATTAAAGAAATCCAGGTTTTAGATTTGATTGTCCAGTAATGGTCTTATTTCAATGTTAGCCAGGATTCTAGATTTAGAGTATTTTCTACTCTCCAAACAGGAAATATGTTGGTATATAAAATGTATCTCAACAAAGCTTTTAAAACACAAAGCCTGCACAATCCCAGACAAAGTGTATGTGTGTTCAAGGAGAGCTCCCCAGGCTGATTCCCTGGTTAGGACCCACCAGTCCAACATGATAGAATCCTGACACACTGCCTGTACTGAGATAAATGTCACCTCACTGTCAGACCCTGACAATATGCTTATTGAACACTTGCATAAAGTGACTCATTTAATTCTCTTCTCATGATGACCTACAAAGTCGGTGCCTTTTTCTGTGAGGGAATCAGACAGGATTGCTATGCCCTATCCCTGTTCACCTAGCTGGAGAGGAATGAGCCAGGCACCGTGGCCCCAAGCACAGACACTGTGTCCCAGGTGCAGATCCTGAGCACCAGTGCAGGTACCAAGCTTGCTCACACCCTCAGAGCCCTGCCAGGAGCTCTGGTGGACCCCACCCCATCCCTATGAACTGTGCGCCCTTTCAAAGCTCACAGGAGATCACAGAAGGACAGGGAGCTGGACATCAGGATGATGGATTCTACATGAAGCAGCCATGTGATACGGAGTTTGGCTTGTGGGACCAGCGTCTTACCACTCTGGGGAGTCCAGGGGACTGCCTTTGTTCCAGGGTGGCTGCAGGCCACCGTCTCCCCTATGGGAACAAAGGACCCCAGAGCCAACCTGGAGCACCTCCTGATTCCCAAGGCACCCCAGCTGGCCTGCCTCTACCACAGGCCCCCTCCCTGTTGTCCTTACCACTGCTGCCCCTGCAGCTGGAACCCAAGGGTCTGAGAGCAGAAGTAGGCCTTCCCCTCCCTGTCCAGACCCTAGAGAGAGAAGTTGAAAATGGCCCCTCTGGGGCTGGGGATAGAGCTTAGTTGGTAGAGCACAAGGCCCTGGGTTCAATCCCGAGCACCAAAAAAGAAAAAAAAAAAGATATCCTATGGAAAATGGCCATGGCCCCCTCTGTGCTCTTGGCCCTGGGAAAGGCTGCAGTAGTGGGCATGGCCTTGCTCTGCTCTCTGGGCTCTGAGAGGGTCTTAGCATACTGGGGAAGCCACACCCCCACCTCTACTCGGCTGGACCCCCTGCGTAACACGGAGTTAGGCAGTCAGGTTCTTGGTCTCACGAATTCGAGGAATCAAATCCACAGGCCCAAATGTGAGAGCCAAGTAAAAGGATTTTTTAGAATAATAGGAAGCAAGCAGAGCTCCCACAGGGGAGGGGCCCCAGAGAGGGATGCCTATGGTGCCTGCTGTCTAGGGGGTTTAAAGACATACCTGATGGTCCAGCACAGGTGATTGGTGGGGTGAGGGAGGCCAGCATGGGCCAATCAAGCTCTTCAAACTCTGAGCTTAATTAATCCTATCAGAAGTGCATGATCCAATCCCATATTTACATCATTAAGAGGATGGGTCCAACCTTGCAGTCTGACATGTCTGTTGGAAAGAGGGAGCATTTCCGTTTTAGGAACGGTCTACTTTGTGGCCGGCCGTTGCTAGGGTAGGGGAGGGGTGACTGAGGACGGGCTGCTGTGGCGGCTGTGGCTGCGGCTGTGAGGACAGAGGCAGGTGTGCTAACTCAGGAGAAGGATTGTGGTTAACCCTGGCAGGAGCAGTGAGTCGAGGTGTCTCAGGCCCGCTGACTCCTCTCAGGTTGGCACGATGTCCCCCTCCCCTCCTGTCCTTCCCAAGGCCCCCATCCTGGCTGCCTCTGGGAGACCTCTCTTCCTGCTCTATGGAAGGTGGAGCTTCCTACTATGCTGCTTCTCCCTGGACATGTAATGAAAACCAGCATGAGTGACAGAGACGGCCTCCTCCTTCCTGAGCCGCCTGCCCCTGCTGCCCTGTCTGTAGCTTCTCTTAAATTCAGCTAATTTCATGTGGAGGATTAATGACAGTTCTCCAAGCTCAGCCTTTTCCCCCAGGTGGTCAAACATGACATTACCCCCACCTTCCGGGCTTCACAGATGCCAAAAGCATAGATAGACCAAGTTCAAAATGCTGCTTTATGGAATAAAAGGTTGAGGGCAAAGAAGGAACTTGCAGAAGCTGAGTGGTGGACACACTGGGTGCTCCCGTGCTCAAAGTCCGCAGAGTGGACTTGCTGCCTGGGCTGGAGGTCTGAGGCCTTCAAGGGCAGAGCACAAGGCCAGCTCTGAACAGCTGTATCCCACAAGGCACGTGTCCTCTGGCTGCTCCTACAGACCATATTTAAAACATACACACACACACACCAGCTAGATGGAGACGAAACCCTCCTGTTTTCAGGAATCACTGATCCCTGGTCCCCAAACTGTCAATCTCGTAAAGCTCTTTTCTACAGAGGACCATGCATTGTAATACAATACTGGACTTGCAAATGCTTTTTTGGTTGTAACTTTGTCTCTGATATCTTAACCAAACAGTGAAAAGAAATAAAAAGAGATTAATTTCCAAGGAGTGTCATGGTTCTTGCTAGCTGTATTAGAGAAAAGACTCTTCAGTAAAGAAATAATATTTTTTAAAAACATAAGTAACTCCAGATGGTTTTGTTTGGTTAAACTAGGGGTAAAATATAGGTATTCAGCTTAATCTGAATGTCAGATAAACAACAAATATGATTTTAGTGTGTTTCCAAACTATGTATTAGGCAAATATTATATAGAATACATTTAAACTAAAAAAAAAATTCATTTCTTACTCATAATTCAACTTCAACTGGAAATGCTCTATTTTAATTTGATAAACCTGGTAGCTATCGATAGTGTTTTGTCATAAGACATTCCTGACAAAGAAGAAAACATTACTGAGAGTCTTAGAAACTGAAAACTGGCATGTGCAAGATTCATAAAACACAAATACCTTGTTCTGAGCTCAAAATACATTTCTACAAGCAAAGAAGACTATCCATGCAAGCTGGGATGGAAGGGAACCCAGCGGGCGCTGCCCGGCTCCACGTGTAGGTGGAACCAACATTGGAGGAGAGCTTAATGTGGTTGCCGCTTTAGTGATCAGATAAAATAGGACTTTTCTTTTTATTTACTTATTTCTAATTTTTGTTTTACAATCTTAAGTACAGGTTTTGAGGAGAGGCAGGTTTCCCGGAAGCTAAGTCGGTGATGCTGGAGACGACTGGTGGGAAGGGAACTGCTGGGTCTCACCCAGGACTCCTGGCTCAATCCACTGTCCCCTTCTTACTGTGTCTCACTTTGCTCCTTGGGCCACATGGATGACCCTGGGAACAGCAGAGCAGGGAAGGCAGGAGGTGGACGTGTCAGCTGACAGGTCCAGGGCCAGCCTGGGACCTCTTTAATCCTTAGAGCCAATTCCTTCCCCACCCACATGAAGGCACACTCCACGGCAGGAGGGAGGCACTGCACAGATGAAGGACAGCGCCTCCCAGGAAGGACACGTGCACCCCGCTCCTGCAGGACTAGCCCCCAGTCAGTGAAGCCATGTGGGCAGCATTGCCGCAACCAGCAGGACGAGCAGGGCAGGGGACGCAAAGGAGCCAGCACCACTGCCCTGGTGCCTCCAGTCTGAATCGCAGCTGGTCACAGAGCCAAAGGTAAGGCAATGTCCTTGTCATTTGAGGATGTGTTTGCAAATTGACCTACTCACTATTAACTTACCTGTAAGTGCAAAAGCAATTCCTGGAGATTTCGGCAGTCACTCACGGACGTGCCCAGAGCGCCCGCTTGTGGGTTGCCACACCCACACATTCCCCTCTGCCCTCTCGTTGCAGCATACACGTGTTCTCTATCAGTCTGTTTACTGCCATGTTTTTCACATTTTGGTGGGGTTTGTTTCTGGGTGATTCAGTTTCTTAAATTGTCCCCAAGTGAAGTGCCAAAGTGCTGCCTCATGCTCCTGAGATGACAGGGATGTGCCTTAGAGCAAAAGCACACACGTCAGCTAAAGGCTTCATTTGGGCCAGATGGACGGTGCTGAGGGTCCTCAGGTCACTGCTAAGGAATGGGTGATGTCTTCTGAACGGGGTGCCTTCACACAGAAGCACCCAGTCAACAAGGTTACCTTTAGAGCAGTTGGCAAACCTGAGACGAAACTCACAGGAACTTACCCTACATGCAGCGTTCAGCAGTCCCGGGCTCAGTGCGGTAAAGCAGAGACTTCCTGAGATGTAACTGAATGGCGAGAATCAGTGGTATTAGCTTTCTTTTTCCTCCATCCCTTCCACTTCCCCTTCCCTTGACCAGTGCCTGCAGCAGCCAGGGTCCTTTACCTGGGGGCTCTGGCCCTTTGGGAGCCTGTATCTGTGGGGTTCTGAAGCATCTCACCCCCTGCACTGTGGGATGTGGAGTGTGACAAGGTATCTCAGTGATCCCCTGCCCCCATCATGCTCCTCCTGGTCCCCGTGGGGAGTGGCAACCCAATTTCCCTCTCAAAAGTGGGATCCACCAACCAAACCTTTAGAGCACCCCTTTTGGGACTGTGGGATGAGTAGCACAAGGAACTGCAAAGTGTCAGGTGGGGCTCTTGCTTCCAAAGTCCTGGAACAATGGCCCTGAAAGAAGAAAGTAACAACCCAACCTCAGGCTAAGGTCATGTGGTCACTGGTCTCAGATCCGTGTGGAACGCTGGAGAGCAGATCTCAGGGTTTTAGGGTGTTGCCCCTGAGCAGACGGAGCTGCTCCTGTCACTTAGGGCCCTGATGGGTCCCTGGGAAGGTGCCATGTGCCAACATGCAGGTGTGCCTTTGCATACCAGAGAGGCCTGTGCCCAGGGCAGCACAGCCCTGTACCAGGCCTGCTTGAGGTCTGGAAGCTCCTCAGTCCAGGAAGTACCAAGGTTTGGACATGTTTCAGTGTCCCTGAGGCTTCTTGTGTTGAAATGTAATCCCCATTGGGAGATTTTAGTAGGTGGAAACTTAATCCAACTGTGCTGTTCAGAGGTGAGTGTTGGGGAAATAATTAGGGTTAGATGAGATCAATTAGGGTGGCCTCTAAAGGAAGAGGGAAAGAGACAGGAGAGACATATGTGCATGCTTCCTGTGCCACCGCGGGACACTGACAGCAGGAAGACCATCATGAGACGCTGGCCCTCAACCTTGTGCCTCCAGAATCGTGAGCCCAGATCAACCTCCTTTCTTTACAACTCGCCCAGTCCCTGGTATTGTGTCATTAGCAACCGAAAATGGACTAATACAGGCAAATCCTAAAAAGATGCCTGCAACCGAGAATGAGCCAGCAAGGGTGTGAGGAGAGGAGTGCCAAGGAGTCAACTCGTCCCTGGCTCAGTAGCAGCCCACTCTGGCCACCAGGCAGTAGCGTCCTTTCAGGGACTCAGTACTGGCCCTGGGGTTGGCAGGTTGGGCCCTCCGCAGTGGTGGCACCAAGACTGACTGGAAAAGGAGGCTATCCATGAGGTTGGGCCTTCCTCCACCACAGGCCCCATTGAGTAGCTAGTGGAAGATGCCGCTGTCCGCAGGCGGGTTCACCCCGTCCTTGGGAGAATCTGCTCTACAAGTGGATACTCTTGGTGTGCACTTACATGGAACCCAAATATTCTCTTGTCCTGCTCCTGTTCCAAGAAAGTCCACACCTCCACTCCAGGTCTCCAAGCCACCCAGCGTCTGAGCTACCTTGCATCTGACTCTGTGTAACACCCAGAGGATCTATTCCAGAGTATGCAGCCTGGGGTTAAAAATTAGCAAACTTGTCTGTGGAAGAATCTGCCTGCTGGGGAAGGAAACCTTGAAATCCTGCCTCCTGGAGGAATCAGGATGGGACTGCTGGGTTCTCAGCTGGACAGTCTCCTCGGTGTCTTTTCCCATGTCCTGTCCACCTCTTCCCCACTAATGCCAGTCCTAGGGATCTGAGGAGGTTATTGTTGATGTAACCCACACTACATGCCCACTAGACACCCAGCAATGCTAGCCTGGTGGCCTCTGGTGACCCATGACAATTTCAAGGCAGATCGATGGAAGCACTTGTGCCTTGAACCAAGAGCTGCTGTCTGAATCATTGGTTTTTCTGAATACTCGCTGGGATGGTGAGACATCCCATAATCCTGTGACCATCAGGGCTGGAACATCAGTCAAATGCCGCCTCTGTTTGGGCTCTGGAAGCCTTAACCCTGGCCAGTCCTTCAGCCCGGGCAAGCCAGTGATGATGTGGCAATCGTGATGCAATCCCATGTGGGTCTCTGGGACCCCGCCCCCACCCGCAGGAACACGGTCCCTTGTGCTCACGCAGGCGGGCACCAGGGGCGGGGTCTCGTCTTAGAGACCATTCTGGCACTAGTTCTGTACTGAGCCTTATTATTCAGCATCCAACTTGAAAAACAGAGATCATTCCAGCTTTTAAAACAGAAGGACTCTAACGTAGGGATTTGGTTATACGGGAGACAGAAAAGCAGAGAAACCAAAGATTCAACCACAGATCAACAACAAAGCCACACACCATCCTGGGCTGGAGGGACAAAGTGGGGGGAGGGTTCCTGGAGCACAGGGTGCAGTCACCTGGTGGAGGTGGGGACCACACAGGACTAGCAGACTTGATGTCACCACCAGCCGGGACACCAAACCAAGTGCAGAGAGCGGAAACCCCGACTTCTCCTCCCTCCTGCCCTGTCTCCCGTTGTCCCATTGGCCAAATCAGCTGCTCTGAGAGTTTGGGAAACGCAGCCTGAAAGGGTTACCCCCAAAGGATTCAGAGTTGGGCAGGGGACGGCACAGGGGAAAGCACAGTGCCAAGGACCAGCAGCCGCATGGCAGGAGCAGGACGGCTCAGGCAGCACCCCGCAGCCTGGGCACCCGAGACACCAGGCAGTGGCAGCGTGGGCCTTTGAGGGAAGGTCTGAACGAACTCCCACGACCTGGGAGTAGAACAGCTGGATGTGAGTAAATATGATTTCAGAAAAATCAAACAAGCAAATATGTCAGATGAGGAGTTCATCATTCCCAGTGTGGTGTCCTGGACCCAGGGGATCCCTTTACTACGCAAGACAGGTGAGGTGGGCACTGTTCAGAGTTGAAACGGGCCTGGGAGTCTCACTCACCTCCTCACGCCCCCAGGGGCCACGAGTGTGCCGTGAACTCCAGGGAGGTCTCAGATGCCAGGCCTGACACCAATTCAAACACACCAGGTCTCTCAAGAGATGTCAGGTTAGGTCCCTGGGGTTTAATACCACCCAGGGTTAAAATAGAGCCAAACAGAAAGCTGGACTCGGCTGATGCCACAGCCTAACTTCAGGAGGAAGAGATCACAAACGCTAAGCTCGAAGGCAGGCAGAGAATCGCCATTCCTGACTTTAAGTTTCCACTCCTTCCCTTTCTTTTTAAGCTGTCAAGTCTGTTTCTCTTAAACTGACTCCCGTGCGACAAAGTGCTGCCCATCACGGATTCGTTATTTTACAAGTGAAGAAACTGGGACCCGAAGAAGCTGTAACTTACAGGCAAAACCCAAACGGAAGCCCTGATTCCTAGCTCCGGGTCTGTGCTGCTTCTGTTTCACCAAGTGACAGTTGCCCAGGATGACAGGTGGGCGGTCACCTGCAGCCCAGAGTTTAAGAAGCAAGAGCTCGCTGCTTCCCAAGTATCCCTGGAGGCTGCTCCTGCCCACCATTGAACCTGTGTTGCAAGATGGCTTCAAATATCAGCTAAAATTGCAACAAACTGGACTTCCAGTGGAAAATGTGCATGAGAAGAGACCCAACTTTGGTCAACTCCAGCTCTCCTTTGGAAAGAAGTTATGTTAAGCCAGGTGTGGTGGCGCCTGTAATCCCAGCAACTTGGGAGGCTGAGGCAGGAGGATCACAAGTTCAAGGCCAGTCTCAGCTTAGAGAGGCCCTAAGCAAATTAGTGAGACCTTGTCTCTAAATAAAAAACAAGAAGGGCTGGGGATGTGGCTCAGATGTAAAGCACCTATGGGTTCAATCCCTAATACCAAAAGAGAAAAAAACAAAACAAAAGAGAGAGAGAGAGAGAGAAATTGTGTTAGATTTCAAATGCTACATTTCAAGTGCATGTACATTTCCTTTGCTTGGCCTGGGCTCTCCTAGGTCTGTTGCCAGCCTTTGCCCCAGCACACAGCCCTCTGGACTCCCTTCTGCCACTGCCTCTCATCGCCGAGGTGTGGGCAGCTCTGCCTCTCCAGCGATGAACACAAAGACCCACTCCTCTCTGCACCTGATAAATATTACTGCGTACACAAATACCTGAATGACTGTGTGTGATGACATTCTTCCTCCCAGAACCCTTCCATGTAAGACTTTCAGTGAAGATTGACCATAAGAGCCGGGCGCAGTGGTGCATGCCTGTAATCCCAGCACTTGGGAGGCTGAGGCAGGAGGATCTCAAGTTCAAAGCCAGCCTCAGCAACTTAGCGAGGCCCTAAGCAACTCAGTGAGACCCTGTCTCTAAATAAAATACAAAATAGGGCTAGGGATGTGGCTCAGTGGTGGAGTGCCCTGGGTTTGATCCTCAATACCCCCCCCCAAAAAAAAGATTGGCTTTAAAGCCCTTCCCTGGGCCGGATGCAGAATCCCCCACTCCTCAGGTTGGGTTCAAGTTTCATCAGTCTCCCTATGCTCCCACTGGTAGCTCTTGCTCTGTGAGTTCTTTCATAACCAACCCCTAAGTAAGCAGTTAAAGATGTGGCCTCTCAATTTCTACAGAATCAAAACAGCAATAAATCATTTTCTTCCAAAAATGTATTCTAAACACTGTTTGATTATCCTCTTATGAGAAGAGTGTAACTAGGAGTCTATTTAGAAAGGGAAAGACTCAGGGAGGTGAGATGATTTATGAAAATATGTAGAGCAAGAAACATACAGATCTAGGGTTTTCTTCCAGGTTTTTTTTTTTTTCTTTTTTCTCCTTTTCTTTTCAGCATAAGCCTTTGTTGGCTGTGGACAGGAAGGTTCTAATCAGCCCAAGAAGAAAAGCTGGTGGAAATCTCTTCATTCAGGCATCATTTTTCACATTACAAAGCACATCTCAGATATCAAGGATCCTTTTCACTTGATTTTATGAATCACTTCAAATCTTGAAGAAATGTTATCTTACAAGTTTCAGATCTTAGTTTAGAACGATGTGTGTATTCATTCAGCAAATATTTGAATCTATTCCATATAATAAGAAGCATGCTGGATCCTGGTGAAGGAAACCTGAGAAGTCGGACCAACTCTACCCCCATGGAACTCAGGATCTACCTAGTTGACACCACAGGATAGTTTTACATGTTCTTCACTCTCCAGGCTGATCTGAAAACGAAGCTTTATGCCTTTTCCAATCTATAGAAAATATTTGGCTATGAAATATTTGGTATGAAAATCAGAAGCAGGGAAACTCAAGGCAATCCCTTTACGTAACTCTTAAGCACATACAAGGAAATTGAGGTTGCTGGCTAAAATTACCTTTATGGCGCAACCCTGTCCAATACCAAGAACAACAGTGCACCACACAGGAGTTCATTTTAAAAAAATTATACGGAACGATGTCAAACTCACAGAAAAGTTCTAAGAAAAACAATTGCTCAAAAACCATCCTTACCCCCTCAACCCAGGCGACCCATGTCTCATATTT
The DNA here is from genome assembly GCA_020662805.1 of Glaucomys volans. Lineage (NCBI taxonomy): Eukaryota > Metazoa > Chordata > Mammalia > Rodentia > Sciuridae > Glaucomys > Glaucomys volans. Next base: position 120,184 of record JAJEJO010002662.1, read on the forward strand.
AGGTATGTAAATTTTCTAAACCATGTGAGAGCAAGCTGCATCACCTGGCCTTCTCCCTCCAACGTGCTTCCTCAGAACCCAGATGGTCCCTGGACCACCTGCACCAAGTTCCCTGCACACACATCCGCCTGTTCTCCCTCCTGTGTTCTTCCACTTCTGACAGTCGTCCTGTCTCCCTAGCCACCTGCAGTCTGGAACATTCCCTCAGTCCTGTTTATCTTCAGTGGCGCCACATTTCTGAAGGAGAGCCCCCTCTCCTCACTTGGGGACTGTGGTGCTTCCTGTTTGCCTGCACTTCTGGTGGTGAAGGACAGGCGTGCTGCTGCCCTGTCTGGGCCCCTGCCTGGAGACGTGAGCGTGCATCGGCCTCCCCGGGAGCATGGGTCCAGGCACTCCTCTCCTGCAGAGTGGCTGTCACTTCCCCTGCAGGGAATCAGCAGTCCATGGAAAACACCAGAAGACCATGCAGACTCTGGGCCTCAGAAAAGCTCCCTTGGGCTTAGCATTCTTACAAGATTCCTGCCTGACTCAGGCCTCAAGGTGATGGCTACAAACATCTTCCATCTCCTGCACCCCTCCACATTTAGCAGTCCTGGGAGCAAGAGCCCCCCTTCTCTTCCATTTACCTCTTTTATTATCACTAAGGAATCAAGGATCCCTGTTTAATTCCAATGGTCCGTAAGTCATTTCGTCACTTTCAGGCGCTATAGTTGTGCCAGATTCGACCAGTGGGCCCCTCAACCTGGCCTGTGTGCTTTTGACGGGCTTCTTTTTCGTCACTCCTTATGTTGTGGCACAATAAGGCATCCATATCCACGCTGTTTACCCACCATCCTGGCCTTGAAAATAGCCATCTCCGCAGGGACGAGCCCCACAAGCTCAGTCTGGACCCCAATGGGCTCCTGGCTATGGAGGAGTAGTGGCTTCCAGGACCTGTCAGAGGACACAGAGCCCATGATTCCTGGCAGAACAAACACATCAGTGCATTTCTGTTCATCAAGAGATGAACTTTCCAAGGGTCAAGTTTATCTGAACCAGAGTTATAAAACAAGTCTGTTCTTCCCAGAACAAAGAGTACGAGAGTTCAGGCTAAGAGAGGAAAATCAATGAAGACAGCGATAACCCCGACGGGGCTCCCTGTGCTCAGGGTTGTTGGTGTGCATGGCTCCACATGAAGGGAGCCACTGTGACCCAAGGCTCCCATCAGGACAAAGCTTCATAGTCAGATCTGGCTCTGCTCACTGGGTTTTTGCCTTTGCATGGTTTTGGGTCACAAGCCACCAGGTTATTTGAACTAAAAAATGGTGATGCCTTTTATGGGGCACTCCTGGAACATGGGAATCTACTTGATTCTTCATTCATCCTTGCGTAGATCAAATGAATTCAGTGACACCCCAGGATGCTCCCCACTCCACGCACCTTTGCAAGCATGAATTGGAGCAGCATCGGAACCAAAGAGCACACAGCCCATTTGCTCTTAAAAAGAAAAAAATTAATATTTAAGTACAAAAGTTTCAAATATGCACAAGTATGGAAGAACTGCATGTGGCCATGCCCACCCTTCCTTCCCTACTGCCCCTTGCTCACCTGTGCTTTTAGCAAGAAAATTTTAAAGTAAATTACAAACGTATTTCAATGTGCATCTCATAACATCCACCAAATTTTAAATAATGATCTATGGACTTAGCATCATCTAATAGTACCCAGAGTAAATTTCTCCAGGTACCTCAAGAATGCCTTTTAATATTTTGCTTAAATTAAGACCTAAGCAAATGGCTCATACACTATGTATGATAGATTTATCTTCTAAGAGTATTTAACCCATACAGGTTTCCCTCTTTTGTAAATGCCATTTACTTGTTGGAGAAAGTGGGTGGTGTCACAGAGCATCCCACATCCTGGGTGTAGCTGATTGTCAATCAGCTCTTAAAACCTGAGGAAGGTGAGCTCAGGTAGAAGCATCCAGTGGGCCAGGGAGGGGCATGCGTGGGGAAGACACTGTGATAGGAGGCATGAGGGAGAGGGCACATTCCAGGTGCCACCAGCTGGTGACACAAACCCAAAGGCAGGGGCAAGGCAGCCCCCGTGTCTAGCTAAGGACAGAGCTCTGGGAACCGTGACACAGGGGCAGCTGGGGCCAGGCCACTCCAGCAGGGAGCCCATGGCCAGCCACCAAGGTGCTGGTGTCAGTTACTGCAGGAAAACCAAAGTCCTCTGCTCCAAACTTGGGGAAGGAGGTGGCAGTGTTTCCACGGGTTTTGACAGGCCCGTCTGCAGCGTGGCACTTTGACGAGCTGTCCCTCTGTGGTAGTTCAGATGGCCAGAAATCATCTGCACTTGCTTCATTCTTATCATGGAAAAAAAAAAATCCTCGGTTCATTTTATAGCCTTTTAAACAAAACAACACGCTCCTTAAAATCTCTTTTTTGTGATCATTTTTGTTAATTTATACCTTTGCCCTAATCTTTTTCTTTTAATACCTAGATGTGGTTTGAGGCCAAGAACCACAAGTACCAGGGCCTGACGACCAGCATGCCCGGGGGAGGACACGCCTCCTTTCCTTCCTGTATCTGCCCCTGGGCAACTGGGAGCATCCTCCACTGGTCCAGGAGCCTGGAGTCTGACACTGGTGTCGGGAGGGCTCAGCACCCTCTTGACCATCCGGGAGGATCCTCCCGCCTCTTCCAGGGCTGCTGCTGGCATCCCTCCGTGTGCAGCCGCATCCTCCAGCTCTGCCTCTGTTGTCACCTGGTGTCCCTCTGTGTCTCTGTCTTCACATGATGCTCTTCTCATTGTGCTGGACCAGGGGCACATCCTACTCCAGTGTGACCTCGACTAATTACCTCTGCTACGACCTCGTACCAAATGAGGTCACAGTGTAGGTGCCAGGGGGCAGGACGTCACCCACCTTCTTGAGGAGACATAATTCAAACTTAACTGCCCCCTTTCATGGGAGCGCTGTGTGTGACTTAGGTGTGCCTATTAGGTCCATGTGTGAGACTGTCGACCCCCCTCCATTGCACCAGCCTCACCCAGGTTGGCCTGTACCCTGGGCCTGCGTGAGCACTGTGTCGCCCGCCACTCTGTTGTAGGCAGCACGGCAGTGCTCGGTCATTCACACGTGCCCTGGGCAGTGTGCACCTGCCAGTGCGCCCCTGGGTCCACTGCAGCGCTGGAGGGGAGTTTGCCCAGGGACAGCACAAAGCTGCGTGGCACCAGAGGAGCAAGGACAAGGGCAGGCAGCACACCAGGCACCGAGAGTCCTGCTCCGGAAGATGCTAGGGGCCAAGAGCCACGGGCAAGGAGGAGAGGCCCTTGGGCAGGCGCCACCACTCGCTGCTGGGTAAGCTCCAGCGGTCACCCAGTGTTCTGAATGTCTATGTCCTTATCTCTGAAATGAGTCAGGCACACAGGCCATGCCAGGTTGCAGTGAGGACTGGGTGAGACGATCGTACCTAGCTCACCATGCCCTGCAGCCGGGCACTTACCCAGCTCAGAAGGCAACGGAGGAAGGGCTGGAACCTGACCATGGGGACGCACCCCTGAGGGAGCGTGACCTGCTTCCTCATGGCCCTCGGGTACCTGGAGGTGGCGAGGGCATTGCCCACACAGCCCTGGCAGGGTCGCTCTTCCTGGCTGGGATGGGCAGAGAGGACAAAAAGGAGGGTGGCCTCACTCAGCCGAGCTGCGGGTCAGCTGCAGGAGCACAAAGAAGCCACCAGGATGCTTGATCATTTGAAATGAAGACCAGTACATAGGAACCATCACAGACCACGGCACCCGGCCGGTTGCTCCTGGAGGAAGCGGATGTGAGGTCTGCTCTGTTGGAGAGACTTGGAAAACCTAACAAGCAGTGGGCACATCCAGTGTCTGTGGGGAAAGTGAGGGGCTGACGTGTGCAAGATATTCCTGGAAGGCGAAGCGTCTCGTCACCCAGAGGAGCAAGGTGGCGGAGGGTGGAGTCACGCTGCCCGGGCCTGAAAGGATGCAGGCTGTCCACCTGCATCACATCAACGGATGCTGAAGAGGGGAGAGCAGTCTGGAGCTGTGGGTCACCACGGCACCTTATTCTGTAGAGCCACTGCCCCCAGTGCACACGGAGATGTGCAGGAAGCCTGGGAGATGCAATGCGAGGACGGGGTGGCGGGGTTAGTTTGCATTCTGTACCAGACGCTTCATCCCAGCCAAACGGATGGTTCCCAGGCTAAAGAGGGGTTCACAGTAACGTGTGACCAATCCTTTTACTGTATCAAAGCTCTAAATGATAGCACAAGAACCAGGAGCAAATAAACCACCATCACACTGATAAGAAACAGTCAAAAAAAGAAATCACTCCCCGGTGCCTGCACCAACCCACCTGAGCTTAGCATGGGCTGATCCCACCTGAATGACTTGTCCAGTGGCCTGAAGGAAGTCCCCTTGCACTCAGACCCTGGAAATAGAGGTCTACCACAGATTCCAGTAGAAGAGTCTCCCCAGAATGCCAGAGGCTTTTAACATTTTAGGGTCAGCACACAAAACATAAGAAAAAAGGCCCTGGTTCTTTGAAGTGTTTCATATTCATACATAACAGATGTGTGAACTACAGGTTCTTCTCGGGTCTTTCAGACCCCATACTTACCTTTCTAAGGCAAATATTTTGTAATTCTGTCTTAATCTGAAATGAGATTCGTAGATGATATAACTTACACATACTTTTCTTCTTTACCTAAATTTAACATAAATGAAAACAAAATGAAGGCGATTTATAACTAAGTAACACTATGGGTTTCAATATGAGTGTGCTTGGGTGCAGTTACACCAGAAGACAAAAAGGTCCCCACACATTTCACAGCACCCCAAGAAGGTGGCAGGACCCACTGAGGAGTGAGCAGCAGGGAGCAGCCTGTGGCTGACCCGATCACCTGGCCAGAGCAGCAGGTCCCACAGCAGGTGCCAAAGCAGTGACCAGCCGAGCCCAGACAAGAGCAGCCTGGGCATCCGTGCCAGGGAATGCCAAGCACATCTGCCAGGCAGCACCAAGGAGAGGCCGTGCTAGAAGCAAGGCCCAGGAGTGAGGCTCAGTAGGGAAACGGGACCCTGGACCTGGGCACATCTATTGGTCTCCAGCACCACATCCCCACCTTTTAAAAAAGTTTGCTGGCTGAGGTTCTGTGCTCAAAGCCAACATGGTCAACATTTTAGAGTGAAAGGGAAATTTGGGTGAGTTTCTTTGAAAAACCTGTCCTGAGGACTGATGGTAACGGGCAGGTGGACTCTCGTGGTGGACAGAGGCAAATTTTACTTCTTTGTCAAGAACCTGGGACAGAGCTTTAGGCAGAAAGTCCTACAGTCCGTCCACTACCAGGGCTCCTTCCCTTCAAAGGATGGGAACTGAGCTTGGCATCGGTGTCCCCACCTGCCCCTGCACACCTACCCCACACAGGGTGCCCATGAAGCCTGGGCTTGCCCATTTTCCACAGGTGCTTCCGGAAACGTTCTGCTCCAAAGTAGGCACTGGGTGGGGACTGCCCTGCGGGGAGACGCCAAGTAGGCACAGGGCTTTCCACCTGGAAGGGACAGGAGAGCCCAGAGAAGCCACCTCCTGCTCCAACCACACTGAGGCCACTTTGCAACACAGCAGTGTGGGGATTTGCCCAGGTTCCACTGCCAGGTCCTGCGCTTTCCATCCGGGAAGTGTGGACCTCACTGTGGCCTGGCAGCAGAGGTCCGGCGTCTCTTGATTCTCCTCATACCTGCTTGCTCTCTGTTCACTGCCCAGGCCAGAGGGAGTCCATGGCAGCTGGGTAACCCCAGAAACCCTGCCCTGAAGGCTCCTTCCTGTGTCCTCCAGGGCAGTGTCTGGACCCCAAGCTTGGGCAGCAGCACAGCAGTGAGTGTCCAGACTGCAGCCACCGTGCCTCCTCACAGAATGCAAACATCCCTCAGGACTCGGGGCAGGGGGTGCTCCTTCACGTTGCTTGTCCCCTGCGAGTGGCAGGACCTATTTCTAGTACAGTGTCCTTCTGCTTTAAATGTTTAAATAAATTTAAAAATAAGTCTCAGGACCCATTCTCCCTGAATACCTGGTCTATTCCTAGGCTTAATTATTGTCATGGGCTGAACTGGGTCCTCCCCCACGGAAACCCATCTGTTGAAGTCCTACCTCCAGCGCCCCAAGGTGCAACCCGATCTGGAGATTTCTGCTAAGTCGCCGAGTTTGTGGCCCTTTGTTACAGCGGCCCTCGCAGATTATACACTTAAATAAACCTTTTAATGTAAACACTGACTATTTAACAAATTATAATGCTTTGTTAGTATTTAACATACATAAAGACTATTGAGATAGTACTGAATAAAAAGTATTTAATATATTTAAGTAATATATACACAATGCTGTCATCTCTAATGAGTCACATCGCATGGCACTGTACTTAAGAGAACAGAGAAGTCCTGTCTGCTATCGACTCCGCTGCAGACCTGCTCACCTCGGGCTGATTCTTCTCTCAGCCCACTCCTGCCCCTGGCACCCCGTCTGCCCATTCAGTGCGTTTGGAGCCCTTGCAGCGGTGTTGCTGTGAATAAGACTCATTCGTGCCCCGTGCTGACTTGGTAAAAACAATGGGCCAGAGCCACTGCCTCTTAACCACGTGGGCCAAGTCAATAAACAGACATCCAGCGCTCCTTGTGTCCCTGGACTTCCCCAGGAAAATTGATGGGGACATGACTCAGCCTCTTATCCATCTTTCACATATCTAACTGAACTTATTTGGTCTGTGTTAGGTCTAATTGGGTGGCTGCAGGGGGAGGGAACACGGTCACCTAGCAACACACTGTGCCAGAAGTGACCAATGAGGCACACCTGCTGACCCTGACGTCCACCTTGGGTCCACCTTTTCCTGGGCAGAACCCCTTGACCCCCTTCCTCTGTATAAAAACCCTGAGCAGCCAAAGCCACGTGCGATTTCTCCTGGCTCTCCCACTCCGACTTTCACCCCCGGGGGGCTAGAGATTTCGCCCGGGACACACATTCCAATAAAATCAAGCTACCACTATTGTCTGACTCTGGCGAGCGCATTCTTTTCGCCCGCCGCCGCCTTTGGGACCTCTACCCGCCAAGGCCCCGCGCTCACCCTTTCTTGAGTTTTACAGTCTGTAGCCCAGATTTTGTTATTTATTAGCTCTTTCATATCATATATTTTATTCTGTTGGTGAATAGCAGTTGTTAAAAAGCTAAGCTCCAGCTCACCATTCTAGTTTGCATAGTTTTGAGAAATGCTTCCAAAGTCTTTTTGGATTCATTTTCCTCAAGGAAAAATTTTTTAAAAACTCAGTCAATTCTTTCTTGACTGCAACAGGTTTGTGTCATAGGAAATCAATATTTTTACAGGCCACCCATACAAAATTTCTCAGGCCCACACAAGAATCAAAAGCAGTCAAGCCGTGCTAGGCAAGGTGTTCAGCCTTCAACTTCCATAGGAAGAAGTTACAATGAGAATAATTACTTCATCTGAATGTCACACACTGTCACATTTCTGGGAAGTTCAATTTCCACATCAGAAAGGTAAGCGCTGAGAGGCTGAGAACCCAAACTTCAGTAAAGCCGCACATACTTCCTCCTCTGCACCGGTAGGAACAGCCTGCGTAGCTGGTTATCAGTCCTGAACTTCAGCCCTGCCTTGAAAGTGATTTCCCAACAGTATACACCAACAGGTTGAGCTGCCTTTTGTATGTCTTGGCTCAGTAAGGAGCACATGAACTTTTTCTTGGGGTCAGAGATTAGAGACAGGCGAATCAGAGGTGGGCAGAGAAGTGACAATGCTGAGCTACTAACACCGTTGGACTGCGTCTCGAGCACAGCCATGAGCCCTTTGACCTGAAGGTGTGAGCTCCTGGGTGTGCTGGCAGTGTGCTTCACCACATCATCTCTTAGGGTGTCCTTCATGACAGGGAAAGCAAGAGGCCCTCTGCTGACCTCTGTCAGGCTGAGAAGAGCCAGAGTTTCATCCACCATGACTTTGCAAAGAGGTAACTGCCTAGCTGCTTTCCCAACAGAATGTGGCCAGAGTCAGGGGAGATGGAGAGGGTGTGGCGCTTCAGGAGGACCATCTCCCTCTGCCCAGGAACTCGTGCCTGCCATGTGATGGTCTGTGGTAGATGCTCAGGAAGCATGAATGAATCCGGAGGTAAATCACCCTGAGGAAGAGCTCTCTGCAAACTCTGACATGATTTCTGCTCCTCACAAAAGGCAAAGGCTGCCGCCCTGAGAAGCAAGGTGTGCTAAGCGCATTTAATGACTTGGAGCTCAGGCTGCGGCGCACTCGGTGCAGAGGAAACCAGTTGAGCAACCTAAGCAGGACTAATCAACACTTTAAGTCTCTTTTATCCCAACCTAGAGGAAACATCCTTTGGCCCACAGAACTGGCACGGGTCTAACCCACACACCCAAGTCTCCTCTCGCCATCCCCCAACAGGAATCTGAACAACGTCAAGTGTCTGATTGCAACTCAAGGCTGCTTAAATCCATTCTCTAACACGGTACAGAAGGCATGGATTTCAGGCCACACTAATGTCTAAGATGAGGGGACAACCTCATCAGACACAGCCACCAGCACAGGCTGCTGTCCTCTCTCACACAAAGTGGAGTTCTGAGCGTCAGCTCGCTCCTCTGCTGACCTGAGCTGGATTTTGCTCAGTATGGTAATCCATCCGGGTAGGGGGCTGACCCCCTGGGGACTGCCAGGACCAGTTCCTTTGGAAACCTGAGGCCAGTCCAGCTGACACCATGCCCTTGGGCGTGGCCGTGGAGCAAGCAGTGGTCACCACAGCAGGAAGCCCTGGGATCTCTTTGCATTGCCCGCATTTAGCAATGCCCCAGCACAGCACAGCCCCAGCAAGCCCCAGCACAGCAGCCAGTGGGGCTCTGGAGCCATCTGCTCCAGGCTTGGTACACCTGCCTGGCTTCCTTGGAGCTGCAGTCTAAGCTCTGGGTTGTATTAGCTAGAGGTTTTTGAGATGGAAGTGATTAAAAAAAAAAAAAGAAAACCCACCTATAACCAACTTAGAAATGAAGGGACTGTATGAGTTTCAAATCTCATATTACACTGAAAGAAACTGATATATTTTTTTTTTTTTTTGCAGTGCTGAGAATTGAACCCAGGGCCTTGTGCTTGCGAGGCAAGCTCTCTACCAACTGAGCTATATCCCCAGCCCAAAACTGACATTCTTATGCCCAACATTTGTTAATTATCAGCAATATCTTATGCTTTCAACCTAATAAAAATCCCAAAAGATGGAGCCTCAGGAAAGCTGTGATCCAGCCCCTCGGCCAGTATCCCCAAGGTCTTCAATTTGCCCAGTCTTTCTATTCTGTCCTTTGTGGTGATGGGCTCAGCCTTGATGTCCCTGAACTCTGCTCGGCAGATGAGATAGCTCACCATGTTGAAATGACAGCAGAATTCCAGGCGTGCTGGGAAGAAAAGCAGTCTCTCCTGACAGCACGCAGAGGAGAGGGAAGCGGGTTCCCTTCCATGAGGGCTGGCCAGCATCTCTCTGCCTCCTTGGGTCTCACAGAGTGGAATAGTTTCCCACTGTGGCCAGAAGAAGGGAGACGTGTTAGCTCACGTTCCTCCTAACTCATCCTGGAGTTGGGGGTGAGTCAATGGCTGAGAATGAGGGCTGCGGTTTCCTGAGAGTTGATGGAGAATGGACATTTGCAACCAGGAGACGCTCCGGCACACAGCCAGCACTGAGACCCGCATAAGTAGAGCAGGTCTTCAGCCCAGTGAGACCCCTGGGGCTAAGAGTCCCCTCAAGGAGGAAGGGTCCAGGGACAAGCAGACCTGGCCTCCTGATATGGGGTGTGGAGCCTCAAGCTGGTCTTTGAGTAGAAACTTGTGTCAGGTTCAGGCACCAAGCACACACCACATAACAGGGGTCTCTGATCTGTGGGCCTCAAGGAAATACCCCACATCCTTCCACATCTCTGTCACCTCTATCCCCACATTGACAGCAATGGTTATAGCCTCCCCTTTCTCCCTTCACCACCTTCCCCTTATTCTCTGTGGGTGGCTTTGGGAACTGAAGGGAACAGGGGGAAATCCCAGTTTCCCTTTTCCTGCATTCCCCAACATCAGGGACATCTTGCTTCCCTGGCCTTTCCGGGAGAGCTGGGTCTTCTCCAGAGGCCAAGCCTGCTCCCCAGGACCTTGACCGTCAGGCAGCCCCTCCTTCCCCAGCCTCAGCTTCAGCATGGAAACCTGCATTCAGATCTCCCACCTTTAGAATCAGGCTGCCACCAGCCTGCTCATCCCTGCTCTGGGTCACAGGCAAGGTTCTTGAAGTCACAGCCCTGCTACTCTGGTCTCCTGGCACCTACCTCCTGTCCCTTCCTCTGCCCCTGCAGGCTCCCTGGAGCAAGCCATTGGGTGGTTGCAGGAGGCACCCAGGGTGCAGGCAGGGACTCAAGAGCTACCCTGCAAAGGTTGAACCTCAGCCCCAGGGCTCATGTAGGCGGGACCTTGGCAAATGCCCTGTGCCTCTCTGGCCGCCTTCTTTCAATGGGGGTAATGGAAGGCTTCTTCTCTTGCACGTGTACAAGGATTGGATGAGGTCATACACGTAACGCCTGTCACAGCTGCCTGGGCTCTGGTCGGCTCTGCAGGGTGCTGCCATGGGGACACACACCCTTCTCCTTGGCTCCCAGTGGCACTGAGCTCTGCCCAGCACCCGTGCAGCTCTGGCAGGACCGCTGCAGCCTGGGGCCCCCTCTCCTGCCCCCCTGCCTTAGCATCACCTGTGCTCAGCACCCTCACCCCCAGCTCCACCTCTGTCTTATCCAGTTTCTTCTCGAAGGCCAGCATGAGTCCCCACACCCTTAGCAGTAGTCAGGTTCTTTTGTCCCTGGGGCCTTCCTCCTTGAGGTGCTCCTGACTCCAGGGTCTTGCTGAGCTAGAGGCTTGCTCCTCACCTGGTATGCCTTCTGTCCCGGGCTCTCTGATCCTCTCATTCCACACTCCCCTTCCAGAGGACAGCAGCTTCTCCAGGCCTCAGTGACTATGCGCTGATGTCTCTCCAGATTGCATCTTCAACCCAGTTGAGGACTGTTGCCATCTCCCAGAAGTCCTCACATCCAGAACAGCCGCCGTGCACTCAGGGAGACAGGCGTCTTGATCTTCACTTACCCCCCGGGGCTTTCTACAAAAACTAACGTGGAGGTTCTCAGCAAGTTGGCTGGATGGAGGGTTGAGTGCTGGGTGGGTGGACAGATGTCTGGGTGGCTG
>JAJEJO010002662.1:136618-163476 GCA_020662805.1 Glaucomys volans
ATGTCTTCAAGATTTTCTATTTTATTGGAGTATAGATTTTCAAAGTAGCTTCTAATTATGCTTTGTATTTCAATGGTGTCTGTTGTGATATTTCCTTTTTCATCATGAATTTTAGTAATTTGAGTTTTCTCTCTCCTTCTCTTTGATAGCGTGGCTAAGGGTTTATCTATTTTGTTTACTTTTTTGAAGAACCAACTTATTGTTTTGTCAATTTTTTGAATTGTTTCTTTTGTTTCAATTTCATTGATTTCAGCTCTGATTTTAATCATTTCCTGTCTTCTACTACCTTTGGTGTCGTTCTGTGCTTCTTTTTCTAGGACTTTGAGATGTAAGGTTAGGTCATTGAGTTGTTGACTTTCCTCATAGAAATAGAAAAAGCAATCATGAATTTCATATGGAAGAACAAAAGACCCAGAATAGCCAAAACAATCCTGGGCAGGAAGAATGACGCAGGAGGTATCACAATACCAGACCTTAAACCCTACTATAGAGCAATAGTTACAAAAACAGCATGGTATTGGCACCAAAGTAGACAGACAGACCAATGGTACAGAATAGAAGAAACAGAGACAAACCCACATAAGTACATTTATCTCATACTAGACAAAGGTGCCGAAAACGTACAGTGGATAAAAGGTAGTCTCTTCAACAAATGGTGCTGGCAAAATTGGAAATCCATATGCAATAAAATGAAATAAAACCCCTATCTCTCAACCTGTACAAAACTCGACTCAAAATGGATCAAGGATCTAGGAATTAGACCTGAGACTCGTCGCCAAATAGAAGAACTAGTAGGCCCGAATCTTCTTCATGTTGGCTTAGGACCAGATTTTCTCAACATGACCACCAGAGCGCAAGAAATAAAAGGAAGGATTAATAAATGGGACAGATTCAAACTAAAAAGCTTTTTCTCAGCAAAAGAAACAATCAATAATGTGAAAAGAGAGCCTACAGAGTGGGAAAAAATCTTTTCCACGCACTCTTCAGACAGAATGCTGATTTCCAAAATTTATTAAGAACTTACAAAACTTTACACCAAAAATGCAAAGAACCCAATCAATAAATGGGCTAAGGAACTGGGCAGACACTTCACAGAAGATGATATACAGGTGATCAACAAATATATGAAAAAGTGCTCATCATCTCTAGTAATTAGAGAAATGCAAATTAAAACCACCCTAAGATTTCATCTAACTGCAATTAGAATGGCTATTATCAGGAATACAAACAATAATAAGTGTTGGCATGGATGTGGGGAGAAAGGCACACTCATACATCGCTAGTGGAGTTGCAAATTGGTGTAGCCACTCTGGAAAGCAGTATGGAGATTCCTCAAAAAATTTGGAATGGAACCACCATTTGACCCAGCTATCCCACTCCTTGATTTATACCCAAAAGTCTTAAAATCAGCAAAGTATAGGGATGCAGCCACATCTATGTTCATAGCTGCCCAATTCACAATAGCTAGATTGTGGAACCAACCTAGATGCCCTTCAACTGAAGAATGGATAAACTGTGGTATATATACACAATGGTATATTACTCAGCCATAAAGAAAAATAAAACTATGGCATTTGCTGATAAATGGGTGGAGTTGGAGAATATCATGCTAAATGAAATAAACCAAGCCCAAAAAACCAAAGGCCAAATGTTTTCTCTGATCAGTGGATGCTGATACATAATGGGGGGGAGGGGATGGGGCTATGGGGGGATAAAAAAAGAATGGAGGAAGTATGGATAGTGTAGAAGAAAATGGGATGGGATGGGGGGGGTGAAAGGAAAGATAATAGACTGAGACAGACAGTATAACCCTATGTATATGTAAGAGTATATGAAACATGAGAATCTACATTGTGAAAAAAAGATATATTCCCTGCTGTATAATTATATCAAAATGGGTTCTACTGTCATGTATAATTAAAAAGAATGAATAAATAAAAAAAGATGAATGCATGTGCACCTTACCACAGTAAGAAACAATACTGGTAAAGAGTGGATTCCCTTGATCATTATGTGGCCCCTTTGCTTGTTCATAAAGACAGATTTCTGCAATATATTGTTAAGTGAAAAACAATCTTTCCAATATAATTTCATTTTTCTAATGGAGTATGAGAAGTAATTCTGGAAGAATATACATTAAAATAATTCAAGTTGTCATTTTCTTTAGAGGACCACCAAGTGATTAAGATTTAAATTTCTTCTTATCATTTCTGATTCATGTCTTATCTTTTTCTATTACTATGTGTAAGAGTACTCATTCTATAATTAAAAATTCCCATTTAAATATTTAAATATGTCCCAGCAGCTCAGGAGGCTGAGGCAGGAGGATTGCATGTTCAAAGACAGCCTTAGCAACAGCAAGGCGCTAAGCAACTCAGTGAGACCCTGTCTCTAAATAAAGTAGAAGAAAGGGCTAGGGATATGGCTCAGTGGTTGAGTGCCCCTGAATTCAATCCCTGAGATGAATGGATGAATGGATGATTGAATGAATGAATGAATGAAATACATGAAAAATACTTTCTTCACCAACACATGTACTCCTTCCCAGGCTTAGCGAGCACTTCCCAACAGCTTCCCTGAGCTTGCTTTTGGCCACCCACACCCGACAATCTTCAGTGGAGCTCTCTCCACGTAAATCAGATAGTGGCTGTGAAGTCATGCCAGCCTCCTTGTTCTTTGAATACACTGGACATGCTGCCTCAAGCCCTTTGCACATGTGATCCCCCTCAGGAATGATTTTCACCAGATATTTTCATGGCTCATTCTTAGCCTCGATGATCTCCCATTTGGTCTCCACCCAGATGTTCCCAATACACAGAAGACTTCCCAGTCACACGAATGAAAACTGCACTCCTCCTGTCCTGATAGGAACACCCGACATCATTCTGTTCTAATGCTTTTCACTGACTGATGTCCCATGAATGTCTCTTTGCTGACTATAGCTTGCAAATCTCCCTGCTAGAATGCAGCTTCCCAGGGGCAGGGACTGAAGATGGACATCTTATTCAGGGTGGTGTCTCCATGCTGAGAAGGGGGCATGGTTGGGGGATGAACTTCAGGGACAGTTGTGAACCAAAGAGGGACTTTTCCATATATATATATTTTTCACATATATATATATGTATATATATATATATATATATATATATATTTCCATAGATAGATAGATAGATAGATAGATAGATAGATAGATAGATAGACATAGACATAGAGATATATATAAAATTTGGCAGGGACATGATTGGTATTGGACCCATGGGAGCTGTTAACCACTGAGCTAATCCCCAGCCCTTTATACCTGCAATAGGTCTTGCTAAGTTGCTGAGGCTGGCCTCGGACTTGCAATCCTCCTGTATCGGCCTCCTGAGCCCCTGGAATTTCAGGCCTGCTCCACCACGCCCAGCTCCTTCTTTCTTTCTAAACCAGCTCTTCTCAGATGCTGCTCCTAGCAGTCAGAGTCACTAACATCATCAAGGGCTTTTCTTCCCTTAAATGAACAAAGCCACTTATAGGCAGGGATTTTTGTCTTTGGAGCTCACAGACTCCTTGAGAACTTAAGAAATGCCATTAGTAATCTTAGAAAAATGTGCACATGAACAAAACGTTTCAGGGCTTGTGCCCTGGCGCTGCGTTTTGAAGCTGCTATCTGCGGCTCTGAAGTTCAGGCTGTGCTCACTGAAGCAGAATTGCTATCTGACTGGGCAGAAGCTACCAGGAAGATCACTGAGAGAGAGATGACTCCTTCCATAGAGTGGCAATAGTTTGAGAGAACACACACAAGACACCAAAATTTACAAATGCCAATGTGTAAGGTGGCTCGAGATGGCGAGAACGAATCAATACCCCAGACCCAGCAGAGGTGCATCAGTCCCTCTCAGTCTACTCACAGGACCAACTGTCTGTCCCCGTGTTCTCCAGAATACAGGCAGCCAATGCCCACAGCGCCCTGCTGCACGGTGGTCTGCCTTCTCGGTGGCTTGCACACCTGGCCTAACTGATCTGCTTTGAGTGCATCATTCCCGACCTGCTCGCATCAGCTCCAAGAGTCACTGCAGTCACACTGAGTGTGGCGTAACCTGAAAACACAGAAGTGCAGAAGAAGGGAGTGACCCTAAGAGGAAGGCGAGGGCTTTGGGAGCTTCGATTAGGGTTGACTAATCGGACATGGGAAGGCCATTTGAAGAGGGAGGTGGGAAACTCTAGGACTCCAGGGTTGCTGTGGCACAGAGAGAGCTTTAGAATTTCCTCCGTGTCCTCGTGCCACCTTAGAAGAAGGGAAAGGGGCATTCCAAAGGATGGCCTGTGGATGCAGAACTCCCATCAGTGTCCACACTCAAAGAAAAGTTCCTGACAAACGAATTAACATTCAAATGAACCTGAGATGAGTTGAAGCAAAATGATCCTGATTTTCACCTGATCAATCAACCATCAACTAGGGTTGGGGGGCTCCTGCCCTCTGAACACAGGGAGAGGAGACGGCCACCTGCGAGTCACAGGAGGGACTGCAGGAGTGGGAGCAGCCTGCATCAGGTCTTCTAAGGCAGAAGTGCCCCCGTCTGGCTCTGCTCTGGTCCCGCTGCAGTCCTGCCTCAGGAAGTGGGCAGAGGCCACCGATCGTCCTGAGGAGACAGCCCTACAGCTGAAGAGGAACAAGGTGAGGGCGGGGGCTGGCCTGGCTGGAGGAGTAACATGGGGAGAGAAATGACAGCCAGGCTGTGGAATCCCACTGCCGCCTGAAGACCAGGGAGCCAGCCCCGAGTGGTCGTGGTCCAAGAGGAGCTGTGAGCCCCGCTGCAGAGTGCCCCTCAAACTCATCCATGAAAACTCCAACCCCAAACATTCAGCGGCTCCAGTTTGCACCCCCTGGGATCTCCAGGTTGCTCAGTGACCAGCTCTGCACCAGCAGGAGACAAGGGCGCCTCTTAGCTATTGCCAGGCCCCAGCAGGAGGTCCTGAGCTGGAATAATCCACATTCCCCAGGAGGAGGGTTCGCTTGAGAGCTCTTAAAACCAGCAGGTTTTAGTTGAGAGTTGTTGGGGCCGGGCACGGGGCCAGAGCATGACCTTCGCCGGCCTGGACTGAGGCCTGGGCTGCGTGCTGGAACGGGGAGATATGGCAGCTCTGCAGAGATAAAGAGGGACTGCGTAGGAATTATCAAACCCAGGTCGAAAGCACCGAACTTCCTTGACCTTCTGGTACGCAGCCGGCCCTGCCCTCCTCGTGTTCGCTATTGATAACCTTCCAGCCTCCCTCGCCCTCCAGCTGCGGGACAGACTCCAAGGTCCAGGCAGGAACTCAGCCCTCCAGGGTCTCACACTGCAGGTGGACATCAGAGCCCATCTCTCCGCCTTCGGCCATGCTGAGAAACAACTGGGTTGGCCTGCAGTTCCCAAACCTCCATCCTTGTAGGATGAGGAGCATCTGGAGGAGTGTTAGGGCACAGCTTGAACGTGATGCCGTCAGCAAAGCCTGCAGGCAGGAGTGATGTCAAGGTGATGTCCACTAAGAAAACCCAGTGATGATGGGAAAAAAAGACTGGAAATACATATTAGTGGTAAAAGACCAGTTAGGAGACTTTGGTCATTTGTTAGTTTAGTTATTCAGCCAACAAACACCATCTGTGTCCCAGGACTTGGACTAGACTCTGAAGATATGGAGGCGATGGTCTGGCAGATCAGGTGAGATGAGTTAGTGAACACTTGTGGCAGTAGTCAAGAGGGGAAGGCTCGGGCTAATGCAAGATGTGGCGTTTCGTAAGTGACACCTTTCGCTTAGCATGGTTTAAAGATTTAGCCATGAGGTAGCCTGAAGGCTTGGGCTAAGGCCATGGCGTTAGAGGCAGAGAGGGGAGGTGGAACTTAGAGTGGACCGACCACCAGGGCTGTCTAAAGAAATACTACCTAGAAAGGAATGATCTGTCTTCAGCTGTAGAAGTCATCTGCTTAATTCAAAGAACACATAAGTAAGCCAGGTATAAAATAAGAAGCTCCCCTTCAGCTCTACATCTGACCCTCCAGGAGGCCGCTGTGGTCAGACTGGGCAGAGCAGGAAGCAGTCCAAGAGGGAGGGTGGGGGAAGGAGGACTCCCATTTCCAGCATGGACTGGAAGGATGCTCCTGGGATAGGAAACACCTGAGAGGACTCTTTCTAGGGCATAGATGAGTTTATTTGACATGTTGATTTTTTAATAAAAGCTTTATTGAGCTCTTTATAAATTCTGGAGATTAGTGCTCTATCTGAAATGTGTGTGGCAAAGATTTTCTCCCACTCTGAAGGCCCTCTCTTCACATTGCTGATTATTCCCTTGGCTGAGAAAAAGCTTTTTAGTTTGAATCTATTCCAATTATTGATTCTTGCTTTTATTTCTTGTGCTTTGGGAGTCATGTTAAGGAAGTCTGGTCCTAAGCCAATATGATGAATATTTGGACCTACTTTTTCTTCTATTAGGTGCAGGGTCTCTGGTCTAATTCCTAGGTCCTTGATCCATTTGAGGTTTGTGCAGGGTGAGAGATAGGGGTTTAGTTTCATTTTGCTGCATATGGATTTCCAGTTTTCCCAGCACCATTTGTTGAAGAAGCTGTCTTTTCTCCATTATGTTTTTGGCTCCTTTGTTAAGTATGAGATAACTGTGTTTTGTGGGTTTGTCTCTGTGTCCTCTATTCTGTACCATTGATCTCCCTGTCTATTTTGGTACCAATACCATGCCATTTTTGTTACTATTGCTCTGTAGTATAGTTGAAGGTCTGGTATTGTGATACCTCCTGCTTCGCTCTTCCTGCTAAGGATTGCTTTAGCTATTCTGGGTCTCTTATTCCTCCAAATGAATTTCATAATTGCTTTCTCTATTTCTATGAGGAATGTCATTGGGATTTTAATTGAAATTGCATTGAATTTGTATAGCGCTTTTGGTAGTATGGCCATTTTGACAATATTAATTCTGCCTATCCAAGAGCATGGGAGATCTTTCCATCTTCTAAGGTTTTCTTTAATTTCTTTCTTTAGTGTTCTGTAATTCTCATTGTAGAGGTCTTTCTCCTCTTTTGTTAAATTGACTCCCAGGTATTTTATAAAGAGCTCAAAAAATTTTACACCAAGAATATAAAAAAACCAGTCAATAAATGGGCTAAGGAAATGAACAGACACTTCACAGAAGAGGATATACAAGCAATCAACAGATATATGAAAAAATGTTCAACATCTCTAGTAATAAGAGAAATGCAAATCAAAACTACCCTAAGATATCATCTCAACCCAATTAGAAGGTCTATTATCAAGAATACAAGCAACAATAGGTATTGGCGAGGATGTGGGGGAAAAGGTACACTCATACATTCCTGGTGGGGTTGCAAATTGGTACAGCCACTCTGGAAAGCAGTATGGAGATTCCTTAGAGAACTCAGAATGGAACCACCATTTGACCCAGCTATCCCACTCCTTGGCCTTTTACCCAAAGGACTTAAAATCAGCAAGGTACAGTGATGCAGTCACATCAATTTTTATAGCAGCCCAATTCACTATAGCTAGATTGTGGAACCAACCTAGATGCCCTTCAATAGATGAATGGATAAAGAAACTGTGGTATATATACACAATGGAATATTATTCAGCCATAAAGAATAATAAAATTATGGCATTTGCAGGTAAATGGAAGGGGTTGGAGAATATCATGTTAAGTGAAATAAGCCAATCCCAAAAAACCAAAGGCCGAATGATTTCTCTGATAAGTGGTTGATGACACATAATGGGGGTGGGGGGAGGTAGGGGAAGAATGGAGAAAGGATGGATTGTATAGAGGAAAATGAGGGGTGGGGAGAGGACAGGGAAAGAAAGATAATAGAATGAGACAAACATCATTACCCTATGTATATGTATGACTAGGCAGATTGTATGATTCTACTTTGTGTACAATCAGAAAAATAATACTTGTACTCCATTTGTGTACAATGAACCAAAATAAAAATAAAATAAAATAAAGTAAAAAAGCCTGAGAAGTACATGTAGGCCAAGTGGTTGCCAGCCTATAATTAAAGACCTATGGAGAAAAGTTTGCTTCAAACAAATAGTGGAAACTATGCTTTTCCCATTTTGGCATATACTGCTGGTTTTATGTAGCAAGCAAGCAAGACTCCACTAAGCATGTGATGAAACTGGTGAACTCACAACCCAGCTGTGGCCACAGGACGGTCTTTAATGCATAACACAACACCCATTTAAAGTAAGGAGTTCAGTGACCTAGCATATTCAGAGCTGTTTGACCATCCCTGTAATCAGTCTCAGAACACCTCAACACCCCCAAAGGAAATCCACATCCATGATCAACCACCGGGTGCCCCCGGCCTCCTTCTTGGCCCTGGGTCACCACATGGTCTCTGTGGACTGCGTGTTCTGGACATCTCATATGAACAGGTTCACACAAGATGTGGCGTTTGTAAATGACGTCTTTCACTCTGCATGCTTTGAGGATCTAGCCATGTGGTCCTGTGAAGATAAATGATCAGATGAAACTCAGCTGCATAGATGCATCACATCCTGTCGACCCTCGTCAGAAGATGAGCATTGGACTGTCCCCCTCTGGGCTTGGCTGAGTGGTGAGCGAGCCCTCAGGCACCAGCCTGTGTCTGACCACCTGTTTTTCCGTCTCTTAGGCAGGTACCTTGTCGTGCGAGTGTCAGGTTACGCTCATTCTACGTGTGGCACTGTAAGGAACTGCCAGTGTCCTACCAAGGTTGTGCCACCCCACGCCCAAGGGTGACGATTTCTCCACTTCTTTGTCAAAAGTTGCATCTGACATTTTGATAACAGCCTTCCTAGGGGGGTGAGGGGCACCTCCCAGGGTTCGGCCCTGCACGTCCCGCTGGTAAGGAGCCGAGCGTGCTGACGGTGCTGACGGGTCTTCTTGTGTGAGTTCACCCCGGGATGTCTCTTCAGGTCTTCTGCCTACTTTGAAAAAGTTTTGGGATATATAAATCATAGCGACAAGTCCCTCAGATAACTAGTCAGCAAGCATTTTCTCCTACTCTGTGTACTGTTCTCACCTACTGAGGGTGTTCGTTGACACCTTGGAAGTTTTTTAAATTTTGAAGTTCAAGGTGTTTCTTCTTTTGTTTGTGCTTTTGGTGTCACCACCTAAGAAACCATTACCGAACCCCAAGTCACCAAGATCTAGGCCTCTGCTTTCTTCCAAGACTGTGAACTTTCCTTATGTCCCCGAACAGGTGGAGTAAGAAAATGAGATGATGATGACACTATTATTTATATCAACATTAAAATGTTTCCATCTGTCAACTCTCAAATGAGCTTTCCCTGAGCAGCTCTTGGCTTATAAAACATGACAAGGATAATCATAAAGGAGAAACCATTCAATCTAGTGACAGAATGTTAGAATAATGAAAAGTTTTCATAGTTAGAGAAGGTCCTCCAAGGGAGAACAGCAGTTCAAATTATTATGTGACTCTCAGATTCTTTGTACTAGAACTTCCAATTGTTTCCAGAATTCTCTCAGTACTCCAAGACCATTAAAACAGATCCAACTATCTAATCTAAAAGGAACAGCATGATATTTTAGTGGTTTTGTGTGTTATTTGGATTGGAGGTAAACATGCAATGGCACATTTTAATTTTTTTCATAAAGGGTCGAAGCTGTGAACACAGCAGATTCTTTTCACTTGCTTCTTCCTCTGAAAAAGCAATGGTGACGTTGGAGTGCACATCATCCCCACCTCTGACGTACCCGGCTTCTAGATCAACCCAGAAACCTTGGGTCACCTCCAGCACCGCCAGAGGCAAAGCTGCTGGTAGGAGTGGAGACCTCCGGGGTCAGAAAGGCCGGCTGCCCAGCCTCCTCCCTTCATTTAAGCTCCACTCCCCAAGTGAACGGGCTTTGGTGGTCGGAGAATCTCATGGCCTGTGTTGTCAGCTTCACTGGGAAAAAGTGACAGAAAGACACATGGGCGGGAAGAAAGAGTAGAGAGAACAGGAAACCAGCTTTGTCTGTTTTCCCCATTTTTAAGGACTTTCCCTGATAGATGCATCTTCCTGCTCACAACAGGGGCTTTGTTTTCTATCTTGAAAATGTTCACATTTCAGTCAAAACACGAGTGAGACCATGACTTAGGTTTCAGGACTTACATAACGATCCCGACTCTCAAATATATTTGATTGATTGATTGCAAAATCCATCTTCTAGAAGCCTCTACACCCACCCCCACACCTGTGGGGCTTCCTGGCCCCCTTTCCTGTGGCTCCTGAAATCGGCCTAGGCTGGCGAGGAACATTACCGCCCCTCCTGGTGAACTCTCAGCCGGAGTGCCTGTCCCCAGGCAGCGGGACACACAGACGCGGACCTCCAGTCCCTCCGCCCACCACCCCTTCCCTTCCATGCCCACTCCTGGCAACCCCAGAGCTCTGCCAACAGGACCGTTTCCCTCCTGGGCGACATCTATAGACGCTTACCATCGGAAATGTTGATGGCCGTGCACAGTCGTCCTCCTGTGAGTGGGCTGTGTGACAACCAGAATGCAAATAAACAGCATTTTTCATTGAATATTTTCAAAGCAATAAAAACGTTCAGGCAGCCTGGTGCTTGCGCATGCAGCACAGAACTCCACTGAACACACTATCGATGTCTTAAAATGGTTTTGATTCTGTATTTTGGCCACAGCCAAAGAGAAAAAAAAATGTAAGGATGGGTGTGCAGGAGAGAGAGAGAGAGAGAAAGAGAGAGAGAGAGAGAGATGCTGCAGGCCAGGGATCTCCACATGTTCAACCTAAATTACTCCTTAGAAGAATTTGAAAATTACATTTATGAATTTTTCTCTGAGTTTAAACCTTCACACATAGTTCTGGCACTGTTTAAATGCCGACTTAAAATAATGCTGAAGTATTCTTATTTAAATATGCCCAGTGGCATTTAGATATCATTAACATTAGCCACCATTGCCCTTATTTTAAAAAGTGTCTGCTCTTGCTTAGTGGGCAGAACTGACGTTGTTTCTTTTTCTAATTCCCATTTTTTTCTACCCAGAATTTCCTGCAGAGAAACACTGTCAGGCCCCAAGATCTTGTCACTCAGTTGTACTTCTCTAGCATAGAAATACACACTAGGGGAATAAAAATTTTGCTTTTCTATGAACCTATCACCAAAAGACAACCATACATCAACTGAGCACAGCATCCCAGGACACGGTCTTCAGCTGGTGACAGCGGCAGAGCTCTGGCTCAGTGCCACTTGCTTCCCCGGCTGCTGACCACATATGGCACCCGACACAACAAGCGGCAGGCTGGCTGCCCGTCCTGCACCACCTCAGCATGCAGGTCAGACAGGAGAAGGGAGGAGAGCCTGCCTGAGGGCATGGCCTCCTGGGCAGGGTTCACAGCCGGTGTCCCCTGGGCCAGGTCTGGCAGGGTCTTTCCACCTGGGGAATGAGCTCTCAGCTTTGGGATGGAGGCGAGTCTGTGCCCCAGTTCACACGTGGAAACCCTCTTCCCCCACGTGGAGAGGTGGGTCTGTGGGAGGTGGAGGACTGAGCATCAGCGTCCACCCTGCATCCCAGGAAAGCGTGCTCCTCCCTCCACCACTGAGGACACAGGAAGCAGCCCTCAGCACACACAGATCTGCAGGCGCCTCCGCCTTGGACTTCCCATCTCCAGAATCGTGGGAAACGCTCACCATTACCCGCTCCTCCATCCCCCAGCAGGACCTGAGGCAGCTCTTTCCTGAAGAGTCGGGAGGGAGCGAGCTCAGGGTGGTAAATACAGAAGAGCCGCCATGACAGCCGTGGCCACTTTGGGAGAAAATGTGCCCTGGGTTAATCTGTGTCCCCTGAAGACATGGAGTCCTGACCCTGCTACCTCAGAATGTGACCTTATCAAGTGAGGATGTGATCACCCAAGACGAGGTCACAGACTGGTCTTACAGCAACAGAGGCAGAGGTGGGAGGTGGCATAGGAGGAGTCCACAGCATCTGGGGGACACAGCCTTGCTGAAAGCTGAAGTTGGACTTGTGGCCTCTGGGACCGTGAGAGCTCACGGATGCTGTTTTAAGTCAGCGAGTTGATGCTGCATTGTCAGGGCAGCCCCAAGACTCTAACAAGTTCCGTACAGAAGCTGAGGGTGTGGAAAGAGATTCTCTTAACACCATGTAGCCATACAATGGTCAGAAAGGCTAAGGGAGTCGGCTTCCAGAAGGTTCCAGAGGTCTCCTGATAGAAGGGAAGGCAGACATCTGCTCCAAGCAGGGCACCCTTCTGTCTGCCAAGGCACGGGATGCAAGAGCGGCACGCTGTCCAGACATGGCCCCCCGCCCGTCCCAGGCCAGGAAGGCTGCCCACAAGCCATGAATAGCCGGAAGTGAGGAGCACAGCTGCGGGGACCCTCACACTCTCCTAACGGAAAGAAAGTAGATTTTTTCTTTCTTTTTTTAAACCTGAGATTCTGGTGCACAACTCTAAATGTTGAAAGTACCATAAACTCTTCCCTCCTCCTTTGCTCCACCCATTGTTTCCACAACACATTGCAGATTGCTGAGTCAGCAACAAGAGCACCAGCGCCCAACTGTGGGTCAAAACAGAAACTATCCACAACTGCTCCCGTCCATCGAGGGCACCCAATACCCACTTCAAGTCACTCCCCAGCCTATTTAGGAGCCGTGGCTTAAAAAGTACTAAAATGTGAAGATTTAAAGTTAGAAACCACAGCCAAAACAACTGACCTATTTCCAGAGGTCCTTTAACAAGTGTTGAGCTCATCCACTCGCGTCACAGCCCTTTCTCCCTCGGTGTGCTTTCTCTAAGAGGCACACCTGGAGCAATGTGAGGGCAGAGGAGTTGGGGTGACTACACGGAGGGGGCAGTGAGATAGCAGCAGTGTCACCCAGCGTGGGGCAGGCCCTTCCCGCCTCCTCAGCGGGGCACAGCCCAGGTGGGAAGCAGCTTCTCCCGGATGCCATGGCGTCTCACAACTTGGTTCATGGCTGCCTTGCCTCCCCTCACAACTAACTGTGCAAGGTGGCTCTGCTATCAGGAGCCCCTGAAGGCCTGCCTTCTCCAGCCCCTCTGCTCCACACCCACACCTGGCACCTGCCCCAGGTGGGGCGTCAGTAATGAGCACAGAAGCCACCGTTTTTTCTTCATTCCAGGTAAATGAATCTTACAAGCCTAAGTTGAAAGCCCCACTCTGCTGTTGCACAGCAAGAGTCACGCAGAGATCGCAAGGGCAAGTGCCAGGACCACCTGAGGAAAGGCGTGGATTCCAGACCACGCTCAGAATTGTCAGCTAATAAAAATGGTAGTGACAGCCAGATAAACATAATGGTCACACACATTCTCATCAGAACACGTTACGTCCACCTCACCCTCAAGGTATTCAGAGTAATGATACACATATTTAGAGTAAAGCCACTTCTATAATCTCTGGTGTTAATGAAGTTCTTGAGGATATACTTTAGCAAGCTTAACCAAGTTCACAGCCAAACTCTTCCAGATAAAAATAAGCGAAAAACTGACATCAACGACAAAACTCTCCCCAGGTGCAATTCTAAAACTTGAAAATGATCACTCAAGAGAAATCAACAAGCACCTCAGGGTCTCCCCTCTCCAGCGTGGTGATACACTTTCAAGGGCTGGTCCTGCAAGTGTGGACTACAGAAAGCACTGGTAAGAAGCACCCACTTACAGCCTCAAGGTCGTTGTGTCCTGCTTATCTCCCAGACACCCCTTTCCTAACGATGCTGAAAGGCCATGTGAGAGCACAAACTGCGGAATCTGCAGGCAGCCGCAGTGCCCCAAAGCTTATCCAGCATGGTCTTCAAAGGCACTTTCTGGTGACTGCTGATCGACCCACGATTAACAGGCCTCACAGCCCATGCACATCTGAGCCTACGGACTTCATATCTGCCAGGTGGCAAAGCTCAGAGGTGCTGGTGTCAAAGAACTGCCCCAAGTCCTTGGTTCTGTTACAGAGAGATGTTTATTAAAATCCAAACATGGAAACCTCCTGTGAGATGTTTCCCCTGCGATACACCCACCTTTCCACATCACTATCCCAATTTTCACTCCTTCAGTGACATAAAGGCAAAAGGTAATGCATGTCATTGATTATAAAAATCCACACTCTGAAACAGTGAAATTCTTTTCCATTGTATTCAGTTATTTCCAAAGAACGTCACCACTGCCCAGTCCCCTAACATGCCAGAAACGTGTATGATGACATCTTGTTACGAACTTACTTGCAATCAAGAAAACTACTACCTTGAGGTTCTACTTGTAAAAGGAAAAAACATAACAATAATGTAGGAGGCGGACAAGCACAAATGGAAAAGGAGACGACACAGTCAGTCCATCAGAGGAAGCTAGTGGTGCTAGCCAGGGTTCCTCAAAGATCATCACCTGCAGCTACACTGCTTCAAAATGAGATGCCAATGTCCCCAACCTCCTCCAACTGTTTCGACACATCAGGGAATCAGCATCTCCTTAGGGGAATGAATAAACTGCTTTCACCTCTGAACAAGGATTCTCCGAACTTGAGAAAGAGTAAGGCCAGGAGCCTCTGTGGGATGATATTTTAAAACTGAGAGAATGAGCAGCAGCCAGGCTCTCACAGGCCATGGGTCCTCATTATGCTGCTGATGCTTTTCTACATAGAAGACAGGCAGTCTCTCCTATATCCTGGAGACTACTTCCTCTTTTTATCATGTGTTTTAAGTAAAATAATTATTAGAAATTCTTGAACTATAATTTCTGAGCCTTTATTAATTAATTTCCTTGAAAAAGAAATGACATTGGAAACACAGGGTGATTGCATGTTACCTGCAATCATGAACTGGCTGCTCAACAAACACAGAGCCGCTCCACGGGCTGCACCCTTGCCTCAAGTCCCACATGTGAGCTGGGCCTAAAGGTCAGCGCGTGATACCCAGAGATCTTCAGCTCTGAACAGACAGGCAAACATGGTGGTGTATTTTAAAAGCCAGATATATTTTTATAAGATCATGCTTACAGTAAGTAAATTACACAGTGAGAAACATCAAAACAAAGTTGATGAATAAAAAGGCACATCTGAAAAGTTTAGGAGTAGGAAGAACAGTTCTTTTGTTTCTAATGCAGGAAGAAAGAGAAACAGACATATTTAAAATTATTTTTTCAGGCGAAGGTTTCTGTCAGTCGAAGTAATTAACACTGGCTTCTTTTCTCCCTTGTCCGAAGCAGCCTTTTCCTTCTGGGGTCCGAGTGGTTCAGTCCTCTGCCATGTAGAAGTGATACATCAGGGCTACGGCCAGGGCCAAGATGGCTGGGATCACCCAGTTGGTCCACCAACTAGAAAGAGGCGGGAGGTGTTCAGTGCGGGAACTCAACTCCTTGCTCCTTTAAACAAAAGGTTACTTGAGGTGTTTTCTCACCTCTGTAACCAATCTGGCTAAAAAGACAACTCGGCTTTGCTAGGATTGAAATGACACAGCCAAAGCATGCCTGAGAACACTGGCAGCTGCTTTATCCTGCTGGCTTCAATCTGTTTCCATAAACTACGGAGAGCTGTTCCTCCCTTTCTCTACAGACTCTGCTCAGGCACAGGGATCTTTCTGATGGACATGAACTATGAGTTACGAATTACAAGGGAACAAAAGGAACATTCCTGACATGTTTCATTCTACTCACATACATTGATTAAGAATTTAAAATGACATGAAGTTGAGAATCAGAAGGCCAAGGTTCTTAGCGGGGTGAGCCGTCAGCCAGCTCCACGGTACCTGACCTGCCCAGAGAAGTGCTCCGGGTCACACGAGTGCTATGGGTGCTACCTTCACCTCAGCTCCAGCACTCTGAGATTCTGTTTTGAAAACCTAATCCTGACACCTGTGCTTGGTGGGTTTAAACTGAAGAAGAGCACATACAGAGTTCTGAGCCAATGATCTACAAGCTGAAGTTTACAAAAATGTTCAGTCTTGATGCACAGTTTTGACTATCAATTATAGATTATGGGTCAAATCAGCAACAGAATGGGAAAGAGTTTCAACTTAGATGTGACTCTTTTATTAATTAGTTCACTCAGAGATCAAGCTCAGTATAAAGATTTGAAGTCCGAAAGGATAATAAGTGCAATCTTGGTCTCAATGAGGCTTTTCAGTTTCCCGTTAGAAGGAAGCCACATGTTGGTGAAGAATAAGAGGAAGTACTGGCAATGGGAATGTTCCAGACACCAGAGGTGGGGCAGTTAAATTTGACAGGACAAAATACAAATGTGCTGTTTTGAGCTTGGATCAAAACGGGGAGGAGGGGCTAAAGTCAACATGGTAGAGCTGCCAGAAATGTTAATAGGAGCTTTGATGGTAGTAAAGAAATCTGGTCTCCATAATGAGCCAGTCATGTGACACTCTGATCACTGGTTCAGCTTCAGGGCCTACTGATGATAAAGGAGAAAGGAACCATGTCTGGGGAACAACCACCAGGCCGAAGCTGACCATGGGTCAGAAGGAGGACAGGGACCATGGGTCCCTCTGTCGGGTGGAGCAGCCATGGGACTGGTCACCTGAGGGGCTGTCACAGGCAAGAGATGGGGTTGCTGTGGAGTGTGTGTGCGACTGCTGGAGCTGACAGTTCAGGACAACAAGCCCTGAAGAGTCTGGGGGGCCCCAGGATGAGCACTGAGGAAGCCCATGGGAATTCAAGCACACAGGTTAGATGGGGTGAAGCCCTCCACCCAGTCCAGCACCACGTTAGAAGAAAACCACCACATACCTGGAATTAGACTCAATAGTAGTAATAAGAGGTTCCTGGAACACAAGAGGAACAGTTAAGGCAGTGTCCAAACGGTTACTCCATTAATTGAAGCCTGTTTTAAAATAGGATCAGAGTATTTTATTCAATGTCATTTTTTAAAGATGTTGAAAGGGAAAATTATATTATAAACCTCTTTTCACTAAAATCCCAGTTTCACCATTTTTCCTAGAATACAAAAGTTTAAGAATTATCTATTTAAATTATTTAAGAATATAACTTAAATAATTAACTTGAAAATGCTAAAAATGAACTCTAATTTTTAAAAATATCCTGCACACAAAGGCACCTAAAAGCTTTGACATAGAAACTAAAAACAGACACACGGAAACACACACACATAACCCCATCATTGTTTTTAGCAGGGGCATTTTAGTTCTTCAAAAGCAAGAAACTGTCAATAAAAACAAATTATTTTGTTCAAATCTGGCAGGATATAAAGTGTAGCTAATTTAAATTAAATATATGTCAACCAAACAGAAAAACTAAGAGCTATCATTTCAAGTTCTAACATTCTCGACCACACTTTCCCAGTCTCCCTTGACTCTGACCAGACAGTGCCAGCAAGATTTCTGATGGGCCTCTAGGACTGTTGTGCCTGACCTCCAGAGAAGCCCTGTTTTACCTTCTAGCACTTTCTAGAGCAGCTCTTCTCTGAGTACCTTAGAGTGAACTGATAATGTCTCTGAAAAAATGCTAAGTACTCCAAACAGCTGAAGAACTAAGGCTTGGTGAAACACATACTTTTCTGGGCCCAAGGTCATGTTAAGAAGCATTTTAATATTCCACACCAGCAAAAGTATTAGTGCTTCAAACACAAGCGGCCATGAAGGAGGCAGCTTCATCAGAGTCCTGTTTGCAGCTTCTAGCAGCACAGATGAAAAGCATTAGCGGAGCAGTCAGCGTCTGCAGGGAGGCAAAGCTACACTCTGCAAAGCGCACTGGAGACTCCAGGAAAAGGCAGAAGCCTCCCAGGCAAGAGCGAGCCACGCAGCTGTGAGACCAACCAACCTTCAAACATCGCCTTTAAGATTCCTGACACAGTAGGGGAAAAAAATTAGTCATTTAAAAATAAAACTTCATGTTTATTATCTATTTAAGCAATTTTAAATCTTAGTGACTTTAAGAAGTATTCATAAGTATTACAATATTTTTTAAATTTTGTTTATGCAAATAAAATTTGCAAACATACTAGAAATAATCAAAATATGCACATAATGTTACTAACAGTTAGAAGAAAGACACAATCAGTTCTGAAACCAACAAGCTTACTAAAGGTAAAACAGTACTGTCACACTGGGAAGCCAGGCATGACCCAGCAGAAGGCAAACACCCACACCCACCCCATCATACTGGGTGTGAGCATGTGCCTTTTACCAAACTGGCTGACAGTTCCGTGTAACCCCTCCTTCCTGACCTTCTTACTTGCCATGAGAACTCATGTTAAAACACGGCTATGAAGTTAGAACACTGCTGTCATGTTAAAACACGGCTAGCACATCACCACAAGGGGCAGCAACAATTCTCTAAAGAGTGGAACCTGAAAAACCATGTAACTTGTTTACTACCTTCTCGGCTCTATAACCTGGGTGCTTGAGAATTAAAGCAAGTGTGAAGTACCACTTGGCACCTGGATGAAAAAGTAAGTGGCCTTCAGTGGCCATTGCTCTGGGGCCTCAGCTGAGCTTGGAGACAGAGTGATCAGACCCACCCACGATGAGGGGGGAGAGAAGACTGCAGCCTTTATGGAAGCTCTGCCACCTGTTGCTCCTGGAGTTAAAACAGGTTAACAAGTAAACCGGTGTAAGTCACACATGATGATGACTGTGTAAATCATGGTATGACGAGCTCCATACAAAATCATGCAAAGCCCAACAAACTTCTGCTAAATCAGTCATCTCATTTGTAAGTTCATGTAACTTAGCTTATTCCTTGGTCTCTTTATGGCACACTTTCTCCCTGAAAATAGAGTGATGCTTCATGTGAAGCCCAGAGCCTACAGAAGCTTAAGACATTTTGTCCCCTCCTCCCAGATAGAAACTTAAATATAGCATATAATATACTTACATAATAATGAGTATAATTATAATATTAATTAATATAATAATACATGAGTTCTAAAGTATTATTTCAAATCTATTTTAATGCACCTGGCCAATTTCATTGAAATATTCGTAGAATTGCAAACTTGGGACTTCATGGGTTAAGGGACTACAGCTGACAAGCCTGGGCGTGTGCTAGACTCAGTTCTGGATCTGACTTTGAGCAAGAGAAGCTTCGCTGTCTTCACCATCCTTGGCAAGTTTGTGGAGCTCACAGGGACATTGTAAAAGGCAAACAAAAGTTCATGCCACAGTGCTTTGAAAATTTTAACCAAGAAAGGGTACTTTCTCCATAAGCAAATTTGATAGATACAAATATGTTTAATTAAAAATGTGCAATTTCCCTGTCTACGCACATCTTAAACTTGGCAACCTGACATCAAGTTTCCCTTGGGCAGATTTAAGCTAATAAACTTTGGTACATCTTGCTACATCTCATTTCACAATTCAACTAGGCATTTTAAGCAGACAAATGCTTTTTTGTTTTTTCTTTTATGTGTATGTGGTGCCAGGGATCATACCCAGGGCCTGTGTGTGCTAGGCAACCACTCTACCACCAAGCTACATTGCCAGCCCAAAGTAGGTGACATTTTAAGATCAGACCACAGAGCACATTTTCCAGACTAGAGACACATGGCAATGCAAACACATAAGTAAAAAATATCTAAGGTCCCTCTTTTCTTCTGGTAAACTGAAAGCATGAGGAAGAGAGATTCAGAAAAAGTGATCATATTTCATCCGCTTCTCAAATAGCCAGCAAGTTCTTGCCATACCCTCCTTCATCTCTGTTCTAATTTAAGCAAAATCTCAATAGAGAGGCTTTTTTAGAAAAAAAAATATATATACACACAGAGGTTGGTACACCTAGATTCTGAAGAGAGTAACAGTATCTAGTTTAAAACGTTCCGAGCTTCTTAAGACTCCAGTCAAAGCTGGAAGCGAGGGTGGTGAGGCTCCTCACACCCTTGCTTCCTGCAGATGAATGACTTGTGCCAAGGTTGGAAAATCAAGGGCTGGGTGCAACTGTTGCAAATGCTATTTAAATTCTGAAGTCCATTATGTATCTTCCTGAAGTACTCACATCACCAACACTGAACTCAAGACTTTTTTGGAACAGGGACATAAGAAAATATAAATGAAATTACATTGTACCAAACAGCACTACCCGAGGCTTTTGTTGTACTGAGGGTTAAGGTAAAGACGGCTTTTACACCAATGCTACTGAATTAATACCTTTGTGTTATAAATTAAAGACAGAGTCCTGTGGCCACAGCTAGGTTGTGAGTTCACCAGCTTTGGTACATGCTTAGTGGAGTCTTGCTTTGCTCGCTTCATAAAACCAGCAGTATATAGCAAATGGAAAAATCACTTTCCATTATTTGAAGCAAACTTTTCCTCCATAGGTCTTTAATTATAGGCTGGCAACCACTTTGCCTACGAGTACTTCTCAGGCTCTCTGGCTGTTCTCATCATTTCTTACCCCAGGTGTATTTGTAAATACAGGAAAGAAGGTCAGCTCAGAGGTAAGGGCTAGTGGATCAGAACAAAAACTCGCGCACACTGCACTGACTACACCCAGGAGAGGCAGAGAAGGAGGAGACAAGGGCAGTGCCCTCAAGGATATAGGTAGAAAGGCCTCCACCCAATCATATTTTACCTTCTCTGAAAGTAAGCCTTCTGTCAAATCTTCTAGATAAGAAGTGTGACTTTTAATAGCTCTTCATACTTTAAAAAAAATGTATAATTATTTTTTTCTTGCAGTGCTGAGCATTTAAACCAAGGGTCTCCTGAATGCTATGCAAGCACTCTATCACTGAGCTGTACCACCAGCTGTACCTCCTCAAAAGATAATTATAATGAAAAAATAATTTAAGTATTGAGAATTGTATAGCAAGCTGTCCTCACAAAATACCAACTGATCCATACTAAAGTATACAGACCTGTGCAATTCTCAGTCAGGGAAGCAAAAGACCTTTGTTTGACAGATATTAAGTACAATGAGGGCACCTCCATCCTCTGACACATTTGAGAAGGCCACACTTACCGAAGGCTTGGCTAACTTTGATCTGTCATCCTGCAAAAAAATAAAAATACAAGTATAAAAATTAGGAACATTGAGAAATAATAAAATACCTACAAAAAGTACTCACTTTGAGTTTTTAAAAAAATTGTTTAGTAACTAGCAATTTGGGTTCAATATTCAGCTGTTAAACATAAAGTTTGATATCTGGTTGACAGCAAAAAGGAGCAGCAGATTCAGTGCAAAGGGATATTTTCTACTTGGAGTTTCAAAGTTCAGAACAGCACCATGACAGTTCCAGTTCTATCGACCTGTGTAGACATCTACTGGACCTGGACTGAGATCTTTACCTAGGGGAGCAGCAGAAGACCTAACTCTTCCCCTCTTTCCTTGAAGATGCCTATCTATCCCTAATTCATGTGATGTCCTCAGTGAACTCCTGCAATGTCCCAACTGTAGGGTCATAAACTATTTAAACCCCAGCTGAGGCTGTCAAAACCCCAGGGTGTGTAAAGGCTGATCCTGGGAAGCACTATGGGCTTGGGAAGCAGAAGCACCACAGCGTGGGACTGGAGAGAACAAGGATGGGCTGGGCCATGTTTAAGGGCAGACCTCCCCAGTTACCACAGAACTAATTCACTTTGGCGAAGCATGACAATGAAAACATAGGTAAATAAACCCTCAGGTAAGGAAGCCAACTCCCACCATACATATGTCCTACCACGGAAAACAACAAAATCCTCCCCACTCATGGAAGTTGCTCTAAGGGATTTCTATTCCCAGGCCTTCGACAAAGAGCCTATTTAACTCTTCATTCATTCATTACAAGAAGCACAGTTTATATGAAATAAAACTTTACATATTTTTATTAAAAAGAAATAGCTTCTCAGTTTGCTCACTTAAAATGAGGCTATTGGCAGATATTTGTTTCTCTTTAGTGTAGAGCCAGTTCCAGCAGCTCTTCCACCCCTGGATGGCTGCTTGTAACACACCAGAGCCAGGGAAGCAGGAAGGGGCAGGGCGCTCTCAATGTGCACAGCCTGGGTCCCCTTGTCTACTCTGCAACCCAGAGAACCCAGAGACATCATCCCAAGTTTTCAGCTATAGTCCCCATAACTTAGGTGACTGACGAGTGAAGTTCCACATGGTCATCTAAAACTGCCATAAAAGGCCCTAAGTTCATATCACAGCCCAGGATTTATATAAAATGCAAAAGAGGCCAGTGTTTTCCAAAAGCCAAGCAATGGACTGGAACCAAGGCTGCCACTCCCAAAGGTCTGGGGTAAAGTGAGGAGGATAATATGCTAGTTTCACATGAGGCAGAGCTTATTCATTAATAAAGCACAGCTTCAAAACCATTTTTAGAATTAAAATATCCTCAGATTAATGAAAGTAGAAGGGAGGTTTTTTAAGAAAAACATTTTGGTGAAAAAAAAAAAAAAAAAGGAGAAAGTCATGCTGGGTTGATACCTCCACCTTTTAAAATTTATTGTTCCGTGGACTTTCAAAAACTGAGAATTGCTCCCCCAGGACGGGGCCTCCCCAGAGCATTTGGACTATTTAAGTGTCCATGAAAAAAAAAAAAAAAAAAAAATCGAAGAAATGCAGAGACTTTAAGATCAATTTACTGAAGCCAAAAATGGTGTTCTGAAGTCAGGAGGATTTGTTTTTGTCTTATTCCTTTTTAAGTTCTGCATAGATTCAAATCCAGACTTAAGTAAGGTCAATAGGTAGCCTTAAAGAGGAACCAGAAAAACTTCCCCTGCCCCCCCGCAAAGTCCTTACTGGATGGAGCTCCCCAATGATGAACGTCTTGGACAGTTCTCTAGCATCTGTCGAGTGCCCGACGTCCTCGAAGTTCTCTGTAGCGTCACCCCCAGCCTGTTCTCTCAAGACTTCTTCTCCACCAGGATGCTGCTCAAAGGACACACAGAATGCAAATCAGTATTTTTTTTCATGCAAATGAATAAAGGAAGCAGCCAGTTTATTTGGCCACACCCCCTCCAGAAGTCACAGGTAGTGATGGGTGACTGTGTCCACATGTGGGTTAGCCATACTCCTCTGCACTCAAGTCTGCTCCGTGAAAGTGTAGAACCTTCCTGCATTAAGATGCTATGCCTGGAACTTTGGGCAGGTTCAGTAACATCTGCTTTGTTTTTCCATTAATTTCTCAAAACTGCCCCCTTCATCTGGCCCAATCTATTTCTTAAGTCTTTCACCTGAGTCTCTACCTTTTACCTGGGACGGCTTCAGTCTAAGTGTGGACCTGGGAGTAGCCACTGGCCTGAAATGATAAGGGGTGAGGGGAGGCGGGCAGGCCATTTTGCGTGCGAGCATGCTCTGTCTGCAATGCACAGAGAGCCCCGCTGGACAGTGACGCTTTCCAGGAGAAAAAGGAAAGCAAGTGATTTGCCCAAGATGCCACCATTAGGCGAAGGAACAACTGGGTGAGAGCAGAGGCCAGCTCTACACAGGAAGTACGGGAAGAGCCTTTTGTGTGACAGAAGCATTTTAGTGCTTTTAGCTGCTTTAATTGGTAAACAAAGGCTGGTCTCAACAGCAAGGAGGATTTTTTTCTCTAAGATGACTGACAAGGGGGCCATTCCTGGACATAGGTGACAAAACCTACCGACTCTCAGGCAGGGGAAGGAGTTCTCAGACAAGGAAAAAGAAAATAAACTTCTTGAACTGAGTCTGAATATCATCTTAGATTCAAATTCACCCTGGCCTTGAGTAAATCACCTGTAAGAGGCCAACAACTGAACAAAACCAATCTCTCTTGTATAACTAACTGTAGTCAGTTCTTAATTTCTCCCAATAATGGGAGAAAAGGCACAGACACAGTAAAGTGGATAATGATTCTGTTTTGAAACTTGTTCCTGCTCTTTCTGGGAGAGACAGCACTGCCCAGTAGTGACCATCACTATGTGAACTTGGGGAAATAACAGTATCTAGCTCATAGAGCTGTAGAGGCTAAATGTGTCTGGCACATACAATATGCTCGATAAATATTACCCAGTATGTTCATTAAACATTTCCAATGTCACTAAGTCTCTTTCCTCAGTGTAACTTCTGAAATGGTGACTCATTGTGTCAGCATTACAAGTTGTGAAGTGACTTCCACTGGGGACATTTAGAGTACATACCCACTGTGACGAGCACACTGGAGCTCAGGCAGTGACAGGCTGACCTGAAGTCAACCTGAAGCTTCCAGATGCATCTCCCTGGCTGGGGCAGTTAGAACGCAACTGGGCTGATTCTGGAATAGTCTGCACAGAGAAGCAGTGGGGTGGGATTCAGAGTGACTAACCTACCTGGCACCCACAAGTCATGAATCCACAGATTCTGCTTCTCACCTGATGGCTTAGCTCACCAGTTAGTAACCTGTCACCCTCATTCAGGACACAAGGATACAGGCAGATCTCCTGGAGCATCTCACGGTGCGCCAGGTACAGCCCATCACCCAAGCCTATTCAAATGAAGACGAATCATCACCCTGACCTGCTATGGAATTGTAAAGCAGGACAGGTTCTCAAAGCACAAAATTTGGATCCTGAAGGTGCTAGAATAGAGACTAGGTACACAACAGCCTTAACCTGAAACAGAAGTGCAAAAGGGCCACCACTCATGCTAATCTCTGACCAAGAACGCAAACAAAGGGCATGTGTGTATACATCTGTCTCTGGTTCATACCTTCCCTAAACCATTGGTGAAGGAAAGAAGAGAAACACTGGGTTATACTGGTCTTACTGAGCACTGATGGAAAAATTTAAAAGGAGATAAATAAAACAACTAAAGAAATAGTAGGGCTGGGGCTCAGTGGTAGAGCGCTTGCCTCGCATGTGTGAGGCACTGGGTTCAATTCTCAGGACCACAGAAAAATAAATGAATAAAGGTCTATCAACATCTAAAAAATACATACATTAAAAA
Source organism: Glaucomys volans (assembly GCA_020662805.1). Lineage (NCBI taxonomy): Eukaryota > Metazoa > Chordata > Mammalia > Rodentia > Sciuridae > Glaucomys > Glaucomys volans. Next base: position 161,441 of record JAJEJO010002662.1, read on the forward strand.
TAATATAAAAGATGTTAAAACATATTTACTATACTCTGAAGACTTTTAAAAATAATCAGTAAGAAAATCAAAGCCTAAAAGTTGGTATTTTAGAACAAAATAATTCAAGGTTTGATAACCCAGTAAAAGATAAGGAACTAACTTCTTACAATGCCTAATATTGTCCTTGAATATATGTACAATAGTGAGAGAACCTGCCAAGTTAACTGAATCTAAATCTTGATGGTCTGAAACCTGGCATTTCATCCCTTATTAGCAAATACGTGCTGCAGTTTTAATGAGCATATATCACATTTTAAAACTGAAGGAAATGTTCTTCCATACCTATCCACACTCTTAATCGACACAGAGAAACTGGGGGTACTGGTGTTCATGCAATCTTGGTCACTCCCAGGGATCAGCACATGGCAGAAATCTGCACTATCTCTTGGGCAGGTTATAGAAATTGGGAGTGTCCCACAGAAAATGTAAGGCTTTGGAAAGGGAAAATAGTAGAGAAATAGGTGAATGAAACCACCTGGTGATTTCTGAAAGGTTTAAGGAGAAGTCAAGAATGTGTAGACACATGCAAGCAAGAGCAGGTGATAAGAAGGGTAAATTCTCCCAGAGCTAGAGCCCACCAGGAGCTACACTTCCACCCCAACATTTATATCGAAGCTCGTCCTCCACGACCCACCTCACCAGACCTGCACCCATCCCACTCTGATAGCAGCAGCCAGCTGTGCAGCCCAGAGAAGGTAAGATAGGAGAGGGTGGCAGGGGGACAGTGAGGAGGAGCTGGGAAGCACAGAACTGGGGAGAACTATGGGCACACAGGCATCTCCCTGAGCAGGCCCTCTAACATACAGTCTATCCCCTCTAACATACAGTCATCATTTTTCCAAAGGAAATTTCATTCTCTGTTCATGTGCTCAAGTTAATTCACTCAACACACACACACAGGGCCTTTATGGGCCAGACACAATAGAGAGCAAAGACGGCCCAGGCTCCTGCTCTCGGGGAGTTTACTGTGCAACCAGATTAAGTGGAACAACTGTGCCTGTGAACTGCAAGTGAACACAACATTCTGAAATGACATGACAAAGAAGTGTCACCAACATTGACGGGATAGATGGGGAGGGACTGAGGAGCAGAGATACAATGCAGAGCTGGAGGTACGAGGGTCAGGGGTCAAAGAAGTAAGGTCCTGTAGTACAGGGGCTGTTATAGCCCCTGGGTTCTGGAACAGGGCAAGGCCAGTCCAGCATCTCAAAGGGAAGCCCAAGCCACTCAGGGCATCCAGGCCTCTTTAGGGATTTCCATCTTCTCCTGTGACCAACAGAAACCATTGAAAGGATCTGTGCAGAGAAGGTAACAAAGAAAATTTAATCATAAAAATGTAACCCAATCTTCAGGTTGCCAACAGACATATAGGGCAAGAGAGGATGAGGGAAGACTATTCTCTAAGGCCATTACAGTGACCCAGGCAAGAAATGATGGTAGCTTGGCCTAGGGATGAAGAGGTATGAATGGACATGAGAGATGGAGTTTGATGGAAAGGTGTGAATGAGTGAGAGAATGAAGTGAGATGAAGAGGTATGAATGAGTGAGAGAGATGGAGATGGAGAGATGTGAATGGATGAGATGGAGTGAGATGGAGAGGTGTGAATGAGTGAGAGAGATGGAGTGAGATGGAGAGGTGTGAATGGGTGAGAGAGATGGAGTGAGATGGAGAGGTGTGAATGGGTGAGAGATGGAGAGGTGTGAATGGGAGAGATGGAGTGAGATGGAGAGGTGTGAATGAATGAGAGAAATGGAGTAAGATGAGGTGTGAATGAGTGAGAGAGATGGAGTGAGATGGAGAGGTGTGAATGGGTGAGAGAGATGGAGAGGTGTGAATGGATGAGATGGAGAGGTGTGAATGAGTGAGAGAGATGGAGAGATGAAGAGGTGTGAATGGGTGAGAGATGAAGTGAGATGGAGGTGTGAATGGGTGAGGTGGAGAGGTGCGAATGGGTATGAGAGATGAAGTGAGATGGAGAGGTGTGAATGGGTAT
>JAJEJO010002662.1:163486-190258 GCA_020662805.1 Glaucomys volans
GAATGGGTATGAGAGATGAAGTGAGATGGAGAGGTGTGAATGGGTATGAGAGATGGAGTGAGATGGAGAGGTGTGAATGGGTGAGAAGATGGAGTGAGATGGAGAAGTGTGGAGGGTGAAAGATGGAAAGAGATGAAGAGGTGTGAGTGGTTTTAGAGATGAAGCAGGATGAAGAGGTGCAAGTGGGTGTCAGAGACAGCAGATCATAGGACTTTCTGATAGAGTCAAGATGGCAGGACAAAGAGGCAGCACCAGGATTCCTCCAGTGCTTGTTTCACACAATTGAATGGACGATGGGGCTAATTCCTGAGCAGAGAACAAGCGCCCTGAAAAGAGACCAGGTTTAAGAAAAAAGCTGGTTACCACAACACCTCCCAAATGCATGGTGTCTACATATATTGTGAGCTTGTAATTCCTTTGGTGTGTTTTTTCAAAATCTCACCTTTATGTTACCCAAATATATTTTGCTCCTAACAGCACATATAAATCAGGACAGCTAATACAATAATTCCAAATAGCAGAAATAGTGTTTTCTTTTTGCATCTATAATTTAAGGGTTATTTACAGGAAAGTAAATAGGAAATAAGTTTTAAAAGATAAAAGATTAGAATTACATACAATCCACAATACACTAACTGCCACAATTCAATGCAATTATAGACACTTCCAAAGAAGATACAGTATAAGCTGAGCATTCCTAATTCAAAAATCCAAAGTCCTCCAAAATCCAAAACTTTCTGAACACCAACATGATGCCACAAGTGGAAAAAAGCACACCTGACTTCATGCAATGGGCACAATCAAAACTTAAGTACACTAGCAATATTTTAGACGTCATGTATCCCCCCTTCAGATTACATGTATAAGGAGTATATGAAATAAATGAACTTGGTGTTAGACTCTGCCTAAAATATCTCATTACGTGAAGGCAAATGCTCTCATCCCAGGCATTCCTGATAAGGGATACCCAGCCTGTACCTCCCATTTCTTAAAAATTTAATGGTGGTTTCCAGCTGGCTCTACTACTTATGGTATGAGAGCTCTCAGCAAAATTTCCCACAGTGGGTCTCTCCCCCTTAAAGTGCCTTCTTCACCTGATTTCCAAAACAGGCTCTCCTAGCTGCCACCCAGGCCACCAGAGGCACCCAGTCTCCGTGAGAAAACACAGAAGCCCCCTGGGGCTCAGTCCTTGGCCACGTGCCCTTCTCTACCCATAGGAGATTTCTTGGTGATCTGATCTAGTGTGATCCACTTCAAAAATCATCTGGCCCTACTGAATGAAAGTGAGCAACCACCTCTGACTTCCCCAGCTCCAGACTCCTCCTACACACAAGTCTACTTAACACCTTCATTCAATATTCAATGCACATACCATAGTATGACCCAAACCACTCCACCTCGCCACCCCAATACACTTTCCCAGGCTTTTCATTCTCAACAATGTCACCACACTCTGAATGCTGTAACCAAACACCTCAAAGTCAGACTTCATTCCTTTCCTTCTCACTTCACTCCATTAGGCAATCCAGAACGCTACCTTCAATACATTCAGAATCTAACCACCTCTCACTTCTTCCCCCACTACCACCCTAAACCCACAACATATCTCTTACATGGACAACTACAAATGTCTAACTGGTCTCCTGCTTTCTCCTTCCTATGTCAAATTTCTCAGACATGGGTTGCCGCAAAGACTTTTAGAAGATGACTGTGGTCATTAGGAAAGGGAAGATGGTAATGTGGTCTAGGTTGGTTGCAGCAAAGAGCATGAGAGAAGAGGAGGTAAGGTAGAAAAGCAAAAGGTAAAACATGCTTGGGTGACTGACTAAAGAGGATGGGTTTCCATCCAGCCTGCCATTTCCTACACAGCCTTCCCATTCACTGGGCATGCCTGGGGGCTGGCAGCAGACTTTGGCAATCCTCAAACTCGCCAAATTCATTCCCCATGTCAGAAACCTACTGCTTGGGATGCTCAGCTCCCAGTTCTTTGCAAGACTTCACCACACTCACACTGTGCTCCAGTGGCAACTTTTCAGAACCCCGCCCTGACTTCCCTGTCCTAAGTGGCCCGTCCCCCAACCCCGCAACACGGGCTTTGCCTCGTCCTGTTTTACTTTGTCACAACTCTTATCACTGCCAGAAATTACATTTCATGTCAATTTCTTTGTAAGATTCACGGGGACAGAGACTTTCATCTGTCTTGTTCATCACTTTTCTCCCATACCTCGTTCAAATCCTAAGTATTTATTAGATAAATGAGATAAACACAGATCTTTACACATCGATTTTGCAACCATAATATACAACCAGTTCAGCAGTTGATGTGAGCTTGCGCTCTCATTCCAGTCAGTTCATACAACCCTCTTTACCCTGAACTAAAATAGTTCTTACCACCCAGATTATGACTTCATACTTAATCAAAAGAATTTACTGCCTATGGACAAAGCATTGTGTAGGACACAAGAAAGTACATGAAAACCTCAATGTGACTGATCCTGAAGAAGCATGCACTTCATTCAGGGTAAAAGGATTAACAGAAAAGATCCCTGGCTTTCTCTGATACAGCTTCATAGTTTTGACTATCCATGGATGACCTGATGGGGCCTAAACATGGAGAATCCATTTATTGACTTTTTTGCAGGGAGAACATGTAAGATCTACCTCTTGGTGATTTTCAAGCACATGCCTATTAACAGAGTCACCATGCTGTACAGTACATCAACAGAACAAGGGCTCAGCACAAAGCAAACTGCACTGGAAGGAAAAGCTTCTATCAACTGACCCACCCCACAAGAGAGGACAACAGACAAGGAGAAGGTGGCCAGGGACCAAATGACTGCTCTGCGACTAGGGGACAGGTTTTAGATCAAGCCAGACCTGTTTTGCTCCCTGCCAATCCTAGGGCATGAAAAGGTAAGAAAAAGTTCTTGTCTGTATAATGCAATAAAGGCTCACATAATACTGTTTGTTTATATTAATGTAATGTAAATTTTAAAATATATGGCTTCAGTTGTTATTTCACAGTCAGTAGAGGTCTAAAGTGATCTCCTAACCTTTTCAGTTACTCTGTATTTAATTTGAAAAATACTGCTGTCATCATACTTATAAATTTAGGATTCATCAAAAAGTCCACCAAATACACAAAAAATGGAAGTAATACAAATAAGACAAGAAACAAAATATTAAATGAATGATAGCAATAAATCCAAAGAAAGAATAGGTCATTTCAGTTAGCAACAAAATAATCCTCCATATGCTGAATGACTGATAGGGAAAATAAAGTTATCCTTCTCTTCATTAACTGGCCATTCTAAGTAATGGCATTTGCTGAGCTTGCACAGTATTTAATGATCTGAAAGGTAAACACTTGGTTTCCCAAGAAATTTAAGAGCTTTTAAAAAATAAAATATTATGAAACTCAGGAAGTACTCTACTGGATTCAAACATCAATAACGAATTAAGCACTATTTACCGATCTTTGTACAATGCTCAGATACCCATTTCAGCTTTTATTAACAGTCCCACACCAATATGTCGATAACCAACACACTTAAAACTATGACCAACATATCACCTTACTTATAAAGTGGGTCATGACCCACCACCCAGTCCAGCTCTTTCCAATAAATCCTAGCAGTAAAATGTTGCTTTAATCTGAAAAACACTGAATGTGGGAGGAACCCACCAGCTCCTGGGATTGCATCCTTCCGTAGAGACGCCAAGGTTATCAGTGTTAACTCCACACATACACCTCCCTCAGGAACTTTAAGAATCATTCATAACCCAGTTCTAGGAACCTCAGTGAGAAGACACATGGCCTGAATGACACTACGGAGCTGAATGGTTTACAGCAGCTTTTGGATAAAGAACCTGATCTAAGCCAGACAGGCAGTGCTCACACCCAGTACTATGCTTGAGGCAAAGCCCAGTTCCAGAAGGTCTTCTTCATCTGTACTCTCGTGCTACCCCTGGACACTCTACTTCAATAACAACTAGTTGTGAGAGAGCTACAGTATACAGCATTCAGCATTCCATTTTTCCAAATGGAAATAAAGGAGTCCAATTTTCCATACACAGAAGAAAAAACGATTATCAGAGTAAAATAGCAGAAAGTGCTCTATAAGAACGCAACTGTGCAGATGCATTAGGTGCAAGCTACAGAATAAGTACAGTTGATAAAGACATGATCTCGGGTTATTTATGTATGTTAAGAGGCCAAAAATCATAAAACAGACATATGAAAGTAATACTTCAAATCCTTTTTAGAATGATGCCAAAGAGAAATGTTAATTAAAAGAGTAAGTGCCTTGTTACACATTCCATGGTATCTAGGATTTTTAAAACAGCAGGAAAAATCTATTTCACATTTAATAGTAGGCACTAAAAGTGCATCTATAAAAACTGCAAGATAAAATAAATTTAGATACTACTACTGATACAGATTTCAATAAATAACAAATTCTTAATATGAAGGCAATAATCTCAAGGAGAAATGTTGCTAGTAAAGTCAGACACCTCAGATTCCAGTGTGCAGCCTGTAACCGCCATTACTCAGAAACTGCTGACTGCACAGTCTCTAGGCTGATTCTTTACTTCTGTTTGGTTTTACCATCATTTGAAAGTTCCTAAGACTCTCTATCAATACAATAAAAATGCTTATATTTTGTAATTATCCTTGCAGATATGTTCCCCTTTATCACAAATAACTCAAGAAGATCGTCTGTGGCTTGATTCAGAATAGTATTTTTATTAAGTGGTTGCCCTTAACCCCTAGGTTTCCTACACTTAAGTGGTTTTGTACAAATGCCAAAGTGAGACGTCTTTCCCATGCAACAGGAAAGCCTTGAACTCTAGTAGTTGAAACCAAGCAGGCTTCTCGTACAATGCACCCCCTCAGCCACCAACTGCTGTCCCTCACTCCTGTCCTCACCCACTAGTAACCCTCTTACACATCATGGCTGGAATACTCATCCTCGAAGTATTTTGACATTTTTTGTACCCTACCCCAAAATGGTGATTTCTTGCAGCCAAGGCAAATGCCTCTTGAATTTCTCAATTAAGTGGTAACTTTCCTAAATGGCACAGGTATATTGAGCTGAACAACCAAATCCGGTCGGGGAAGACTGCTGGTTGTTGCTCCAACGTTGTTTCTCCCTTCTTCCACAATACTAAACCTTTAGCTAAGAATGGACAATAAGTAGAAATACTAAGTATTTCCCAGCCTCCCCTGCAGCTGCGTATCCATGTGATTAAGTTCTGCCTAATGGAAAGAAAGAAGTCTAAAAAAATAAAAAATAAATAAAAAGAAAGACGTCTGTGGAATCTTGCACAGATCTTCCCTTTGCTGCTCCCCGTCTGCCCTCTTCTTGTCCTGCTGGCTGGAATGGGGATGCTGCCTTTAAACACCAGGAGGGTCTTGCCCCAGGCTGGCGGAGAAAGGAGTGAGGCCTGTGGACTCAATGCCTGAGGGCACAGCCATCACAGCCTCTGCCCTGCAGCGAGCTTCCTGATGACAGATGTATAAACTCCACCCTGTGTAAGCAATTATTTGGGGTTGCTCTGAATTATACTGCATCAACGATTTACCAATGTGCACAGGCACATAAAAGACTCCAAAAAAGAGTCTGAGGCGCATAAAAGTTAAAACCCAATTCAGAGCCAATGTCTTGACACAGATCAAACCATCACAACTGTGAAAGAGCCCTGTGGATTGGCGCCTCCACACCTAGAAGTCTAGAAGAGAAGGGACCTTCACAAAATAACCCAGGCCCTTTCAGACGGGCGGCCGCGGCGGGACGAGCCGCAGAGGATCCGAGCTTGAATGGCCGCTGGCTGGCAGGCTGCAACCGGCCGGGAGTCAGGTAGAGCTGGAAGACAACTACGCAAAGCGGGAGGCCAGAAGGGCCGGCCCTGTGCTGGGGACAGGCGGAGCCGGCAGGAGCACGAAGGAGCCGGCCACGCCGCACGACACCGAGCGCGGCACTCTGCACTACGGCATCCCTGCGGCGAGACACCACGGCGGCACAGGCCTCGCGGCGCGGCAGTGCCGTCGACCACCGCACCATGGCGGCACGACACTGTCGCACACCGCAGGCCCCTCTGGCTCAGGCCGTAACAGGAATCCCTCCTCACTTCTTGCAAAATCTGACCTCGCCGCAGCCATAAGCCAGGCTCAAAAGCACGCCACTGAGCTGGCGGTCTACAGCCTAAACCGTAGGTGAAGGTTAAAATCCCCCAAGGCGAGTTTCCAAGGGCCTTCAGAGCCCAACATCCTAAATGTACAGATAGGGAAAATGAGACACAGAGACACGATGCCCACGGATGATTCAGGCAGGAGGCAGGGCCAGACCAGGTTTCTGATTTTGGAGTCCCTCTTTTTTTTTTTCTAACATGCAAATTAAATGTTTTATGTTTCTGAAAAAAAGGAACAGGAACATTTTATGTAAAAGTTATCTCTTATAAAGTTCCTCAAAAAATATTGCTTTGGGAACTTCGGAGGGAAATCTTACTTTCTCAAAAACTCAAATTCTGTCACTTGCTCTACATCGCTTAAATTTACCTAAGAACGATTTAAAAGACACTTGTAAGTTAGGGCTACAACTGGCTACAGAGTGCCCTTATAAGAATGCCAAAAGGTAAAGACTCTTATTACAGTATTACAATATGAATCGAGTCAGTGTCCTGTCCTCTGAGGGTTTGCTTAAACAAGCAAGGACTGAACAACACACACACACACACACACACACACACACAAAACCTTTGCCACTTAAATGTAATGCTCTTTGAACCCAAAGTCCAGCAGTTCTGGAGTTTTACATGGGATGGTTCTTTCCAAACACTTAACACTGCCAAAGAAAGTGAAGCAGATTGTCCAAAAACAATGACTTGGCAAAAAAAAAAAGAAAAGTAATTAAAGAGATAACTGCACTAGTTAAAGCAAAACTAAAAGAGTTTGGAGGACAGTTTATGTGAGATCTAAAATGAAATAAGATAGCCTGTCCAATTTTTAAAATCATTTCTGAATTCCATTTGCCTAGACAAAGACAGCAAAGGATTATGGCCTCAAAACTGAGTTGAGTTCATGAGACTGCCGCCTGCTCAACCTGTAGAGGAGCTGCCACCTGCATACAGCTTGGATTTACTTTATCATTCAAGGCTCACAGCATTGCCTGAATGACTTCTTCCCATTCATTTTGAAGATCCAGGATGAAACTTTTTACATGAGTCTCTTCTATGCATTCAGCCAGCCGGCTCATGAGGCCCATTCATTCACTGGAACAGCTACAAGATGGTAGAATCACAGCCCCACCCTCAAAGAATGAGACGAATAAGGGAACTGACAAATAAAAGCGGAACATAGTACCAGGTTCAGAAGCCTTGGCACAAAGGAAGGAGCAGAGAAAGGGCCAATAGGAGTTTGTCAGGTGAGCAAGGAAATAGATATCAGGAAGGCCCAGAGGCAGATTGTAACGGGCTTGCTGTGGAGGATCCACAAGCAGCTGCTATAAGTAACAGTAGGAGGCACATGGGCGACTTTATGTGAGGCAGGTAAGGCCTGTTTCCAGTTCATTTCCAGTGGAAATGAACGCGAGAGAATGAACAGGAAGGGGCTCTCGAGAGCTTGGCTGGGATATCTGCATTTCACGGCGCAAAACAGCTGCATCATCCAAACTCTCCCTTTCTGTTATCTTCTAGTTTTCAACCTTTCTCTTTTCCACGCTAACAGCTGGGGGAAAGTCTGGGGAAGTAAAGAAAATAACAGTTGGTAACACTTAGCTCAGAAAATGTCCTGAGCATACTGTATGTCAGCCCTTTGAGCCCTCACAACAAGCCCAAAAGTTGGGTGGTACTATCACCAACCCCCTTTTACAGAGACAGAAGCGGAGGTACAAGGTGACAAAGCTGGTCAAGGAAAATCTGGAATTAAGTCAGTGTGACCCCAATAAGTCTCCACACCACTGTGTCCACTGAGAAGAACATACTTCCCTGAGATCTGCCAGCACAAACCCAAGTCCAGCTGGACCTCTGTGTCCCCCACGACGTATATCTGGCAGCCACTGGCCCTCCCTCCAGCCTCTCCAGATGTTTTCTGGGGACCTCTTTCCTGTTTGGGGGTTGCCCTTGATAGCTTAACCAGATCCTACAAGCATAAAAATGTGTCGATAGTTTATTCACTAATGTTTGGTATTCAGGGAAGTGGAATGTACTTAGAAAGGAAAATAAAGCATACATCACCCAATGCTTTGCAGATAACTCTTTGCTATATAAATTATCAAAATGTGAAATAGACCCTCTTAAACTACAGAGAAAACTAAATGATATAACTAACAGAATGTAGAACATCTGCCATGTAATATTGATTTGGTTTCTTTCTTCCCTGCCACCACTTCCTACTGCCCTTAGGGACTGTGTGTGCTACCTGGCACATCCTGGCTCCCATAAGCTGTTGAAGGACAAGTGCGGCACCAAGCCCCAACGGACCTACTTCTTACTAACTCACTTCAAGAGATGTCTATGAATTTAATCAGCCAACAGGACTCTACTAAGCCATACAACCAAGTCACAAGAGTTAACAAATACTGTAAGAATAATGAATCTTTCTACAAGAGATCATTCTTCAAAGCCATTTAGGGTAAGTACAGAGAATGCAGATGCCAGCCCATAAGTTGGAAATTATCCCAAAGATAATTGATAATTTTCTCTTTGACAAAAAGCAGAATTCTTAGTTGTTTTTAGAATTGAAAGAGTAAATGTTTGGTCTAAAATATACCATGAGTCAAAGATAATTTTGTGTTTGGTCAGTATACCCTGACCAATGTTTTTAATTCCACATTGTGAACTTGTTTTAGTAGGTAAGATAAAGCAAGTGAGCGCCTTAGAGATGTAATTACTGCTCTGGTTCCTGAAGCCCCTGGTTTTGACATGACGACCTTGGCATGAGGGGAAGGGCGGAGGCCAGGCCTGCTTCTCAGGGACACAAGCAGGGAAGCACTATCCATCAAGCCCTGGCAGGCCAGTGACAGGCACCCTGTGCCTCTTGATTTGTGGCCCAGCATCACCAAGAATAAACAGTCACTAAAACCAGGACCCAGGGGCCACAGGTAATGACTTAGAAGGGGCTGTTACTGTCTGTGATCCATCTTGAGTCAGAATGGCCACATGATGAGATGACAGAACCCCTGCACTGACACAAGGTACGAGGAGGAGGGCTGATGGAGGCACATGGGACCCTCTTCCTTTTATGTCCAGTGTCAAGAATATAACTTGAAGCTGGCAGTGGGGCAAGAGGGGACTAAAACAAGCTGCCAGGACATCGGTCCAGCCCAATAGCCATTTTGCATCAAACTTCTAGTATTTCATACTCATAAACTATTTGTTCAATCAATCAGTCCTGATTGAATCTTTTCTATGTGCAGCACCATTCCAGGAATTTGGATTTATCAATGAATAAAACAAAAAATTCCAGCATTCCAGGGGCATACATTCTAGTAGGAGACAGATGAGCAAAATCCTAGTAAGTGAATTACACAGTGTGTTACACGGTGATTCATGCTATGCAAAGAACAGAGGGCTGTGGGTGTAGCTCACTGGTGTGCTGCTCACCTAGCATGTGTGAGTCCTTGGTTCAATCCCAGCACTGGGCCAACACAAGCAAACAGCAACTACAGGGGAATGAAGCTCAGGAGTGCAGGGGGCTACAGAAGCTTCTAGCTTCCAATGAGGTAGTCAGGAATACCTAGGGGAGGAGATATTCAGTTAATTCTCAAAGGAGAGAGTCGTGAGTTCCAGATTATTTGCAGGGCATAACTTTCCAGGGCAATGGAATTACAATGGATCGTACTTCCATTATCATGTCTAAGAACTCTTTCATCCTTAATCCTAGTCTTATCAAAAAGTTTGACCTTTTTATTTAGATCTTAGATACATTTTGAGTTAATTTTTATATGAGGTGTGCACCTGTTTGTACAGGAGAAAAAGCAAAGTGGTTGAAGAAACATCTCTGAGTGAGATCAGAACCCAGTGCACACATGAGGCCCTGGCTTTGGCAGGAAGAGACAGGAACGTGCTCACCCTGAATTCTGTTCTTTCTAACGTTGCAGGAGCCTCGCTCAATGTCAGTCCTGTATTCCTTGCTCTGTGATTATGTCACGATCCAGACTTTCCTAATAAAGTCCCACTAGTGCTAAGTGCTGAATCAATCCTTGGTACAGAATTGCAGACAGTATCTGTAAGAAGAGATCACATTATAATAATAGCACATGCCATCTGTGTGAGAAAAAGGAGAAAGAAGAAATATGAGACAGCAGTACATAATGAGCAGGCATCTCCATTCTTCCACAAGCCTCTCCTCTTCTCCCACTTAAGGATGACCTGGCACCTGGCACGTGCCGGGGCACACAGCAGAGAATAGGATAGCCAGGAGGCCAGACACCTGGCACAGAAAGACAAGCATACCGACCAGGGAAGCATCAGATACTGACTGCTGCAGCTGCCAGCAGAAACAGGAAGCAAAGACATGGCAGGAAAATCTTCTTGGGAAGGAGCTACCACCTGAAGGGGGCAGTGACTAGGGGCAAGCAGAGAGGAAATGAGAACCAGGGTTTTGAGGTAGAAACAAGCTCTGCTGGTTTGAGAAACAAAGAGAAGGGGATTGTATTGCCAGCTGAGGGAGAGAGGCAGGCAGGGCCCAGGCACAGATATGGGCTTTGATTCTCAATGTAACAGGAAGTCACTGAAAGGAATTAAGCAGAGAAATGACAGTTTTGTTTTTCTTCTGGAGAACATTCTTTTTGCAATGACAGCACCTGTTACACAGCTGAAAGCTCCTAAGGTCACAACTTGAGGGAACCAATGAAATCCTGAGGGCTTCCTCCATAGGGCTTGTGAGAGGAGCGACATACAAGAGGGACTCGTCCAGGCATCTGCTCCACAAGTCCAGGCCAGAGAACAGTGTCCTGAACTGCGGTGCTGGAGCCACACATCAGCAGGGCAAGATGAAACCAGGGTGTTGAAGGTGGGCAGGCAGGACACAGCAGGCCACTGAGGGGTTCACCTGATCTCCACGCGGAACCAGCCCTCCCAGCTTATGACCTCCTCACACACCTGACGTCCCTGTGAACAATCTCCTTCCTTCAAAACCACTCAGAGCACAGAGGGTCCAGGACTGTTGAAAATCCCCCATGAGAAGCTGGCATGGCTGCTTCCTTGTCTTCCAGAAGGCAACACAGCAGAAGGACAGCAAATGGAAGACAGGCCCTCTTACCTCCTGCCCCTCTGTCCCCCAAGGGTTTTGTTCTTGTTCCATTTCACATCACCACTGGCCTCTGTTCTCTGGTCCCCAAAAGGCCCAACCTCAGAGCAAGGAGAGGGACTCAGTGCCAGGGGGTGGCTTCTTTCCTTCAGAGCTGTGCTGGGTCTCAGGGGTGCCAGCAGTGAGGAGCCTGGGCTGTGCTCCCTCCTTACTGTGATTTGAGCAAACCTTGGCCTCCATTACAAACCTCCCTTGGCCACACTTCCTCACCTTTAAAAAGGAGAATGCCACCACCATGACCTCGGAAGAGTTGTTCTGAAGATTAAAAGGACAATTGCGAGGGCAGTTTCACGCCTAAACACTTAGGTACAGTAAACATGCACTATTGCTTTTATTATGAGCTCACTGGAGATCTTTATGGGGGAGGGAGGGATTACTGAATGGCATTACTTAACACTTCCTAAGGAAGACAGGGGAAAGCAGGGGAGAAGTGTTAGTCCTGGCCAATGCAGGACACAGCTGCACAAAGCTTAATACACAGTTCTGCCCCTAACAAACAATGGTGGGAATGAGAAGAGAGAAGTTGTAAACTGATCCTGCCCCACCCCGCAGCCCTCCACCTACAGAGGGGCTAGAGCTACTCTGTTCAAACAGGCTGCCTCCCCAGCCAGCCAGGCAAGTGCCCTTGACTGAACCTGGAGGGTATATGCCACCTTTCTCCTCTTCCTCCCTGTCTCTACCCCACCCCCAAAATTCATAGACTTCAGAGCCTCCCCAGCATTAGTGCTCGTTGGACTGCCATCATCTTGGCGTGGGCCCAACCAGAGACAAAGTTCTGTGGACGACAGAAAGCAGCTTCTGCCATCACCCGCAGAGGTGTCAGCTCTCCCTGATCAGAAGCCATTGACCACAGGCTGCACGGGCCAGACTCAAGGTAGCCAGCAGGAACTGAGCTTGCCCCGCCCAATCTGCAACCCATTCTCTTGGATCCCACATTAGAATTTAGGAAAAGGCACAAGAAGCCAGTTAATAAATACGCTTAAGTGTATACTCCCAAGGAAACTAAGTTCAACAGTAACAGAGAAAACACAGCAGACTTGAGCCACGGCTAGATTCCCATTCGGTCAGCCATCACCTCAGGCCTCTGTTCTGATGATGGCTTTGGCCCCTAGACACGGAAATGGACTGGTGCTGGCAATGATGGCCAATTTTTTCACAGGATGGACAAGATACTATACAATATACCTGCACTTTTTAATTTTTATCCTAACCATGCTAAAATTTTTTTCCATACATTTCTCCTTCTGCCAAAAATATTCAAATAATTTAGGAGAAAAGGTGGTGGTGAATCACATCACAGGCAAGTTCCTCAGTTACTAGGAGAACTGAGACCCAGGGAAACAAACCTGCTGGTGAGTCCTGGCCCAGGGTGCCTTGGTCATCCACACCCAGGAACCTCACATACAAAGATCCGCTGTTAGGAGGTAACACAGGTGGGAAAGTACACGGCAAAATGCGCTTGAGGAGTGGTCACTGCCGTCATGACCATCTCATGATAAGGAGGCAGCTGGGAAGGATGGGATCACTGAAACGGAATGCCCTCCTCAACACAGCCTTCAGAGTCCAGACAGGCTAGGAGAGCATCTGTGTTTACGTGAAGCACTCCATGAGCAAGTGTGTCTGCACAAGCCGTCTGGAGAGCGTTCACCGAACGGTTCAAGGCAGCCACGTCTGGGGAACGAACTCTGGGCAGCTTTGATTTTCTTCCTTGTAATTTTCCACCTCGTCCAGTTGCTTAAAGGAGTATGTTATTCCTTTTTCCAAAAGCATACAGTTGTATATTTAAAAGCTCCAAAAAAGGGATGATTTCCCATTATGCACAGCACATATTTTTGGAAAATCATGTTTCAGATGGATATTTGCATTGTGAATTATTTCTTTTACTGGTGCACACTATAATTCCTGAGAAGTGCTCATGATCAGTCCGAGGGCCTCCTGCATGACAGGTAAGTGCTCTACCACTGAGCTACACATCCAGCCCCAGAAAACTTCAATCAAAACAGAGTCCTTTGAATGCCTCTCTTTACCTACTTTTCCAAGTGTTTCCACACATACTGCATCCTGCAGTGTTCACAGACCTAAGGTAGACCTGCAGGTGACAGAACGGTCCTGCTCCAGAGTAAGGAAGGTAATTTAGAGTATTACCTGCCTTGTTCAAGTTCTCCCCCAAAGCTCTCAGACCAGGGCATTTTCCTAACCCCAGTTTAATACCTTCTCATGAACATTGAGGGGCACCAGGGTTGCTTTTCCCCACTAAACTAAAAAAGCACTTATTGGGTGTCTTCCATGGCTTGGGGGGACTACTGGAATAATAGATATTCACAGAAAGTAGAGATGAGGTTATTATTTATTCCTTGATTTACCCAAACTGGCCAGGATAGCCTGTTTTCCTTTCCTTATTTATAATTTTCATCCACTTTAAAGATAAACAAAGAGCAAACATTACCAGTCTCAAGTGTTTTGGTTTTTTTTCCCTGTTTCAAAACAAAGTAGTCTCTTGGAACCTCTCCTCAAGTTTTTGTAGTTCAAAACTACAAAAAGTTCAAAACAAAAACAACAAACAAAAAGAGAAGTAACATAGACCAGACTCCCAGGTTCACATTCCCCAGGCGACCTCTGAGATGTAGTTTTGTCACCTGTTTAACCAAGATGCCTAAGTCATTGTTACCAAAAATCCCTGAATATTTTCCTCCTCTGGACTTCATATCTTCTAAGTTATTTGAGTCAAACTATATATGTTAAATAACAATAATAGTCCATTTTATATCCCAAGGCACATGTAGCAGTGGCAGCTTTTAGTAACATGAAAATCAGAATCCTATCACACTTCCCTGCAAAAAGCAAAGCACCTAGTATTTTAGCCCTAAATATGCTAGCCCTATCAAGGGTAAAGGTATGTGTCCTTGTGATTTTCAGAATTAGAGGCATGAATCTTAAACACCACACTCTTTTACTGGACCTCAGGAAGACTGCAGTCCCCCAGACTCAGAAGCCATGGTCTATGCAACATATACAGCCACCTTCCACAGAAAATAACAAAATTTAAGTTCCTACAACAAAATCTGCTCAAGACTCCAAAAGCCAAAATCAGGCAGGAGTCAACAATTTTTGTGCAGCAAAACGCTGTCAAAATAATATTCAAGGCCGGGCGCGGTGGGGCACGCCTGTAATCCCAGCACTTGGGAGGCTGAGGCAGGAGGATCGCGAGTTCAAAGCCAGCCTCAGAAACTTAGCAAGGCCCTAAGCAACTCAGTGAGACCGGGTCTCTAAATAAAATACAAAATAGGGCTGGGGATGTGGCTCAGTGGTCGAGTGCCCCTGGGTTCAATCCCCAGTACCAAAAAAACAAACAAACAAACAAACAAACAAAATAATATTCAAGTCAGCTACAAGACTCAGGATCCCAGGATTGCTACACAATGGTCCACAGAAACAACTTTCCATTTTTAAAACAAACGAAGGGGATAAAATCTGCTTTATAATCATTTTCAGGGAGGCATTTCCTTCACAAGTTAAATACCCGCTGACTTGAACTGAACCAGTACCTTGTATTAACTGTTACTACAAGATGCTTTCTTCTCTCCCTTCCACAGCTCTTATGAAAACTGAAAAAATGCTGCTGCCCAATCACAGAAAGGAAATACAAACTTTTTTTCCTTCCTTCCTGGCCCTAAATATCTAAGTTTTCATTTCATATAACTGTTTCTCAAAGTTCTAGAATCATTAACCTAGCTAATAATATAATCAGATATGCCAAGACCTGATTTTTCACAAATATAAACTAGATGTCAGGACTGAAAAAAAATTCTTTTCGTTCAAAATAGGTAGGCAATAAGGCTCCTAATCTGGTCAGCAGGTATCAGAGAGTAACCAAACACCTGCTATTTAAACTGCCATTACCAACCAGCTCCACCCTCCCTCTTAGATTTCTGCTCCTCCCCGCACAACAGAACAGCTTTATTCCAGGACAGAGTTCACATTGCCCAACAACTAAACATCAACACGTGTTCCTGGCCAGAGCGATAATTGTTATAATATTCTCCTATTTCCACATCATTTGCCAGATTTGCACCACAACCTACAAAATGTACGTAAAACACACAGCCATGTATGATGCTGCAGAAAGAAAACCATAGCCCAATATTAACCCACTGAGGTACCTGTCAAAAGCACCTGCCAATGAGGTATGTGCTTGCCAAGTATGATTGTGTTTAATGCTCATTATAACCACAGGGAGTAGGCATACTATCATCTCTCATTCCACAAATAAGGAATCTGAGGCACAGAGAAGGGAGGTAACAGGAGACCTCTGACACTACACCCCAAGTTTTTTCAACAGGATGTGGGACATGCATTTAACTCTATGGTATTCTGAAAGAAATGGAAACAGCCAGGAGAAAGCTTGTCCATCTGGATAAGTGAATTAAGAGCACAGGAGACAAAGCCCATGGCTGAAAGCTTGCTTTGGAGGTAGGAAGGCCCTGCCAATCCTATTAAATAAATTAGGGAAGATAGAAGATTCTTTAGTTAACAAGCTTCACGAAATTTCTGGAGCTCCAGTGTGGAAGAGTGGGAAAAGGGCAGAGGAAAGGGGAAGAGAGCCAGATGTTCTGGGCTCTTTTCTCTGTTTTTAAGTTAGGTATGAGATTAAACAGCTAACAAAATAATGGAAATTGGAGGGATCTAGGGAGAAGGTAAACTATCCAGCAGAGTGAAAAAGATGTGTGTGTCTGTGTTTACGACATGATTCAATCAGGCACAGGAAGCCAACTGTGGAGAACCCTAGAGCCCTGGTATTCCCAGAGATAAGCCTGCACCAGGGCCATGCTGGTGGGTAGAGTCAGTAACAGGACACTGCATGAAACAAAAGAGTCACAGAAATCAAAAGCAAATTAAAACAGGAAATGGTAAAGCATGTCCAGGACAGGCAGAATCAGGATGTCAATAGCACCAAGATCGAAAGATCCTGTTTTAGGAAACAGTACAAGGTAAGTTGGAACGGTTTCAAGGGAATCAAAACACTCACTGTATCTTAAAATTCCAGAATTCCACATCCCAAGAAAGAGGTGAAGGACAGAGATGCACGTGGAGGCTGAGTCACATGACCTGATGTCCTCAGGCAGGACTCTTAGTTCAGAAACTCTAAGGGCAAAGGTGCTCTGTAGCTCCTCAGAGAGATCGGATTCCACACACTAAACCACTTCTAACTAAATCAAAACACTATTTTATCTTCAAGCACTCTACCAAATAACAATTCAAGAATGAAATATCTTACCAAGAAACATCAACTCCAATCTTTCTTAATAGAAGACTTTTTTGTTTTGTTTGTTGTTTTTAAATGTTTTGACATTATATGCAAAACAAAAGCCCCCCCCCCATGTAAACTGTAATCCCGCTAAGATCAGGCCTCTAATTCTGCCCCCCCACCCCCCCCCCCAAAAAATCCTGAATAATTCCTATCACTAAATATTCTTATTTATTGTGTTGGGAGGGGTTGGGGAACTGTTATGATTCAACCTGCCACCCAGAGATAAAAACAGAGGTAGTAAAGACAATTATTAGAAGCATCCCTTAATTGCAAAGCAAAAACCAAAATCTAATGCAACAAATCCAAAGAAACTTCTTCCTTAAAGTTAAGCAAAGTTATTTTACAACTCCCAACGTTGCTTAAGGATCAAGTCCCCCTGGCAGATTTTACCTATCTCCCTGATACTCCCTCAAACCAAACGCCAGGTCCACCCCTCAGGCTCAGGAGTCACACGTTGAACCTCGCTGCCAAGTCAGGACATGAGATGAGGTGAACCATCACCTCCAAGGTGAACACGGTAGGTGTGGCCGTGGAGAGCAGAGGGGGCCCGTGGGTGTAGGGCAGACGGGGGCCAGACCGCACCCCTACCTCGGACCCCAGGGCCCCTTCTGGCGGCCACAGCTCTCGGGGTGGGTGGTCTCCAACCGGCTGGTACTAGAAGCCCACTCCTGGAATAACATCGGCTGGTAGACCTGTCCTAGAAGGAGCTCGTTCCACTCAAAACACTCGAAGAAAAAGGGATCTTTAAAAATGCTTGCGTAGCTGCGCCCTCTCCTAGGAAGATCCAGGCCACTCCGCGCAGGGTCTCCCGAGCCAGTCCCCGCCCAACAAGTGCTCAACCCACACGGTGAGCTGCTGAAAAGGCTCCTGTGGCTGGCGGAGGCTCCGCGGTTCTTCCAGTGCGAGCACACTGACGTGCAGAGGGGCCTCAGGCGCAGTTGTGCGGCCGCGGGGAGCGCAGCCAGGTGTGCGCACATCAAGGCGCAGACCCAGCGGAGCACCCTCTGGAGCAGGCACAAGTGTGCAGTCGCGGGGAGCGCGCCCAGGTGTGCGCACTGAGGCCAGACCAGCGGAGCACCCTCGGCAGCAGGCACGAGGGTGCAGCCGCGAGGAGCGCGCCCAGGTGTGCGCACTCAGGTCAGAACAGCGGAGCACCCTCGGAAGCAGACGCCAGGGGCGATCGCGGGGAGCGCGCCCAGGTGTGCGCACTCAGGCCAGACCAGCGGAGCAGCTTCGGGAGCAGACGCCGGGGGCTGTCGCGGGGAGCGCTCCCGGGCTTCAGCCTTGGGCGCAGACTGGGCCGCGGCGCCGCGAATAACAGGTCACTCCAGGCCACCCCAAACCCGGCCTCGGTCCACGTGCCCCAGACCGACTTCGCGCCTTCCCAGCTCACCTCTTCCAGAAATTTCGTCAAATCGTACACCTTGTGGTGCAGGATCACCCAGGTGCTTTTGCTGTCTTTGTGCTTCTGGATCTCTTCCAGGGTGTAGTACTTCACAGCCTTGTCCGACTGCCCGGCCATCTCGGTAGGAGTCGAGCCTCCCAGGCCCTGCACACAGCCGTCACGGGTGGAGCCCACAGAGCGTCTCAGCCAGCTCCGCCCGGGACATTCCCCAAGCTCCCGGGCCCAGCGCCCGGGACAGGGCGGAGGCGCCGCGGAGGGGGTGGGCGGTGCACAGCCTCCGAGGATTGGCCAGAATACTCGTCACTCAAGGGTCCCCGCCCTCTGCCCACCCCCTCCACCACCCCGAGCGTGACCCCGCCCGTCACGCGAGTGTTGATTGGCTGCTAGGGGCGCCCTTCACAATCACCCGCTGCTGGAGCGCGGACAGCGGGCGGGGCGGGGCTTCACTGAATCTGCGCAGAGGCAGCGGGAAGGGCTTGTGGGCGCGTCCAGGACTCGCACCCTGGGGTCGGAGAGCGAGGCGCCCCTGTGGGGCGCAACTTCCCGAGCCGGGGTGCGGGAGGGGAGAGGGAAGGTAGTGACGGGGCTGGTGCAGATTGCATCAAGCCCTAGGGCCCCCGGTTCATTGGTACCAAAAGTAGTAATGCTCCAGGTCCACAATGTGGACGTCATGCGGAAACTGAGATGGAAAGGAGAGCTTTGGACGCTTAAAAGAAAAAGAAGTTGCACAGCTTAACCTCTCAAATGTGTTTTCCCAAATAAACTTCACTATAATTTTGCTTCACTAACCTCCACAGGGAAGAGGATGGGGTTGGGCTACCTGATTCTCACCAGCTGGCAATTGGGGGAAAGGGGGAATGTTTCTCTGCTGTTAATCATTGACTTGGCAAGGACTTGTGTGAGTCTCTTATCTCTCTTACCTCAACTGTGCTGTCCAGAGAAGACCTAAATGATGAACAGCACTTGGAATAGAGTCTAGAATACTTCCCCAGCTTCGTCCTCCACTGCCACTCTTGATAGAAGGTAAAATATCACATAAGAAGAACTGCAGATGTTTGAGAGAGAAAAAAAAAAAAAACAAAAATAGAAATTCCATATTACAGTCTTTTAGTAGTTTAGGCCTTTCCAGCCATGGCAGCTGTTATGGGGGGGTAGTGGGGTGGGCTGTGAAAAGGCCAAAGAAAATGCCTGGAGATGGTATGGAGACAACAGCTTATTGGGGAAAAGCTTAGAAGAGACCAGTGACTGCTCCCAGACTCCCAGAGCTCAGAGGCTACAGGCTGAACAGACAGCGTCTCCATCCCCCCCCCCCCCCCCAACCCCCGCCCCGCACTTTCCCAAGTAGTGCCTCTGTCCCTGACCTCACCACACATTGTCCAGTGAGACTCTCCTTTCTGCAGTTTCCTCTGGTGGCATCAGTCCCCACTCCGAGCATTGGTCCCCACTTTGAGAGGAGTTTCATATGTTGGTCAGAAGAAGCAGTGACATCAGTATTAGTTTGCTTATATGAAACACCTTCCACAGAGCAGCTGTTCTTCTGTACTTGCAAGAAAGTAGCTTATCCATAGGTGACACTTACTTGCCTTATTCCCAGTGTGCCTAAGAGAAAGCCCGTGTCCTTCAAGACAGGCTTGCTCTCAACTGTTCCCTTAACTTGACTAGGTTTTTAAGAACAGAAAGGGATGTTCAGGGACATGGTGTTTTACTGTCCCCCTTTCCTTAGGGATGTTATAGTCATCATTTGCAAAAGAGAGAAACACAAGAGGTCGCATGTGTCAGTCATCCTCCCAGTGTCTCCTGTGTGCCTGCACACATTAGGCGCTTGGTGATTATTAGTTTCTCTCCCTAATATACCTGTCCATAGGAATATGTGCCACTGAAAAGAAAACAGTATTCAAAGCATTTCAAAATGTTTACATTTTTTTCTCAAAAAGCCAACATTTCTAAGTGTAACATTCTGTTGTTCAGAAATATTTCTAAGCACTATATATGGCTAAAAGAAGGCAAATTACTCATGCTATAATACTAATCAGTTGTAGTTCATATATATGAATATTTTACTTCACATCAACAAATAAAAAATATTGGAATAATTTCCAAGAAAATGTTGTACTTTGATTTTAAGATAACTTTAGGTTCACAGGAAGTTGCACATATAGCAGAGAGGCCCTGGGTGCCCCTTCTCCCAGTTTCCCCCAGTGATTACACATCAATGCAACTAAAGATCAATATCAAAACCAGAAAATTGACAATGGTACAATGTACATGTATAGTTCCATCCGCTTTAGGGTCTGTGTAGAAGTAGAACTGTCCCATCACCAGCAGGCTCCAGCTGGTGCTGTCCCCTATAGTCACAATCACTTCCTTTCCCACATCACCCTAACCGGGTATCTTTTCCTTCTACATAATTGTATCATTTCATGATGTTTATATGAAATCATACAATAACTGACTTTTAGAGGCTGGTTTTTTCACTAGTATAATACCCTTGAGATCCTTCCAAGTTGTGAGATATGTCAATATTCTGTTCCTTTTAGTTACTGAGTATTGTCGTTGCAGGGTATGGATGTACCACAGTATTGAAGCCAGAATTGACAGGCAGTTAGTGTAGAAATCAGGGAATCTGGTCAAATAGAGGAATGGAGTCTGGGAAGTTGGAGACACGCCTGGGAGATTGGAATATCCCCAGAGCCCTTTGATCACCGAGGTTACCTGCTTAACTACCCCTCCCCAAAAGCTGTAGGCAGGGAGTTGCTAATTAATGCCTCCTGGGCTCCCACCTGAATTTCCATGTGGCCCTTCCCCCCTGCCATTCGCACCTCACCTTTTTGCTATTTCACCACCTCCATATGGGCAGGAAGGAGAGATAAGGGTCAGAGAAAGGGGCAGAACAAAAGAAGACCCTAACCTATAAAAGATGTAGGGTGCACTCACTTCTCGGGGATTCCAGAACATCAGCCATGGCCCCCCTTCTCCCACCCGGGAGAAGTTTGTATTACTACTTTTCAATAAAGCCTGCTTAACATGCTTGCCTTGGTGTGCTTCTCTGGCGTTATACTTCAACACCAGAGTCACTGATATTTGGTGGTATCAGATTTGGAGGTTCCACCGAGATCTACACCAGGTAAGCTTCTTCACACACCACGCACCCCACATCTGTTTGAGGTGCATCTTTCTGTCTCTTTATTCTGGAGGGCAAAATGGGCACTTGTCAGCTACTTAAATGCAATTAGTGCAGCCGCCATCCTTCAAGGCTCAGGTGAGAAGTTTCCTGGCCTAAGCAAGTGGCAATCACCTGCTGTATGCAGAGTAGGCACAGTAGGCTTTGCTGAAGCCATTTCCTACTTTTCTGTCCAGGCCTGGAGAACAATTGCTGCCAGTACACAGTGTCCCGAGTCCTGATCCATCTCGGATGCATGGAGGAGGAAAAAGGGGTTGGAGCATCTGCGAGATTCTCTGGCCCAGGCTACTCTCAGGCGAAATCTCAAAGGTTCCTTCTCTGGACTCCCCTCCCGATCACCCTAATAGGTATCCAGGGTGATCGGTTGACGAATGGCACTGAGGGAAAGCGCCAATGACCTTTGCCTCCTTATGGGCCATATAGCACTTCCCGCCACATCCACTCCCTCCTGGATGTTCCCCTTCCCTTACCGATTAGACATTAGGAATTCAAATTGTAAGATTAAAAGAAAGACCTGGGATAATTAGTAAGAAAATGCCCAGATTCCCTTTGTTTGCATAGTTAGCAATCACTAGTCCGTCTAGCATCTCCCCATTACTGTTCCTGTGCTTAAATGTGCTCACTGTGTTCTCTTTAAGCTGCAAGAGGGAGGCATTTAAAATCAACCCCTCCCATGAGACCCTACAAGAAAAAGGTGTTATATGCCTAACAACCAATGGATTTCCCTCTCACCCACTCCCCCACCCGGAGATTCCTTTAGTCTACAGGGCAAAAAATAGGCAAAAATGCACAATTTTCACTTTTGTCATTTTTTTTTTTTCATAATTAGGAATTGATAGTGGCAGGGAGAAGTCAGTCATGCCTTTAATTCTGAGTCTTTGGCATAGGGCAAAGGGGGACCCAAGCACTTTGCCAAAGGAAGCGAGAAATAACTTTGGCAAAGCAGGTAGTGAAAGATGGGTTTTTCTGGACCGGAAGGAAGCTCAAAGCTAGGGAGACGTCCCTAAGCAGATGGGAGCTTCTCTCTCAACAATATTGCCAGGTTCACCACTAGCCTGCATACTGCAAAATTTACAAATGATCAAGAGAAATGGCCTTCATATGTCACCAGGCTTGGCCTCAATGATCTCTACCAAGAGAGGAAAAGAACTTAAGGAATCACCTACTAAGGGAAAAACATCAAGGGAACCCCCCCCAACTTCAAAAAGATTTGGAGGTTTTGGAGGATCTAAATAAATATATTGGGATGTTTCAAAACTTATGTCAGGCATTTGACTTCACCTGGAAGAATTATGCTGTTACTTAACCATCTAGAGCACAGGCAGTTACCAGAAACTATCCTAACTGGGATTCAAATAATGAGTAGGATGCCTGGAAAACTATAATATGAGGCTTTCAGGAAAGTCCTGCTATTTTCATGGAGACTCAGGAAAGCAATAAGAAACATACCACCCTGAATCCTAAATCCATAGAGGGCAACCTACTTTTTTTTTTTTTTTTTGGTACCGGGGATTGAACTCAGGGGCACTAGGTCACTAAGCCACATCCCCAGCCCTACTTTGTATTTTATTTAGAGAGAGGGTCTCACTGAATTGCTTAGGGCCTTGCTAAGTTGCTGAGTCTGGCTTTGAACTCATGATCCTCCTGCCTCAGCCTCCTGAGTCACTTGGATTACAGGCATGCACCACCACGCCCCACTGAGGGCAACTTATTTTAAAAGATAAGGTTATTATTCAGTCAACCACAAACATTTAGAGGAGATTACAAAAATTGGCACATGGTCTGATCAATCCCTAGATAATCTTCTCCAGCTTGCATCTTCCATTTTTATAATGGAAATCAAAAGAAAAAGAAAGAAACTTAAAAACAAAAAGGGCCATTAAAGATCATTCAAATCCTCAGAACAGAAACTTTTAATGCCTTGCAACAGCTCATGCAGTACACCCATTTTAGAAGTTCAAAAACTAAATGGGAATAATGCCTAGTCCAGAACCTTAGCATAACTGATGAATCAGTAATTTCTCTCCACCCTGTAGTTCTTAATCCATATACTTTGTTATGTTGAATTCCAGCTGCTGCTTGATTTACTGTGTTAAACTTAAAAGATGCTTTTTGCATACCTCCAGACTCTCGATTGCAATATCTATTTGCCTTTGAGGAAACAGATAACAAATCTCAACTATCCTAGACACAGTTGCCTCAAGGATTTAAAATAGTCCTGTTCCGGACAGACCCTATGACTTAACAAAATTCAGAGATAAAACACCTGTAAATGTTTTACAATATGTAAATGACATCCTTTATGTGCCTCCACCCAGGAGGAATAACAAAAGCCCATTACAGAGCTCCTAAACTTCTTAGCTAATAGAAATTATAAGATCTCAAAAAAGAATAGAGCTTAATTATGCCATCAACAGGTTTAATACTTAGGATTGCAACCATCTCAAGGAACCCACAAACTAGGACAGGAAAATAACCACCGTAGGCCTATCCTCTGCCCCAGAAATATCAAAAAGAGACCTTACTTCAAGCCCTGTCCTCAGCTTACCCAAGGAGCAAGATTTAACCTGTTTGTCACTGAGAGGAAAATAATCCTAAAAATATTCACCCCCAACTACTGGATAGGCAGCCATAGACAAACCAAGTCAATAACCAATGGTATATCAGTAAGAAGCTTAGCATAGTAACTTCATTCTCAAAAGTAATGAAAAACAAGAGCTCATCATTTTCTTCAACATTCAAACCTGTCTTGAAGAAGAAAAAAAATGGTTAAAATGCCCTAGGCAACAAGTTTCTGCTGGAAACAGATCTCAAGTCAAGGCTTACATTGAAATGTAAATAGAAGAAGTCAAGGCCCAGTAGGCGACCAGTCTCAAACTGAAGAAAAAAAAGAAAGCAAAAAGAACTTTTACTTGAACTCCAGCAATAGTAGATTATCCAGTACTTTACTAAAATAATTAATGGCCATTACCATTTTTTTCTCCAAGGACTCTTGTTTTGTTTTACTAAAATGTTATGCTTTCGGAGCTCCACAATTTCAATCCTACATAACTAGGTTAATGCTTTTTGATCAGTTATTTTCAACTCTATAGAGTTATTTTTGATCTATAACATTGCCAAGGAAATTCACATACGAAAAGCTAAAAGTTTTTTTGTGTGTTTGTGTTGTCTTGTCTTTCGTGTGTCCAAAATTCATGTACATACTAAATTGACATAAAGAGATCTCAAAGATATTAAAATTAAAAGAATGGATCCAACTTTAATTCACATGAATTAAAAGGTTCAATTTAAATTGGGTAAACCAATAAAGGTAACACGTTTTTAAATTTCTTAACTCACAGGTGTCTAAGTGGTCAAACTAATAAAAATGTTGTCTATAAAATGTTAATATTAATCAATTATTTCTAGGATTTTTCTTCAACAGGAAAGAGATGGCAAATACTGTTCAATACCCTTGTCTGATATCTTGGTTTTTACAGTAAAATAAATAAATTAGATGTGACATATATAGGATTAATCAAAGGGGTTTGTTAGAGACATCTGACTAATTTACTAAATTAAAATGCTGTTAAATAACATCGAGTACTCTTAATGTTTAAATTCCATTGGGTAACATACTTAAAATATTATTGGTGTTTTTTTAATAGATTGATAAATAAAAGGTTTAAGATTGCTTTGTGTCCATCACTACAAACAAGGTTACCAAGCAAAATCATAACAGGTACCATTCTACATACAAAGGAATCCAAAGGTTTCAACTGTGATTCAATTAAAGAACTATAAATAACATATTTCATCTTATTAAAATGGAATAATTCATCTAAATTCAGAAATTTCCTAAGACTTGTTTCAAAACGCAAACAAAAGGAGTCAACAGATAGGAAAGAGAAAATAGAAGGTTCTAGGTGTGGAAATATATTCAGTAGAAGGAAAAAGAATGTTTCTGGGTAAGAAAATCTTTCTGTGATAAAATACATGAGGGTCTAAGTAAGTGCTAAGAAAGTCTGCGTGTAAGTAAAGGACAAATTTCAACAAGTTTATGTATGACTAAGTTGGTTATATGTATATGAGATGACCAATTAAAGGCTATTTATGATTTTTCCCTAAGGTCAAATATTAATGGACTGATATAAACCAAATATTAATGGACTGATATAAACCAAATATTAATGGACTGATATAAACCAAAGTGTAATCTATATGTTAAATTGACAAGGGCTTCTTTAAACATTAATTTACAGAGTCTAAATTTTTCTTAACCAAATTTAGTTCTTTTTTTAACATTAATTGTGCTATTACTCTTCTTTGTATATTAATGTGTTTGAATCTTCCAGGTACACAAGTCTTTAGAGCAGAAAATTTATCAAGCTGCTGTTCTCCAAACTAAACTTGTCTGTAATGGTAATTTTAAACTTATAAAAATAGCAAACTTTATTGGGGACTTATTTTTTATCACTTAATGTTCTATAACAGGACCTGTTATCAAAAGGGTATATGTAAATTTGTTACTTTTTACACTGAGATCAAAATTTAAATGCAAATGTATTTGGAAGTTAGTGAGAGCCTAATTTGTTTAAAGCTTAATATTGTGAAACATGAAAGCATTTGGCCATTTTGCCACAAGAAAAGGAAAGTTAAAAGCTCTCTCAGCCTTTCCTTGATTTGTTTTAGATGTAATATATTGTGTTAACTACCATTCGCATAGACTCAGGAAACATGTAAACTTTGTAAAATGATATTCAAAGAGGAGGCAAAAATCAGCTTCAGAACTAAGACACTTTACCTAAGATTGTAAAGAGCCCTGCCTTACCTGAGATAAGGTTCTGCCTCCCACCCTGCTGCATGTCAAAATAGCTCCAATATAAGCCAGACTTTAGCTCATTTAAAGTTATATTCAAAAGATTGTTTGCTGTAAAATGTTGTGATCTCAAACAGGAAATATAATATATAGCTCAGGCAAAGTTTAAGATGACTATTACACAAACTAGATGTTTTTACTGTTGTTAATTCTATTTTGTATTTTCCTTGTAAGCACTATAGTTATCTGATTAATGTTTTGAAAAGTATTGCTTCATGAACAAACCTAAATTAATTTGAAATACTAAGCCATCACCTATACAGCAGATGAAATAATATAAACCCCAATTAGATAAAAGGTAGTAATAATTGCAAAGTTGCAGACATTGGAGTTGAAGTCCACTACTCTTACTTTGTGATTGGTGAGACTGGCTTGCTGGATATTTAAGATCAAACTTAGAGGTCAAGATTAACACAGGAGAGCCAAGAAAACCAGTTTTGGCTCTTGCCCTCAGTCAGCCTAAATCCAGGGAAAAGGAGAGCTTCTCTAAGGAGCTTTGCAACTCTAGGTCACACAACCTTCCTATCAGGAAAATTGATGAGACTCACTAGAGGATGAAAGCCAATCATCCTGCTACAGAGGAGGGTCATTGCAAAAGGGAGAGAAATCCCTAGTGCTTCCAAGGGAAGCCACCTCACCTCATCAAGGAGACCAACCCTACCTAGCCTATGGCACTAAGGAGATAAGAAGCTACTCTCAAATTCCCCAC
>JAJEJO010002662.1:195258-334513 GCA_020662805.1 Glaucomys volans
CAGAGGTGCTGAGGAGGAAGGCTCTGAGGTGTGCTGGCCAGAGCACTGGCTCCAGGAGGCACAGGGAGGCGTGGCCTGGTGGGCCTGCTGCCCGGGACCCTGGGGAGGGGATGGCTGGGCAGGCGGCTGTGCCTTTCTAGAAGCTGCTCATAGGCGGGGAGCCGGGAGAGGCGGCCTCTGGAAGGGCCGGGTTGGGGCGGTTTCCTGGGGCACGTGGGAGCCCTTCCCCGAATTTGGGCTGATGAAACCCTTGCGGGCGGTTCCCGTTCCCCCCTCAGGGCGAAGGAGAAGCCAGGCCCACCACCAGGTGCGGTTCCCACGCAGTGAGGAGCCCGATGCGCTCCACGTCTGGGCGGGTGGGCTGCTTTCTCCCCAGCCCGCGCCGCACCGTGGCCGGGAGGAGGTTGGGCGCTGCGGCAGGGTTGCTTTTTGGGGATTGGGCGTGTTGGAGGAAGGCAGCCACAGGCTTGAGCGTGTGCATGTTCCACTTTCTGTACTTAAATATGCATCGTGTGAATCAGCTGTTGTAAAATGGGCCCAAATAGAAGTTTTAAAGCCAACAATTAGGTGGAAAAGAAAACTACGTAACAATTTAGAAATTTCAGAACTTTTCTTTCATACAAAGTGAAGAATGATATACTCAGCCCCAAAGTGCTTTACAAAGATAGTCTGAAACAGCAGAAGACTCGGCCATACATTTTGCTTTTTAAATTTATTATGTCGGAGGAATGATTTTGTTTTCTGAAAACAAAATGAAAGTTAAAATTAGCCTGGACCTGTAGAAGGAATTTATTTAATAATTTGCTAGAAGCATAGTAAGATTGCAGGACAAACTAGGTATTTTATAAACTAGCAGGTGTTTTGTAACATTTCTACTTAAGTTATTGAGTTCTGGTACAAAACTACAGGCTTAAAACTGTGGGTTGTCTTTTGGTGTGATGAAAATGTTCAAAATAGACCGTGTTGGTAGTTGCACAACTCAAGATAGTAAAGTATCGGATTGTGCACTTTAAGTGGGTGAATTGTATGTTGTGTGAATTATATCAATAAAACATAGCAAATTTTAGAAAAATCACTAGAAAACATTGCAAATAAAATGTTAGAAATATGTAACTGCTGTTCACTAAGTATATTATCTTTTTCTAACATGACATCAACTATGTGATGAGTTGCTGAACCCTGTTGGTGAACTAAAGATAGCTTACTACCTTTTTATTGATGTTTTCTTTGAAGGTCCGATTGCTGAGACACACAGTCAGCAAGAAGATATGAATGAATCTAGGCCACAGTCACTGTTCTTCATGACACTTCCAGATTTGCACAAACTCTGTGCTGTCCAGATAATATTGAGTAACAGGGTGGCAGATACTGAGATTAGAAGTATACAAATGAAGATGTGCAGGTAAAACATACATCATCTAAGGTTTTTAAACTTTTAAATCATATAGGAGCCATTTTAGGAATTTTGTACTTTAAATCAAAATATTTAATCATTGTATATAATTTTAAAATTAAGGGATTCAATTTTGGCAAGTATGTGGGATTACATTTAAGAAGGGATTCAAAATACTTAAGATACAATATACTGTTGAGTTTTTATACTTGTCACCTCTTATGTGCTGTGCTTTTAGCAAAAATTTAAAAATCTGTACACGCATTTATGAATTAAATCAGACTCCCCAAAAGTTAGAGATATTAATCAATACATATTAATATTTGTTGTTTTATATTTATGTGTTTAAATACTTGTTATAAATCATGCATCATGTTCATATGTGATATAGGTATTGTACAACTCTTATACATAGTAAATATTTATAATAATCTTTACAGGGCACTTAAAGATACTCTAAACAAATGAGAATAATTTCTTAATTTTCAAGTTTTTCAAGTCAGTATAAGACACGAGAGAGTATTTATTTCGTCAAGAATTATCTTGAAATAGCTGACCCATGATAGTCTTCGCAAAACTGCTCAGTTGAAGCCTAAAGAATGATCCATAGTAACTGAAGGCCCACCTTGTATTAGTTCCTTAAATGATCTGAGGTACTCAGAGGACTCAGAATATATGAGAAAAAAAAAACTTCCTCGGAAAAAAAAAAAAAAAAGCCATTTCCAGGGGCAAGAAATGAGGTATTCCTCCATTTTCTTTTCATTTACCCACTTTGCTTCCCATTGTGTTTTCCTGCCAAAGTGCATCAGGGGTATTTATTGAGGACTTAACTGTTATCCCTTTGGAAAATGGGTGGAAAAGTGAGATTTTATGCTTTCCCTTTGGAAAATAGGTGGAAAAGTGAGATTTTTATGTTTGCTCTTGAATTGATGATAACAGTGCCCATAGGTTAGAGCTGTCTTAACTTATCCTTCCAGTAACTGTCAGCCTGGAATAGCGAGCAGAGACCTGACTGTGTCAGACAATGGTGGGCCTTGTACCTATTTCATGTGGGTTCCACAAATATGAAGCCACCAGAAATAGACTGGCCTAATTTGTATTTTGACATAACCTCATACACATACTTATGGGTCATCTAAATTTGTATTTTTTAAATAATTACTAATGTTGAAATTTTTCAAATATCCATCTGTATTCCTTTTGGTGTTTTCTTTTTTTGGCCGTTTGAAACAGGATTACTGGTAGTAATTTGAATTGTGATAATTTTTGTTGTAAGGCCACTTGTTTTCTGTTAAAAACTAAACTAAACCCACTATCCACTTCTTTCTAGTTTAGGAAGAATTTCACTTTTGAAGGAAGAGAATCTAGTTAATAGTTGTAATTTGGAAGTAACTGCTAACTTCACTGATAGTTGGATCCTTAAACCCTTATATCAACGAGTTCAGTGCCCTCTCCTCACCATTGCTTCCCACCTCCCCCCAAAAAAAGGAAAATAGAAGAAACAGGAGTTAAAAGAGATAGATTCTTCATAGTGTTTAGACTTTTTCAACTTGAAAAAGTCTAAACTCAAGTTGAAAAAGTCTAAACACTTTGTCAAGTTGGGAAAAAAATAGAATTTTGAAAAAAATTTAGATTCACAAATGAAAGAAAGTGGGAAATTCAGATTCAGGGACAACTTCTCCGAATAATATCAGCATATAAAACTTCATAATTCTCTAATTCAGATATTGGCTGAGTTCCTACAATGTTCAAGGGTTCACAGTACTCTGTTATTTGTGGGGAGTGATATAGAAGTCTATAAAACTGTTGCAACACATAATGGGTCTCCCTCAGAGGGGGTGGGCCGACAGAACACATGCACTACTCTGGGAGAGCAGATTCTATGATGCAGTCTTAAGTTTATTGCGGACATGCAGCCCTTTGTATACACAAGGGGAGCCAGAAAACAAAGAAGCTTGAAACATGATAGCCCGTGAGGGCGCTCCACCCAGAGGTTACACAGGCACACAAGGGGAGGGGGACATGAGGAAGGGTGAGACTCTCCTGAGGCAATGACCTTTGGCAGGTCTGGGCACTTGGAGAGTTTCCTGCC
This sequence comes from Glaucomys volans, assembly GCA_020662805.1. Classification (NCBI taxonomy): domain Eukaryota; kingdom Metazoa; phylum Chordata; class Mammalia; order Rodentia; family Sciuridae; genus Glaucomys; species Glaucomys volans. The sequence goes on from JAJEJO010002662.1 coordinate 198,744, forward strand.
CAAGCATGAACTATTCCTAGGTTTTCCTCAGGAATGCCCCATTCCGCAGCCTAGGGGAACATATGCCTCAGTGGCTTCTTCCTATGTCCCTACATAAAACCTCCTTTCTTAGAAGAAATCTCAAATACTAAGTAGAGTTTCTAAATGTCCAATAAAGTGAAAGCAATGAGAAGGTCTACTTTGTGTACTGTGATCAAGTTCACTTTGAAATGAATACATTTCTTACCCACAGGCAGTTGCTGTTTTTGCATGAAGATATTCTTACATCACCTGTGCCTGGAATACTAAACCAAATTTGGGTGGTGATGGCGGTTGGTATTACTAATTATTGGGAGTAAAATAGACCATAACTTAAGTATCATAGCTGGACTTGAAGATTAAACACTTTGTGTTGTAGTTTGCTCAAACTACTAATAGATGAACTTTGGTATAATAGATGTGTAAAATCCATTTTTGTGATTTTATTTTATTATTTAGTTTTCTCTGTCATAAATGCTGAAGTAAAGACTATTAAATAAAACTGCAATTTTTAAGATAGCATAGGCTTAATACCTTTTATATTTTATTATACTTAATATAAAGGAAGAAGTTTTCATTTCAATAAACAACTATTTTTAAAGAACTCCAATCAACACTGCTTTTGATTTAGAAATTAAAATTTTATGTCAGTTCATTTTTTTATTGGAGCATTATAGTTATACATAATATTGGAATTCATTTTGAAATATTCTTACATGCATATAACATAATTTAGTCAATTTCATTCCACCCTTTTCCTTCCCTCCTCCATGCCCCTGTACCCCTTCCTCTACTGTACTGGTCTCCCTTCTGTTTTCATGAGATTCTTCCCCTCATTTTTTTTTCACTTTTGATCTTTGCTTTTCACGTATGAGAGAAAACAAGACCATGACTTTTGAGTCCCAGTTATTTTGCTTAATGATGCTCTCAGGTTCCATCTATTTTTCTGAAAATGTCAGAGTTTCATTCTTTATGGCTGAATGAAACTACATTGTGTATCAATGTCAGATTTTAAAAATTCATTTATCTTTTGATGTATACTTTTTAAAAAACATTTTGTTTTAGTTGTAGGTGGACATAATACCTTTATTTTATTTTTCTGTGGTGCTGAGGATTGAACCCAGTGCCTCACACATGCTAGGTGAGCACCGTACCACTGAGCCACAATCCCAGCCCTGATGTATACTTTTGATGGTTTGTTTCATAACTTAGCTATTGTGAACTGTGCTGCCAAAAGCATGGTTATACATGTATTGATGTAATGAGGTGACTTTTTAAAAATAAATACCAGAAATGTATGGAATGCTTCATGAATTTGGGTGTCATCTTTGTGCAGGAGCTATGCTAATCCCTTGTATTGTTCCAATTTATATGCTGCAGAAGTAAGCAAACTTTTTTATGCTTAGTAAAATCAGAATTAGATATAAGGATTATTGGCATCAAGGAAGTCACCAAGATACAAACTAAGGACATGCATAACCTTTTCAGCAAAATAGTTGTAGAAAATTGTCCAGACCTTAGGAATGAGATGGAAATCCAAGTACAGGAGGCATTCAGAACCCTAGATAGATAACATCAAAAAAGTTCCTTTTAAAGAAATCACAATTAAATGATTAATAGGAAGAAAAAGGAGGTAATTTTAAAAACCTCAAGAGAAAAATGAAAGGTTACATTTGGAGGTAAGCTGGTCAGAGTTACTGCTAATGTCTCAGTACAGTCACTAAAATCCAGAAAGGCTTGGATTAATTTATAGCAAGTCCTGAAGGAAGAAATTGCCAACCAAAATGCAATATTTAGCAGTTATCCTTTGCAATTGAAAAAGAAATTAAGACCTTCCAAGATAAGCCAAGACTAAAGAATGAATACTAAACCAACATTACAGAACATATTTAAAGAAATATTACATGCTAATGAAATTAGAAACTTCAGAGATAGTGAATGGACAAATCTCATTAGAAGAGGCACCAAGTAAAGAAGAATCAAGACAGAATTAAACATTAGAAATAAATAAAAATTGAATTGCAGGAATAAAAAAGAATAAGGATTTAATTTAACATTAAAATAATTCAAAATTAGAGGGAATAATCATCTATAATAACATTGAATATAAATGGTCTCAAATTGCCCAACTGAAAAACAGCTTGGCAGAGTGGAATAAAACATAAGATCCAGCTATATGTTCTTTATAAGACTCACCTGACAACCAAAAAAAAAAAAAAATCCACAAGCTGAAGGAAAAAGATGTGCCTTGTAAATAAACACTGATAGCAAAGAGGAGCAACTACTCTCATATCCAGCAAAACAGACTTCAAGACAAAATTAATCAGAAGAGACAAAGAAGCTCACTTTCATACTGGTAGAGGGAAATATCCAGTAAGAAGAAACAATGATTTTAAATAGGCCCTAAACATTGGTGTACCTAATTATGTAAAAACAAAATACTTGACATACAGACTCAGTCCCCAATACAATAATACTGGGTAACTTTAACACCCTTCTGACCAATAGGTCATTCAGATGTAAATTAAAGACTACAGACTATTCAGACCTAAAAATACTATTTAATAGGATCTAACATATCTATAGAATCTTTCATCTTCAAGAACTGAATTTACTCTTTGCAGCTGCTCATGGAGACTTCTCCAAAACAGACAATGTTTTAGGAAAGAAGTCCTAGCAAATACATAAAAATCAACAGAGTTTCTTGTTTCTTATCAGATCATATAATTAAAATTACAAATCAATTGATGAAGAAAAAGTTATTTTTACATGTGGAAATTGAATATGCTTTTGAACGAGGAATGAATCCAAGTAAATCTGGAAAAAGATTCTTAGAAATAAATGAAAACAGAGATACAACATATTAGAATCTGGGACATTAGGAAGGCAGTTATAAAGAAAAGCTATAGCATTGAACACTGAAGAAGTGGGAAGAGAGGAAGAGGAGGAGGAAGAGGAATAATAAGAGTAGATCCCAAATAAACTAATGTTATATATCAAGACTCTAGAAAAACAGGAATACAAATTATTCCAAAAATAGAAGCTGACAGGAAATGATAAATATTAGAGCCAAAATCAATGAAATAGAGAATTTTTTTAAATGATCAATGCAACAAAGAGTTGGGTCTTTAAAAAGATAAATAAATTAATAAATACTTAGCCAAACTAACCAATAGAATGAGAGAGAAGATCCAAATCAAAATTAGAGATGAGAAAGAAGATAAATAGATGTTTCTGAAATTCAGAGGATTGTTAGGCAATATTTTGAAAACTTACTTTATAATAAGTTGGATATAGAAAACCTAAACAGACCAGTAACAAGGAATGAGACGGAAACAATAATAAAAAGTCAAAAAGAAAAGTTGAGTTCTACCAGACCTTTAAAGAAGAAATAATGCCAATTCTCCTCATATTATTTCATGAAATAGAAAAATTAATTCTATAAAACCTGTATAACCATGATATCAAAATCAAGTAAGAACACATCAAGGAAAGAAACTTCAGTCAATAACCTGATGAACAGATGCAAAAATCCTTACTAAAATAATAGCAATTTGCATTCAAAATCATAATAATATATATTTTGATTAAGTTAGTTGGATGTCAAAGGTGTGAGATTAGTTCAGTGAACAAATGAATAAATGCAATTCATTTAAATAGAATAAATGACAAAAATCATATGATCATCTCAATAGATGCAGAAGAAGCTTTCAACGAAATTCAGTACCATTCATCTTAAAACAATGGAGAAAATAGAGATACAAGGAATTTATCTCAACATCATTAATTCTATATGTACCAAATTCAAAACCAACATTCTGAACAGAAAAATTAAGGCAGTTTCCTCAAAAATCAGGAATACAACATGGATATCACTTCCACCACTCCTTTTCAACATAGTACTTGAAACTATCCAGAGAAATTAGGCGAGAGAAGGAAATTAAAGAAATATAAACATAAAATGAAGCCAAGCACAGTAGTGAACACCTGTATTCCTGTGACTTGGAAAACTGAGCCAAGAGGATCACAAGTTCCAGGTCAACCTTAGTGACTTAATGAGAACCTCAGAAATTTAGTAAGACCCTGTTTCAAAATTTAAAAAAATTAAGGACTGGGCGTATAATTCAATGGTAGAGAACACCTGGACTTAATCCCTAGTGCTAAAATTTTTAAAAATTTCAAATTTTCAGCTGCTGAAATGATACTATACTTAAAAGACCCAAAAACACCACCAGAAGAATTTTAGAGCTGATAAACAAATTCAGCAAGTAGCAGAAAAGACTATACAAAACTCAATAGCTTTTCTATACACCAGTAACAAATCTGTATAGAAAGAAATTAGGAAAACAGCTCTGTTTGCAATAGCCTTGAGAAAGAAAAGAGGGATTCAAGCAATAAGAATACTGATTCTCAGCAAGGTAGGTGAAAGGGAATTCATTAAATTCAACATTGGATAGACTGTCTTAAAGAATCAAATTTGGGTGTATCCAACAGACAGTGAGAAAGTACTTTGGCGCTAAACTGGTTGCAGCAGCAGCAGCAGCACTAGTTTACAACAGAGGGGAGGTATAACACAGAAACACAGCAGACAGATTTGGCATGGAAAAACCTACATATCTGAAAAGCAGCTCTGTATGCACTCTGTATGCACTTGTTTCTCAAGCGCCAAACAACTGAGGCAGGAGCCATGTTGAGAAGGCCACACTTGCAGCTTGCTGCTGCAGGAACCCAGGAGATCATAGCAAACATTTCCATTGTCCCAGAAAGCACCTACCACATGGATTAGGGTGTACCTAGTGGAAAATGAGTGAAACAAGCAGGAGAAATTGTACCCAGGGGGATTCAAGTCAGAAAAACGAAGGGTAGTGCAGCTCACCCTTTGAATCTTTGAATCTGGTGGGTTGTGTGAATAGCTGAAGAGGATTGGAAGTCTGAACAGGTGAGTGTGAATATATTCAGAGACAAAGCTTGAGGATATATTCTTGGGTAGTAGAGGGGGTGGAGGATTGACTCCCCAGCCCCAGAAGTAGAATTCTTGGGAGACTCCTGAGATTCAGACTCCCAGCAGAGATCATTATCTGTCTGACCCTAAGGGTTTGTTGATTTAATCTTTGCAGAGCACATCCCACTCAACAAAGCCCCTAAGGCCTGATCAGACCTAAGCCCCAGCTGCTGGAGCTCCCCTCATAGAACTTCTTGACATTACCACCCTGAGAGGGCATCCATCTGATCTGTGAAGACAAAAACTCCAATGGACAGGACTTTCCATTCCATCCTATCTTATACTGGTGAGAAGGGAATATAGAGCTATTTCAGTCAAGTTTTAGGCCTCTCTAGCTGACCACTTGGTGAGAAAAAAAAATAGAGAGGGGGGGTGTTTAACGACCCCCAGCTCTTGCCCTCATTCCCCGCTCTTTCTCAGTACATAGCCCAAGAAGAACAGAAAGGAAGACAGTAGGGTATAGGCACTGACCATCCATTCTTGTCAACTGTTTTGACCATCTCAATGGAGGTAATTATTTCATTTTTCATTAAGACTCTTCTTTTGTTGCTCTTGCTGTTCAGATTTGCTTGTGTGTGTGTGTGTGTGTGTGTGTGTGTTTTCTATCATTTTAAGGATTTTTTTATAATAGTTATTTTCCCCCTTACGTGTATTTTGAGGGCTAGTGGATTTGGTTCATTATTTTGGTTTGGTTTGGTTTTGTATTTTTTTTTCTCCTTCTTACACTAACAGTAAAATTCTTGTTCTCACTCTCTCTTTGTTTTCCTTTTTTATCTCCTTCTTTATAATCATCACTTGGTACACTCCTCCACATTTTCTGCTCACATTACATTATAAACTTTCTACTACCTTCTTATCACATTTCATTTTCTTTTAATGAAATGTACTTTTACCATCTCTTAGAACTATTTGGTTTATTTTTGCCCCCACCATTCATACTGTTGCCATTATTAGTGTTGTGGACGACATAGTTAACAACATCTGCTGCTTACTTTAATGCTAGATCTAATTCATGGTTATTAATTGTTTTTTGCTGTGGGTAATTAGCATTGTAGACACAGTAGTAGGCACCAGGCATTTAAGGGTTTGCTTCAGTTGTTTTTATTGTTTGCTTCCCACATTTTCTGTGAGATGCTAGGAATCTACAGGAACACTATAAGTTCACTGAGTAGAGACTCTGCTGCTGAGTTAAACCCAACCACAGACTGCACCTTGTTCCATACACAAATTAACAGTAATTAAACTTCAGCTGTGCTTGAGTACAAAGAAAAGATAGACACAAAAACTCAAACTAATGACTAGGCTCCAAATAGGAATGGCTAGGGGTGGGTCCTCAGGTCCCATTTGTGGACATCCACTCCTACAGAAAAAAACAGAACACAAAGGCTGTGGGAAACACCTACAAGGGGTTTCAATCTACATAACTCTAGTACACTTTGCCAAGAGAAGACTGTGCCCTAAAAAGGTCCACATGTAAGAATAGAAGAGAAATTCATCCCAACAGATACATAAGAGGCATAAAACCCAACATAGGAATATAAAACAAAAAGGTAACATGAAACCACCTAAAGTTCACAATTCACCAGCAATTGATTATATTGAAGTGGATTAAATATCAGATAAAGAATTAGAAATAAAGATTATAAAAATGACCAATGATTCCAAGAGTAATTGAATGAATTACAGAAGTCAGTATAGGATATGCATGAGACATTCAATAAGGAGATAGAGATGTTGCAGAAGAACCAAACAAGTCTTGAAAATGAAAGACTCAATAATATGATCAGTTGGAGTTCTCTCTAAAAGAGTACACCACACTGAAGAGAGAAGAATCTCAGAACTGGAAGACCATGTGGCCAGCCTTGAACACTCAGATAGTATTAAAGAAAAGAAAATAAGTAACCATGACCAGAATGTACAAGAACTCTGGGACAACATTAGGGTACCAAATTTAAGAATCTTTGGAAATGAAGAGGGCTCTAAGTTGCAGGCTAATGAATAACATCTTCAGGGAATTAATAAGGGAAATTTTACCAAACCTTGTGAATGAGATGAACATCCAGATACAGGAAGCATTCAGAATCTCAAATAGACAAGATCAAAAGAACTTCTTTACAACACATCAGAATTAAAATTCCTAACATCAGGAACAAGGGTAGAATTTTAAAAGTCTCAAGGAGGGGAAAAAAAAGTCAAAGCATATTTAGAGACAATTCAATCAGAATTACTGTGATTTCTCAGCACAAACTCTACAAGTCAGGAGGGCTTGGAATAATGTGCTCCAATTCCTTAAAGAAAATAATTGTCAACCAAGATGGCTATATCCAGCAAAGCTATCCTTCAGAATCAATGCAGCAATAAAATTCTTTCAAGATAATCTGAAACTAAAAGAACTTGTGACTACTAAGTCAACACTTCAGAAAATATTTGAAGAACTACTCTATACAGAAGAAATCAAAACAAACCCCAAAGTTCACAAATTAACAAATGTCATTTTAAAAGTAACAAATGAGGAACAGGACCAAATTAAACTTTAGAAATCAGTTTAAATGGCAGGAATTAATAGACATCTCTCTATAATAACATTGAATGCAAATGGACTCAGGTCTCCAGTTAAAGCATATAGACTGGCAGAATGGATTAAAAACAAGACTCATCTATATGTTGTTCGCAAGAGACTCACCTTAAAGGTAAAGACAGTCATAAGCCAGAAGGGAATGGATGGAAATTGACATACTGTGCAAATGGAACCAGAAAACATGCAGGAATAGCTACTCTCATATCTGACAAAGGAAACTTCAAGCCAAAATTAATGAGAAGAAATATATTGGTAAGGTAACAATCCAACAAGAAGATATAACAATAGTAAGTATTTGTGCCCCAAACATTTGTGTGCGTAATTATATAAAACAGACTCTTTTTTACCTAAAGACTCAGATAGACACCAGTACAATAATGTTGACTGATTTAAACACAACGTTCTCATCAGTAGCTAGATCATCCAGACATAAACTGAGTAAAGACTCTTTGAACCTGATAAATATTATAAGTCAAATGTACTTAACAGACATCTAGAGAATATTTCTTTCAAAGACAGCCAAATAAACTTTATTCTCAGCAACTCAAGAAACTTTTTCTAAGATAGTCCATATTTTAGGACACAAAGCAACTCTTAGCAAATACAAAAAATTGAAGTAACTCCTTGCATCTTATCATATCATGATGGAATGAAATTAGAAATAAAAAAAGCCCTACAGAAACCATATAAACACATGGAGATTGTACAGTACACTTTTGAATTATGAATGGGAGATAGAAGAAATCAGGGGAGAAAATATAAATTCCTAGAACCAAACAAGAATAGTGATACAGCATACTTGAATGTCTGGGACACTATGAAGGCAGTTTTAGTAGGAAAGTTTATAGCTATTGTTGCCTACATAAGAAAATTAGAAATATCCCAAATAAACAACCCAATGATTTATCTCTAGCGCCTTGAAAAACAAGAACAAACCAATTCTAAACCCATAAAAGGAAGGAAACAATTAAGATCAGAGCCAAAATCAATGAAATTGTGAATAAAAAATACAAAGGATCAGTGGAACCCAGAGTTAATTCTTTGACAACCAACTAAATGTATAAGCCCTTAGCCCAATTAACCCAAAGAAAAAAATTAGAAGACCCAAAATAATAAAATTAAAAATGAAAAGGAAGAAATCACCACAGACATCAGAGAAATCCAGTGGGCCATTAGGGTCTATTTTGAAAACTTAGACTATGATAAATTGGAATTCCTAGAACTGGATATATGTCTACACACATGCAACTGGTCAAAATTGAATCAAGAGGATATAGAAAACCTAAACAGCCATAATCAGAAATGAGAGAGAAGCAGTAATAAAAAGGTTTTCAACAAAGAAGAGGCCAAGACCAGATGGATTCTCAGCTAAATTCTGCCAGACCTTTAAAGAACTAATGCCAATTATCCTCAAATTATTCCATGGAATAGAAAGGAATGGAACACTTTGAAATTCATTTGATGAAGCCACTATGACACTTATACTACAACCAGATAAGGACATATCAAGGAAAGAAAACTACATACCCATATTCCTGATGAGCTTAGATGCAAAAATCTTTAATAAAATAATAGTATATTGTGTTCAACAGAATGTTAAGAAGATTATACATTATCACCAAATTGGTTTATTCTAGGAATAAAAGAATGGTTTAACATATGCAAATCAGAAGTAATTCATCACAAATAGATTTAAGGACAAAAATCACTTAGTCATCTCAATAGATGCTGAGAAATCCTTTGACAATATTCAGCACCCATTCATGATAAAACACTGAAGAAAATAAGGATAGAAGAAACCTACCTCAACTTCATAAGGGCTATGTACAAAAAACCCAAAGCAAAGCTCATCATGATTAGGGAAAAACTGAAAGTGTTTCCTTTAACATCTTGAACAAGACCAGTGTGTTCATTCTTACCTCTTCTATTCAATATAGTACTGAAATTCTTGTCACAGAAATCAGGCAAGAGAAGAAAATAAAAGATAAATATAGTAAATGAAGAAATCAAATTATTACTTTCTTCAGATAATATCTAATGTTTTAAAGATCCAACGAGCCCCATCAAAAGACTTTTAGAGCTAATATACAAGTTCAGCAAAGTATTAGGTTACAAAATCAACATAGAAAAAAATTAATAATTTTTTTATACACCAACAGTGAATCTACTGAGAAAGATATCAGAAAAACAATTCCATTCACAATAGCCTAAAACAACAACAACAACAACAACAAAACCACTCTGGAAATAAATCTAACCAAGGAGGTGAAAGACCTCTACAATGAAAACTATAAAGAAGTTGAAGAATACTCAAGAATATGGAAAGATCTTCCATGTTCTTGGATAGGCACAATTAATATTATTAAAATGATCATACTAATAAAACCAGTATACAGATTCAATGCAATTCCCAACAAAATACCAAAGTCATTCTTCAAAGAACTAGAAAAAACAGTTCTGTAATTCATTTGAAAGAATAAAAGACCCAGAATAGTCAAAACAATTGTAAGCCAAAAAAGCAATGCTGAAGGCATCACAATACTTGATTTCAAATTACACTACAGTTATAATAACAAAAATCTGCATGGTACTGGTATAAAAACAAACAACACAGACAAATGCTTCAGAATAGAAGATGCAAAACCAAGCCCACCTAAAGTCATCTGATCCTTGACAAAAATGACAAAACATAAATTGGAGAAAAGACAGCCTTTTTAACAAATTGTGCTGGCAAAACGGTTCCCATATATAGAAGAATGAAACTTATCTGTCTCCCTGCACAAAAGTCAACTTGAAATGGATTAAAGACCTAAGAATCAGACCAGAAAATATGCAACTCCTAGAAGAAATTGCAGGTTAAACACTCCAAACATATAGGCCCAGGCAGTGACTTTCTCAATAGGAATCCTATAGCTCAGGAAAAATGAAAAATTAATAAATTGAATGATGTCAAATTAAAAAGCTTCTGCGCAGCAAGGGAAACAATTAAGAATATAAAGAGAGAACCTACTGAGTGGGAGAAAATGTTTGCTAGCTACTATTTTGAAGGAGGATTAATATGCAGAATATATATAAAGAACTCAAAGAACATAACATCAAACAAACAACCCAATCAATAAGTGGGTAAATGAACTACACAGACACTCTCAAAAGAAGAAATACAAATGGCCAACAAATATATAAAAATGTTCAACATCTTTAGCAATTAAGGAAACGCACATCAAAAGCACACTGAAAATTCATCTCGCTCCAGTTAAAATGGCAGATATTAAGAATACAAAGAATAATAAATGCTGGAGAGAATGTGGAGAAAAAGGAACACTTGTACACTTTTGGTGGGATTGTAAATTAGTATAACCACTATGAAAATCAGTATGGAGTTTCCTCAAATGACTAGGAATGGAACTGCTATATGACTCAGCTATACCACTCCTCAGTATCAAATTACATCTGTGCATGCACATTCATATCATAGCAGTATAATTCACAATAGTGAAATGATTAAACCAACCTAGGTGTCCATCAGTGGATGAATGGATAAATAAAAAGTGGTATATATATGCATAATGCAGTTTTATTCAGTCATAGAAAAAATGAGATTATGTAATTTGCATGAAAATGATTGGAACTTAACATTATGTTAAATGAAATAAGCCAAAATCAGAAAGTCAAGGGTCATATGTTTTCTCTCATAGTGGAAGTTAAAGAATTAAAAGGAAAAGACAAGACCTGGGGCGGGAGGAGGCCCTGAAAATCAAATCCAAGGAATATCAGTAGATTAGAGTGATAGAGGAGGAGAGGGAAAGGGAAAATACTGAGGAATAATATTGGTCAAATTATATTGTCATGTCATGTGCATGTATGAATATCCAACAACAAATCCATTTATGTACAACTATAAAGCACCAATAAAAAATATGGGAAAAAAGAAAGGAAGGAAGAAAGGATAGACAGATCTGTATTTTCTCTCCCTTATGAACATAGGATATTAGCATCTTTAAATGTTTGCTAATCTGTTAGGTTAAAATAATATTTTCCTTTAATTTGTATTTCTTTCATTGTTTAAGTTAGATCACTTAAGCCTTTTGAACTTGAACTTCCATTTATGTCCATTTTATTCATGTCTAAGAATCTATTGTATATTAAGGAAAGAGTTAGGTATTCACATATGAAAGGTATTGGTCTTTCCCTTTATGTGACTTTGGGGTCATGTCACTACCAAAGAGATTATCTTCTCTTTGAGAGTGTGCCCACAGGTTCTCTAAATCAAGAAGAGAATGATTACCATTATTTCAAGGCATAGAGACTACTAGAATGTTAGCCTGACTCTAGACTCTGCTATGCTCAAAATGTTTAGGTATTTATTACATTATTTAATTACATATAGTTTATGTCCTTTTTACTAATGAGGGGTTTTGTTACAGATAGCATTTTTTAGAACTGGGAAACTTAATGCCTATATTGAAAAATATGGAGCTAAGGTAAGTTTTTTTTAAGAATAATAATTCCAGATGTTGTTATCTTGATTGTGTATTCAACTTCTTTTGCTAACAAACAAATATTGGAGTATATATCTCATAAGCTATTGCTATACATGTGAAAGAACCCAACATTTTTTCCAAACAATTTTGTGCATATTTGGTACAGAAAGAGATGACAAGTCTTACCTTTTTGTTGGATACTTCCTACGGGCATTTTATGTGGCATAATCCCATTATGATAGACATCTTTAAATAATTGAACTTCCCCATTTTTGCAGATGAAGAAAATGAAACCCAGAGAGGCGGAGTTATTATCCACAGTTATTTAGCTAGTATGGGGAGGAACAGAACATAGGTTGTACTCTACATGGTGATAAAATTCTGAATCTTAGCAATGAGGAAAAACAAATTTGTGGGGTTGAGCACATCAATATATGAGTTAATGAAGTCATGGAGTGTTGGCTAATACTCACTCCATGCCTCTGCAAGTATCTCTGCAGCACTGTATCATGGGTTATTCTCATCACTTCTGGTCTCTGTTGCCAGATCTTCTAGGGTTTAGGACAGTGAGATTTCTGGTCAGCTCCAAGGTGAGATGCTGCCTTTAGGCTCCAGGAGGATTATGTTTCAGAATACCTAGAGGTGCTTTGTAGTTCCTGAGCAATCTTCAAATAATATGAAAGTTAATTTCAACTATTAGTCAGAGTGTAGGAAAACAGTATTGCTCAGGATGAGTATGGAAAGCTTACAGTTAAATCTCTGTGCTGAGATAAATCTTTGGTCACCAAAAGATTCTTGTCTTTGCAAAGCTATTCATGTACTTTGAGAACCAAATTTATAGTATAGTGTTACCTAGAATGAGGACCTACATCTTTCAACAATCCCTATAAAATTTATACTTTATCGTGAAAGGTATCTCATGATTTCATGCAGGCCTCTTTGGTGTCATTTGTTCCTGTAGTATTTAATTTTCTCATTAATATATTGATTTTAAAGTTCAAAATTATGCTATTTTTGCACAAGGTCATGACAGATAACAAAAGGACTTGGTACAACATGACTTTCAAGATGAACTCTAAATATTAGAATAGGTGTTTTTGAGCATACAATAGGTAGCATTTCAGTATTCATTTAATAAAAGAATGGTTTATACTAAAGACTGTCATTTTACATTTATATTAAATTTATAAGAAAAATTAAAATTGAGAAAAATGTCAGAGTCGGTCCTTGTATGCTATTAAAAATACCTACTCTGTTGTGCATTTTCTTCTAGCCTTTTAAATCACACCTTGGACTTTATCAGTGCGAGGTGTCACACCCACAAAATATTTTAAATCTTTTCATTAATAATCTTAACTTTTTTCCAAATATACTAGTTTCTCATTCCTACTAAGTAAACTTGCTTTGCCCCTTTCAGACTTCCTTATCATTTTGGAGCTTTCTCCCAGCCTCTCCTGCTTCCATATCCTCACTGAGTCTTCATGGTTATGCTCAATTTTCCTTTATGTAGTTGATTTTTATATAAGAGAAAACACCATCAGCAGATATTTATTGAACACCTATAATATGCTGAGAACTCTACTTATTTCTGAAGATAAAATTGTAGATCAGATAAAGAACCTGCCATTAGGAATCTTTTTATAATTGGTTCATTATAATTATACATAATGATTAGATATATTATGCCATATTTGTCCATGTACATAATTTGATCTATCTCCTTCCCATTTATCTTCCCTTTCCTGAGCCACATCCCCAGCCCTATTTTGTATTTTATTTTGAGACAGTATCTAACTGAGTTGCTTAAAATGGCCTCACTTTTGCTGAGGCTGGCTTTGAACTCGCAATCCTCCTTTCTCCACCACCCCAGCTGCTGAGATTACAGGCATGCACCACCACTCCTGGCGCCTTCCCTTACTCTTTCCCCCTGATCTCCTTCCTCTACTGATCTTTTATTATTATTGTTCTATTATTACTATTATTATTAACTAGTACATTGTAATTATATGTAAAGATTCTTTGTGGTAAATTCATGCATGAATGTAGCATAACGTGGTAGTTTTTGTACCCCCATACTTCCCAATGTTCTCTCCTCCCCTCCTCCTTCTCTCTCAATCCTGTTCTTCCACTCTGTTGGTCTGTTGGTCTCCTTTCTATTTTTTTGATATCCCTTTTTATTCTCTCTCTCTCTCTCTCTCTCTCTCTCTCTCCCTCCCTCCCTCCCTCCCTCTCTCCTTCCCTCTAGCTTTCACATATGAGAGAAAATTTTGACCCTTCATTTTTGAGTCTGACTTATTTCACTTAGCATGATGTTCTCCAATTCCATCCATTAACCAGCAAATGATGTGAATGTATTCTCCTTTAAGGATGAGTAACACTCTGTTGTGTATGTATACCATATTTTCTTTACCCATTTGTCTGTCGACAGACACCTAGGCTGGTTCCAGAACTTGGATATTCTGAAATACACTACTATAAACATTGGTATGCATGTTTCACTGTAGTATACTTGTTTTAGTTCTTTTGGATAAATACAAAGGAGTGGGATAAGAGGTCATATGATGTTTCCATTCCTAGTCTTTGAGGAATCTCCATACTGCTTTCCAAAGTGGTTGTGCTAATTTACATTTCCACCAACAATATGTAAGTTTATCTTTTTCCTCACATTCTCACAAGCAAATATTGTTACTTTTATTCTTAATGATTACCATTCTAAGTGGAATGAGATGAAATTCCAGTATAGTTTTGATTTGCATTTCCCTTATTGCTAACAATGTTAAATATTTTTTATATTATTCTTGACCATTTTTATTTCTTCTTTTGAGATACATAAACTCTAAATAGATCAATATCAAACAATGAGATTAAAGCAGTAATAAAAACTCTTCCAACAAAGAAAAGCCCAGGACAAGATGGATTCTCAGTTGAGTTATTCCAGACCTCTAAAGAAAAAATAATGCCAGTACTCCTCAAATAATTCTATGAAATAGAAAGGGAAGGAACGCTCCCAAATTTTTTCTGTAAAGGAA
The DNA here is from genome assembly GCA_020662805.1 of Glaucomys volans. Classification (NCBI taxonomy): domain Eukaryota; kingdom Metazoa; phylum Chordata; class Mammalia; order Rodentia; family Sciuridae; genus Glaucomys; species Glaucomys volans. The sequence goes on from JAJEJO010002662.1 coordinate 213,852, forward strand.
GTCTCACTCTGATACCCAAACCAGATAAGGACAAATTGAGAAAAGAATAGACCAATATTCCTGATGAACATAGATGCAAAATTCCTTAATAAAATATGAGCAATCTGCATTGAAAAGGCTGTACACTGTGATCAAGTTGGTTTTATTCCAGTGTAAGGTTGGTCCATATATGTAAATCAATAAATGTAATTCATTCTTCAAATAAAATTAAGGGCAAAAATCACATACATGATCAATCTCCTTAGGTGCAGAAAAAGTCTTCAACAAAATTCAATGCCCATTCTTTTTTAAAACACTGAAGAAAATAGGGATAAAAGAAACTTACCTCAAAATTATAAAGTCTACATATGACAGACCCAAAGCCAGCATCATACTAAAGGAAGAAAAACTGAAAGCTTTTCCTCAAAAAATCAGGAATAAGACAAGAATGTCCATTCACACCACTTCTAGTCTATCCAGACTAATTAGGCAAAAAGAAATTAAAGGGATATAAACATGAAGAGAAAAAATAATCTCTGTTTGCAGATTACATGATTCTATACTTAGAAGATCCCCCAAAAATAAAACCTGCACCAGAGGACCTCTAGAGATGACAAACAAATTCAGGAGAGTACTAGAATACAAGACCAACATACAAAAATCAACAGCTTTCCTATACACCAGTAATGAATCTGCTGGGAAAGAAATCAGGGAAACAGTTACATTCATAATAGCCTCAAAAAAATTGGGAATAAATCCAACCAAGGAGGTGAAAGACCTCTACAATAAAACTAATAGAAAACTGAAGGAAGAAATTGAAGTTCTTAGAAAATGAAAAGACCTCCCATGTTCCTGGATAGGCAGAATTGACATTGTTGAAATAGCCAGTTTACCTAAAGTGATCTGTAGATTCAGTGTGATCCCCATCAAATTCTTCACAGAACTAGAGAAAACAGTGCTCAAATTAATATGGAAGAAGAGAAGACCTAAGATTAGCCAAAGCAATTCTGAGCAATACAAACAAGGCTGGAGGCATCACAATACCTAACTGTGAATTATACTGCAGAGTTCTACTGACAAAACTGGCATGATATTGGTATTAAAACAAACATGAATACCTGTGGAATAGAAGACACAAAGATAAAGCCCATACAGATACAGTCATCTGATCCTTGACAAAGTTCTCAAAAACATGTTGGGGAAGAGATAGCCTTTTATCAAATGGTGCTGGGAACACTAAATGTGTAAAATATGTAGAAGAATGAAACTAGACCCCCCCTCTCTCACTCTGCACAAAATCAACTCAAAATGGAACAAAGACCTAGGAATTAGACCACAAACTTTGCAACTGCTAGAATAAAGCCTAGTGTCAGCACTCCATGTTGGCACAGGCATCAGCTTCTTTAATAAGACTCCTAAAGCTCAAGAAATAAATCCAAGAATCAATAAGTGGCATGGCATCAAGTTAAAAAACTTCTGCACAGGAAAGGAAACAAGAGCATGATGAGAGAGCCTACAGAATGGGAGAAAATCTTTGGCAGCTACTCTTTCTATAAGTGATTAATATCCAGGATATATAAAGAACTCAAGAACTTAACACCAGGAAAAATCAAATAACCCAGTCAATAAATGGGCAAATGATCTAATCAGGAAAATAAACCTACTTTTTATCAAGTTTTTGGAAAATTTTGTGTCCAGTTCTACTATTTCTTCCATAAATATGTGATATCTGTCCCTTAACTAGTAAGAAGACTTTTAACTAAGATTTCGATTTCTTTAATAAGTAAGAGGGCTCCTGAAGTGATACACTTCAAGGAAATGGAAAATGACCTTTTCATCTAAGTTGTCAAATTTATTGCATAAAGTTACTTATACTATTCCCTTTTCTATAGAATCTGAAATGATGTCATCTCTCATTCTTGTCATCTCCCCCACTCCCCTCCTCCCTCATTAGTCTAGTTAGAGATTTGGCAATCTTATTGCTTCTCAAGGAATAAACTTCTGAGTTCATGGATTTTTACTCATTTCACTGTATTATGTTTTGGTAATCTTCATCTTGGTCTTCATTATTTCCTTCCACTTTTGGTTTAGTTTGCTTTTTTGCTTTGTTTTTCTCTAGTTTCTTAAGTTGGAAGCTGAGGTCATTGATTTGAGAACAACCTTTTTGTTATTGTTGTTGAAAATGTGTTTATTTTCATATGTGCACATTTATGGTATAGGTGTTAACAGATTTTTCAAAGGGAAATTGTATCTGAAAAGATCGGAAATCATTTCTCACAACCTTCTTTTCTAATTCAGAGACATGTCATTTCCTCCTATTTTTCAATTTTTTTCAGTAAGAAATGCTTTCTAGCTCCTGTCTGATGTCTTTTTTGATCTATGAGTTATTTAAAAGTATGTTTTGTAGTTTCCAAATATTTGGGAATTTTGCAGGGATCTTTCTACTATGGATTTCTCATTTAATTGTTGTTAGAAAACATGTTTTATATAACTTGAATTTTTAAAAATTGAGACATATAGGCTACAGAATATAAACTATTTTACTGAATATTCCTTGTGCCCTTGGAAAGAATGCATATTCTGATCTCATTGTGTGAAGTATTCTGTAAATGTTAATCAGGTCATATTGGTTGATACTGTTGTTAAGTCTACTATATTCTCATTTTTCTGTTTTCTTCTATCAATTTTTGAAAGTTGGACATTGAAGTCTCTACCTAAAATTGTGGATTTGTCTTCCTTCTTGAAATCCTATCAGTGAGCTCAGACAATTATACCTCACCCAAATTAAACCACCTCTGGTTTTTTTTTTTTTTTTTTTTTTTTTTTCCCCAGGGTTTTAACTCGGGGGCACTCGGCCACTAAGCCACATCCCCAGCCCTATTTTGTATTTTTATTTAGAGACAGGGTCTCACTGAGTTGCTTAGGGCCTCGCTAGGTTGCTGAGGCTGGCTTTGAACTCGCGATCCTCCTGACTCAGCCTCCCGAGTCGCTTGGATTACAGGCGTGCGCCACCGCGCCCGGCTCACCTTTGGTTTTTTAGTGGGGGTGGAGGAGCTTTCAAGAGGGAAAATTGATGTGTTGTTTGTACACACCCTGTGAGCAGTTTTTCCTATAATGGGAGTCACCCAATAGAAAAGGTTGTATAGAATCTGTCCCTGACTTTAGTTGAAATGACAAATGACTTCATCTTTAGGTCATCAACAGAGATGGTTGTAGATGATAGAATTGCCCCCAACTTCCTTTTTTGTATGTCAAGGCTATGTCTGTGCTGATCTATACTGCTGTATCTAGATCAATTCTTCAGGCCAAGGAGAAAGTCCACATAGATATTAAAAAGGAAATCACCTGGCTTTTCTCAGGTAGACCATGGTGGTTTATGGATTTGTTCAGCCACCTGTGCTCTGGAGTCATGATTGAGATTACAATTGTAGGTTGACTTCATCCTCCTGCTTGGAGTCTATTGATAGTAGCTTTAATTAAATTCCCTAGAAGACAAACTGAACAGTTTTTGTCCCATTCTCTTCTAATAGATTATTTGGGCATGTCCTGGAAACACTCAACAGAACCCAAAGTAGTACAAAAATGTGTAGTGTATAATATTGGGAGACAATTCTTGGCTCTCTCACTTTCATGCATGTCTTTCTCACAGTTGCAAGGACAGTCTTTTCTTCTAAATTGTATTTCAAGGATGTTCATATAATGAACAGCATGGTTCTTGCCCATCTTTATCACTTACATGTGCTAATCTATACTCAGATGAATACTCAAGAGGGATTTTCTGCTGATATCCAGAGGTTGCTCTCAGTGTAGCTCTCTCTAGTCCAGTACATCACCTCCAAAGTAGAAAAATAGCTTCTTTGACTTCCTTAGGATCTTGGCTCTGTTTTTTCAATGCAGGGAGACTACCAGCTTCTTCCTTGATTTCCCTTTCTAACTGCAGCCTGAAAATCCTCTCTCATCAATAAGTTGAAGAAGCCATGGAGCTTATCTTATGGTTTCCCTTCTCTTGGGAACAACTGTTCTTTCTTACCTGATGTCCAATATTTTATGAGTCATTGTTTTATATAACTTTTCCAGTTGTTTTGCAATATGAGGATTGAGCACAGAACCTTAAACATGCCAGGCAAGCACTATCCCACTGAACTACAACCCTTACCCAACTTGCCTAGCTTTTTAGACATTTCAAGTAGAAGGATAAATCTGGTTCCTAGTACTTGTTGGTCAGAAATTAAAGTTCTGACTTCTAAAAGTAATTATTGACAAATTGGGATAATTTGTTGGTTACATGTGTGCCCATCTAAGTGTTTAACCATTTCTAATTTTGAATTAGAGTGAACAATGACGAAAAATATCACAAGATCACTCTGCATGGGTTCCTCTATGTGGACCAGAGAGCAATGTTGAAGGTTTTCAACATAGGAGCTCTCAGGGTTAGGTTTACTAGGCCAGGGTAAACAGGAGAATTTGGCCATAAGGCATAGCAGTACTGGTGGTTTCAAAGTGAATATCTTTTAATGTCTCAATAACTTTAGAACCAGATAGCACAAACTGTAACAATGACCATAATTTTATCTACAATAGTCCAGTTTGTTGAGTGGTGATCTAAACATGCAGACATTTGCTATGAATTTATAAGGACACAGCAATTACTCTAAATTTTCCCTTTAATATTTTTAGATGGAGGCTCCACAAAGAGTAATTCCTGTAATTCTTCAAAACTGCCTTTTATATTCATTCACGGCTAGACTTGCACCAGCCTGGAATAGAACTGGCCATCTCTTGGTACAAGGTGACTATGTCTGTGAGTCACTGGGACTTTCTGAACTAGATTACTTCTATTTTATACATCTCTTTTTAATTCAAGGTATCTTATTTTAAGGAACTAGTTCTTAGAATAACTCCAACTAAACATTCTCAAGCAAGCCAACAACAAAAAATGTCATCTCTTTACTTTGGAATTATACAGAGGCCTGCTTATATTTCTTTAAAAATAATTTTATTAGAGAAAACATTTGGCCTTTGGTTTTTTGAGACTGGCTTATTTTGCTTAGCATTATATTCTCAACAAATACCATAATTTCACTCTTTTTATGGCTGAGTAATATTCCATCATATATATGATATATATATATATGTCACATTTTCTTTATCCATTCATCTGTTGAAGGGCACCTAGGCTGGTTCCATAGTTTAGCTATTGTGATTTGAGCTGCTGTAAACATTGATGTGGCTGCATCACTGTAATATGCTGATTTTAAGTTCTTTGTGTATAAATCAAGGAGTGGGATAGCTGGGTTGAATGGTGGTTCTATTCCAAGTTTTTCTGAGGAATTTCCATACTGCTTTCTATAGTGGTCACACCAATTTGCAGTCCCATCAGCAATGTATGCGTGTACCTTTTTCCCCACATCCTCACCAACGTTTATTGTTGCTTGTATTTTTCATAATTGCCATTCTGACTGGAGTGAGATGGAATCACTGATATGTGGATGCTGATTCATAATGGGGGAGCATCTAGGGAAGAATGGAGGCACTTTGGATAGGGCAAAGGGGAGTGAGGAGGGGGATTGGGAAGGGTTGTGGCATGAGTCAGTCATTATTTCCCTATGTACATGAGTGATTGCACAGCTGGTGTGATTCTGCATTGTGTTCAGCCAGAGGAGGGAGAAGTAGTGCTCCGTTTGTATACAATGTCAAAATGCATCTGCTGGCATGTATAACTAATTAGAATAGAAAATAAGTAAATAAAAAATTATTTTATGATATAGTACTTGGTACTTAGGAATAAATAAGCTATGAAGAATTATAGAATAAACACAGGTTGTTGGTATCTTGCATTTTTGTTGATGTCTGATGGTCTTCTAAATATTTTATAGCAGGAGATAAATATTTGAGGGAGAATTGGGCATTTCTGTCCTTTCAATTTGAAGATAATTTTTTCTCTGAGCTGTCATAAAGATACTCCTTTGTACAATTTCATTTTAAAGTCTTTCTACTACCTTGTTAATTTCATGTCAAAAAGTTATATTTATCAAGCACAATTATTTCTGAGTTATAATAATATGGTATATTCTATGATTTTTTTAAGGAAGAGATTTTCTTTCTCAAACGGGAAAGCAAAATGCTGTTGGTAAGTGAAAAATGCATGTTAATAGATAAAACATTAATATAATTAATAGTTGTTAAAACGATATTAAATCATTGGGTTATTATCTTGACCAAGTTATAACAGAATTTAATCAGATATAATTATAATCAGAATTTTAACTGGGAATTACTTCTGGTTCAAAATACATATCTACATATTTAAGGAAAATTCACTCATATTAATTGGAACAACACTGTATTTTCTTAAAGAAAATTATGATGTGAAGGAATTCAATTCCGCAGGTAATTATAATGTAGAATTTCCAATCAAAAAAACTTTTCATTTGTTCTGATGTAAGTCAAAGTTTTAGTTTTATGAGAATATTCTTTTCTCTTTAAAAAAGATTGTCTTAAGGGACACAGATAATCAAAAATATATGTTTTACTATAAGATCCAAGCAAGGTTTTTTTGTTGTTGTTGTTGTTTGTTTTTTATTGATTTGCATTGTTGTATTGCAGGTAGACAGGTTCCTAAACAGTAGTCCTGAGATAGCAGATAGGTGGGAATCTTCAGCCCACAGTAGAAGTTATTAATCAGTCCTGGTAGCCTTCTTCACCATTTGGGAATAACCTTGAAACCCTGCCTCCTAATCCACAACCTTTGGAGCTGAGGAGTCTGTCCAGCTAAGACCCATTTGCCCTCCTGGCACTAGTTTTATCTTTCAGTAGTGCATTGGTAGTTTCTGTGCTCTAGGTCTGGAGGAATGGGTTCCATTATCTAAGTTTAGTTTCATCCCCAAACACTAGCATGAGACTATAGCTGGAGATCAAAGATAATGATGTAGAAGAACAAAATTTCTCACTCTTGTGTTACAACATTTAAAAAATTTTTTATTGAAATATAATATACCAAGGCAGAACTCAGAAATTGTTGGTATATACTCATTGAATTTTTACAAACTAAACATATCCTTATAATGAGTTCTCAGATCAAGAAACATTACCAGTACCCCATACTTCCCTAATGCTTCTTCAGGTAATATCCCTTCCCAAGGTCACTACTATCCTGACTTGTCAGAAATAGTTTTATTTACTAAAAAGTAAGGAAGAGGCCTCAGAGCTCTAGGAGATCTGGAATATATCTGTCAGCATATTTGAGGAAATTTGATAATAAAAGACTGTTCAAGTCAGAGGCCAGGAATGGGACCTCTTCAGACTTTGAAAGAGGACAGTCTCCAGACTTCAGACTTGTAGAAGGTATTTGTAGGCTTTCCTCTTAACTGTAGTGTTTCTTATTTTTCCTGTAATTCTATCCTATGGTATCCCCCCAACAGCCCTGACACACACACATCCATGTTGTTTCATGCCTTTGTCTTCTTTTAGATATTTTATCTGTAGACTGTCAAATATTATATGATATTTATTTGAATTTTACTATGTAAAAATCTGTTATTAACTTAGTTTCTAACTTGAGAAAGTTAAAGTAATTTTTGATATTAAAGTAATTTAATAGGATGGAGTAATTCCAGACAGCTCATGGTTTATTTTATTTTTCAGTATTAGACATCAATGTAACAGAAACTCAAATTTGTCTAAGTATAGAAGTTTTCACCATCAGACTGCCACCACCTGAGGTATCACATGCTTAGTTTCTATAATTCATTCTATTTATTATATACTTAATATATTTGTTAATATTACTAACATGCTATTAGATTTTAATTTTTAACATGAAGTATGATAGGAAGGTTTTTGTTATCACAGAGGCAAAAAATCCATACTACTAAATGCTTGATATATTTATATTGTCCTAAGTTTTCTTCCTCAAAGAAAATACCATTTCAGTGTGTTAAACACAGGTCTTATCATTATCCCTGATTCAGAAATCTTTTTAGATGGCATCCAAAACTCCATAACCTTACCCTGTCTCAACACCCATTTCATGCCTCTTTTTTCCACCTCAAAATAATAGAAGCACAATTTTAGCTCATACTAAATGTAATATTCACCCCTTACCCTTGGCATTCTGGTAGCATTATTTTGTTGTTCGTCTATTTTTTTATAACAACACTCTGCCATCCTGTGGAAGGATATGTCTTCTATTTTCCTAATTTCCATAGCACCTTACATAGAGTCTTACACATTAGTAGTCACTCAAGAAATGTTATTTTCTTTCCGTTGCACCAATGGTTCCCAACAGAAGGAGACTGAGGGAGTAATGAATGATTTTGCTTCCCATAAAGTGTTTGGAGTCTGTCTGGAGACAGTTTTGGGGGGTTATCACAAGGTGGGGAGAGGTGATGTTGTTACTGGTATCTAGTGGATAAGAAGCCAGGGATGCTACTAAATATCCAACTGAGCACAGGACCAACCACCCTGCTCCCACCCAACAAAGAATCATCCAGCCCAAATTGTCAGTAGTGTTGCGGTTAAGGAACCCTAGGCATAAGACAGATGACTCTTCCTTTGCTTAGGACATCCCCTCTAACTGGCCATACAGATGCTCATCCTTTAAAGGCTCCTCAAATGCTATTCCTTCACTCATTTATTTCTCCTTTTTTTAAAATAAATTTTTGATATCCTGTTATGGTGAGACAATGGACAGGTCAGAGGTAAATACTTTTCTGCCTTCAATAATTATGTAAGTTGGTAGGGAGGCTGACCTGTATATACACTGAAATGTGTGATATTCCATGCTTATCTTGGACTGATGAGGCTCCAAACCCTATCCAATCTCATTTCAAACCTCCTACTCTGGTGTATTATACTCATATACTATTTGTATTTTAAGAATTATACTATTTTTGTAGTTTAGATTTCCTTTATAAGCATCATGAGTATTAGTATTATATTTTCATGTTTAAATTTTCTACAGATGATATTTCTATATTTTATGCCAGTGTTTAAAACAATTTAGAGATTGACAAAGAGGAGGAAGACATTCAGAGATTAGAACACCAATGCAAATTATCATTCAAAATGGGAAATTTCTGTGAGAAGAAAGGATTAACCTGACACGATATTGGTCTAACCTACATGAACTGGTCAGACCATTTATTATGGGGAAGACAAATCAGCTATTAGAAAAAGTGGACTATCTGCACCCTGGAGTTAGACATATCTACCCACCCACTATGGCAGTAGTGGGAAAACCACAGTCTTTCCTGGGGAGATCAGGCACTGTACTCTATGTGACAGAGAGAACACAGGACATCAATCTTTGCCAGCAGGCCAGCTCTCAATCAAAAGAGAAGGGAGTTCCACCAAGCATGCCTGGTTATTTGTCCCAGTTTTACCAACCAATCACCTAGTTTGCCCTAGAGAGGAATAGGTGATGGGGCAGAGTGATACCAGGAATGTGTGTTAGCAGAGCTTTTTAGATATGGAAGGAAAACCAGAAATGGGGCTGACACTTTCTTCTCCTGTAGTTAACATTACATACTGTGTTAGTCAGCTTTTCATTGCTGGGATTAAAATACCTGACAAAAACAACTCAGAGGAAAAAAGATTTATTTTGGCTCATAGTTTCATAGACATCAGTCCATGCTCAGCTGACTTCATTTCTTTGGGCCTGCCATGCTGCAGAACACATGGCAGAGGGTGTGGTAGAGAAGGGCTGCTCAACTCAAAGCAGCTAGGAAGTGAGACAGAAAGACAGCAAGAGTCCAAGGATAGATATAAGGACATACCCCAGTGACCTGCTTCCTCCAGCGAGGTCTCACCTTCAAGTAGAATATTCAGGTATCTGTGGGTTAACTGATGAAGTCAGAGCCCTCATGATCCAATCACTGCCTAAAAGATCCTCTCTGAACCTTACTGCTTTGGGGACCATGCTTCCTTCACTTAGCCTTAGGTTTCTTGGTTTAAAATTGTGTGCTTCACAGAACCTTACAGAAGTAGATACTATATATCCTTACACATTTGTGCTTAAGCTATAGACAGCTATTTACTGGGTATTATAATGTATATGACACATGTATATATATTATATATATGATATCTACTTATGTTACATACATATATGTGTATATATATACATATATATAACAGTTAAATAACAATGTTTGGAAATGTAATGTCAAGTTTTATAGAAAATATATTATTAAATTTAGGGATACAGATAAAAAGGAGATGTCTGAGGGAATTCATCTTTGAAATCTTTGAAACATACACACTATTTTCTACCATTTTGTTCTTGAAAACATTTCCTTTCTGCTTTTTCCAGAATCTTCTATCATTTATTCATGATTCTTCTTTCCCTTAACACTGTTGATGTTGTTGTCTCCTAGGGTTCCAATTTCATCTTTCCCTTCTTTCCTATAGCAGGTTCATCCATGCACATGGCTTCAGCCTATACACCCGTACCTCCCAGATTAATCTATTGTATTTCTCTGTTCTCTCAGACATTTTCACATAAAGGTACCAATGGCACTCCAACTCAGTTATGTCTAAAACTGAATGTGTTTTTGTCACTTCCCCCAACCCAGATCTATTCCTTCTTTATATTTACTCTTTGGCAACTGTCATCAAAAGTCAGTAAGTTCCCTACCTAGAGATTTCAGAATGTACTTTGACTCATCCTCTACCATACTTCTCTTTATCTTTAAAGCCTACCTTAGGCTCAGTAATCGACTCCTCTCTGTCTCAGTTTCCATTACTGTTTTATACCAGTCTCTCCCCTTCTTTTTTATTCTCTAATTTTTCCCCACAGTGTCAATAGAGTTCTCCTTCTAAATCAAAGGTCCCCAACCTAAATACCTCTATTATCTCAATGTTGTCTAGAAAATTAAGTTCACATTCTTTAAATTGACATTATAAGGGAAAAATATTTATTGAGTATCTGTTTTTCAGTATGGTTTTAGTAACATAGTGATACTTCATAAATATTTGTTTCATAAATAAATACCATGGGGTTAGCATTCTCTTGGGGTATATGTTAAAACAGTTGCATAGTTTGCTAGTGTTTAGAATAATCTTTGTTGAGAAAGATCAGTATGGACAAGCGCTGGTATCGTGGAGAACTCAGAAATAATTGGCTTGAGTTCATGAGCAGTGTTGAAAATAACTCCCTTGATTATAAACTCAAGCTATGTAAGTAGATGTGCATGAGAACCCACAGACTATGAATATTTGAACCTGATAGCTACTTTTTAAGTTCCATTTTAGGTTGTGTTTTCCCTCAGTCTAGTCATCCACCAGTCTGACCTTCGTGGCACCCTGCCTGCACCATCTTTTATCATATGGCTTAAGCAACTGATCTTATAAGCACATCACAGCACAAGACTTATCTCCTATGCATAGAATATTATTTATCTTAATTTGTTCTGAATGACCTTACTCTTATTTTTTCCCTTCATTCCCCCCTTTTTGGTGTGTGTGTGTGTGTGTGTGTGTGGTGTTTCTGGGTATCATACCCAGGGCCTCATACATGTTAGGTAAGTGTTCTACCACTGAGCTATGAGTTATTCTTACTTTTTGCTTCTTCCATTCATGTTTTTCTTCTCCTCTTCTTCATTTCCATTAGTCTTAAGGAATGCTGTAGAAATTCTGAAGATGGCCCTGGACATAGAGGAGATGGGCCTGGATTCAGGCCTGCAGTGTTCTGAGTGGTAGCAGTCAGACACTAAGGTTAGAACACTATTTCTCAAAAGATGCTATGGATATTAAAAGGGGTGAGGAACAGTGGACCATTTTCTTTCATCCTAACATAGTGTCCTTTTACCCATTATCATTTCAATTTTTTTTAACCTCATGTGAGGCCTCTCTGAATCTGACATATTACAGTGACACAGCCACATCAATGTTTATAGCAACTCAACTCACAATAGCTAAACCAACCTAGGTGCCCTTCAAAACATGAATGGATAAAGAAAATGTGGTATATATACATAATGGAATATTACTCGGTCTTAAAGAAGAATGAAATGATGGCATTTGCAGGTAAATGGTTGGAGCTGGAGAATATCATGCTAAGCGAAATAAGCCAGAAAAGAAAATGCCTCACAGGAGGTTTCTTCCCAGGGTGAGAGAACTGTAAGTGGCCACATATAAGCTGATGAAATACCATACCATATTGTTAGGGAACTGGAGAAACAAGATAGAGCATTCTGTCTTCTGCCTTCCAAAAGACCAAGTAGAGGTCTAACCTCCATCCTCCACTTTAAAAAACAGTTTAAAAATTGAGGTAAGCAGCTGTGCTTTAAAAGTGTAAGTAGCTTCCTTTAGAAGGGATTCAACTTCCCATAAGTTAGCATAATGAAAAATCCTAAAACCAGGTTGAAATAATTACAAAATAGGAGTTTGAGTTTGAGGATAGAAGGGAAAGTGTGAAGTGCTTGATGCTCTATATTGAGGAGAAGCGGGTGGTGACACATGGATCACATCACGTTTCTACACAGGATTCAGTGATGCTTAGATCTTTAAAGCTACTTGGTAACTAAAGCTACTTGTGTGCTACCTTGTGCATACAGAGATTGTATTTTTAAATGTTTCTTTATCTCTGCCAAATACTTTGAGGACTTATGCACTAAAATCTTATTTCAATTAAAAGCTAAAGGAGTTTGATATTTCTCAGAGTGATATAGAGAATTTTCATTCTCACAAGAATGCTGTCATTGAGAGACATTCCATTTTGAGCAACTGGTGCTACATTTTGCCAAGGTGAGATTTCAATTTGTAGTGTCAAAGGTGGGTTCAAAATATAGTAATTTCCTCTTTTGTTTCCTTAACATTGATAGGTGTAAAAGTATAAATAATTTTGATGAATTTTAAAAACTGAATTATAACCTTGAACAGTACTGGGATAATATTATATTTACAGAAGTCATAAACTTCCTTTATTCAATTACCGAAATAATTTTATTATGCATTTATGTTCTTATTAGATCTAGTTTTAAAGAACAGAACAGTTTATACATTTCTCATTATGAGAGGACAACTCTCATAATTATAATACCAAAACTTTATAAATTTGTACCTAACAATGATTCATTATAATTTGATATGAGTTGAGTTTTCAGTTTGCATTACCTTTGGAAAAAAATGATTACTTCTTAATAAAAAGAGTATGAGATGAAATCTTAACCTGCTCAGGAAAATGAACTAGTAGCATAATTTAAATGTTGAATCAGGGAAGAGGTAGATAGGGAAAAGATGTAACTGTGGTTCATTAAACTCTTAACAGACTTTTCCCTAAAGTCTAGCAATTTTGTGTGGCAATATTTTACTAATAATTATTTTGTGTTTATAATTGGCACATTATTTGCCCCAATTCAACTCAGTTTCTCCAAACAATTCCAGTTATTAAGATTTCATACAAATAAAGGCTATAAATGAAAGATTTGCAGCTAATGTCAATCTTGGGGCACAGCTAATGTCATTCTCAGTGGTGAAAAGTTGAAAACGTTTCCTCTGAGATCAGGAACAAGACAAGAATGTTCACTCTCACCACTTATATTCAACATAGTACTGGAAGTCCTAGCCGATGCAATTAGGAGAGAGGAAAATAAAGACATTCAGGTTGGAAAGGAAGAAGTTAAATTGTCCCTGTTTGCCAATGATTTAGTGTTACATATAGCAAGCCCTAAAGACTCTACCAAAAACTTAGACCTAGTACACGAATTCAGTAGAGTTGGAGAATACATAATCAGTATACAGAACTGTAACATTTCTATATAGTAATAGTGAACTATCTGAAAAATTAATCAAGAAAACAATCCCATTATGGGGGGGGGGGAAGAGAAGGGAAGGGAAGGGAAGAGAAGGGAAGGGAAGGGAAGGGAAGAGACAAGAAAAGAAAATCACTTCAGAAACAAATTTAACCAAAGAGGTGAAAGACCTATCCATTGAAAACAATAAAACGCAGATGTAAGAAGTGAAAAAGACACAAATAATTGGAGAGATAACTCATGCATGGATTTTAAAAATTGGTATTTTAAAATGTCCATACTACCCAATCTACAGATGCAATGCAATCCCTATTAAAATGCAATCCCTATTAAATGCAATCCCTATTAAATCAACCCCTATTAAATGCAATCCCTATTAAAATACCAATGACATGATTCAAAGAAATGGAAAAATAGAAATCTTAAGATTTCTATAGAACCACAAAGACCCCAAATAGCCAAAGAAATCTTGAGTAAAAAGAACAGACCTAGCGGTATCACATCCCTGAATTCAAGCTATACAGTAGAACTATAATAATTAAAACAGTTTGGGACTGGCATAAAAGCAGACAAACAGAATAGAGGGAACAGAAATAAATTCACGTTTCTATGATCAGTTGATTGTTAACAAAGGTGCCATGAACATATGATAGGGAAAAGCGTATTTTCCAAAAATGGTGTTGGGGAAACTGTATGTCCACATGGAAGAGAATAAAATTATAATGTAATTTCATACCATACTAAAAAATGAACACAAGAAGGATTGAAAATCTGTATTTCAGACCTGAAACTGTAAAACTACTAGAATAAAACATACTGGAAAAAGCCGATGACTTTGGTCTGGCATTGATGTCTTGGATCTGACCACAAAAATTCAGGCACCAAAATGAAAATGGACAAATCAGACTACTTCAAATTAAAGAGCTTCTGAACAGCAAAGAAGCAGTCAGCAGAGTGAAGAGACAACCTATGAAGTGGGAGAAAATGTTTCCAAACCATGCAACTGTTAAGGGATTTGCCTTAGTCCATTTGTGCCACTGTAGACGAATAACTAAAATTGGTTAATTTATAAACAATACAAACATATTTCTCATAGATTTGGAGGCCAGGAAGTCCACAATCAAAGCGCCAGCATATTCAATGTCTGGTGAGGACTTTCTCGCTGCATCATGCCATGGTGGAAAGGCTACAGGCAAGAGAGTGGCACACATAAAGCAGCACCAAACTTGCTCTTTTATAATAAACCCACTCCTGAGAGAGTGGCTTTAATACATTCATGAGAGCAGCTCTCATGGCTAACACCTCTCAGAGTTCCCGGCTCTTAAATCTGTTACAATGGCAATAAAATTTCAACATGAGTTTAGAAGGCGACAAGCATTCAAGCCATATCAGGGTTAATATTCAAGATACATGAGAAACTCAATTCAGAAACAAAGAAAGTAAATAAACTAATGTTAAAACAGACAAAGGACTTGAGTTGACATTTCTCAGAAGACATACAAATGGCCAATAATTCTATGAAAAATTGTTCAACATCAGGGGAAATGCAACTTAAAACCCAGTGTGATATTGCCTCATACTGGTTAGAATGGCCGTTATTGAAAAGACAAAAGGCAAGTATTGGAAAGGATGTGGAGAAAAGGGAACCCTGGCTCACTGTTGGTAGGAATGAAAATTTGTATAGCTGTTATGAAAAACAGAGTGCAGGTTTCTCAGAAAGTTAAGGACAGAACTACCATATGACCCAAGAATCCCACAACTGGGTGTATCTCCACAGGATCTCAAAGGAAATGAAATAAGTATGTCAAAGAAATGCCCGCACTCCCACATTCACTGTAGCATTATTCACAGTAGCTGAGATGGATGAAGTATCCATCAGTAGTGGGATGGATAAAGAAAGTGTGGTAAATATATACAATGGAATACAATTCAGCCTTAACACGAAAGGAAATCCTATTATTTGTGACAACTTGGATGAGCCTGGAGAACTTTATGCTAGGTGAGATAAGCCAGACAGAAAAACAAACACAGCATGACCTCATTTATGGAATCTACGAATTTAACTCATGAAGCGGAGAATGGAATGGTAGTGGCCTCGGGCTGGGGTGAGGGTGAAGGGTAGGTCAGGGAAATGATAGTCAAAGGTACAGAACTTCATTAGATTGGAGGAACAGGTTGGAGAGATCTATTGTACAATATGGTGACTATAGTTAATAACAACATATTCTTAAAAATCAGATTTTAAGTATTCTCATCACAAAACATGTATGTATGTGAGGTAATGTGTATGTTAATTAGCTTGATTTAGCCATTCCACAATGTGTACATATTTCAAAACATTTTGTCATACATGACAAGTAGATGTAATTTTGTCAATTAAGACAAAAGATTTAATACAGTGTGTGTTTAGAACTAGGAGGAAATGATTAGCTTTTTATTTGTATATGGTTAGTGAGTTGCTAAGTCTTTGAACACTTTCTAAATTGCATAGTTAGCTTATCAATATATAAAGGCATTGGCTCATAATATTTTACCAACTCTTATTTTCACAGTATGAAAATGGGACAAATAATAAACATTCTTCATGCCACACCCCCTGACTGTCCATTTCACTCATTTGAAGATTTCCAGATGCACTGGAATGACCTGGTAGGAATGAAAATGGATATTATATTAGAAGTTATCTGATTTTTTTAGAACTTCTCTGATTTTGTTTCTTGTAATTTAACCAAAGTTTGACTTTCTCCAAGGTGATTTAAATTTTGTACTTAATTTATAGTATGGCTATAAACTTCCAGAAGAGTGTGGAAATCTTAAAATATATTGCAACATCTACTTCAAAATGATCGGAGAAAGAACCTTCACGTATCCTTGGATTAGCTGCTGTCTGCCTACCTTTTGTCTAGTTTTACTCCCACCACCAGGTTGTCATTACCTCAGTGAAACTACTTTTCCCTCTACTTAACTGCAAGAGGGGCTTTTGTTTTGCTTAGAATTTTTCCCTATTTTACTGGAGGGTGAGCTTAATAAGGCTATTTTTTTTCCTTAAATACTATTTCAACAATTTAGACTAAAAAAGAAAAATTGGAATAGATAGACAAAATATTTTCATATTTGTTTCCTAATAGAAAGTTTAAAAAAAAAAAAAAAGGAGATGTGAGTCTCCTTAGCCAAGAGCTCCCTCCAGTGGTATGTTGGACACTATTGAAAGGGTTGAATTAAAGAAATTAATGAAGATTTTTCTTTCTGGAAGATTAATCTTATAGGCAGTTTAGAGGATATGACTTGCACTGAATTAGCTTAAGAAAATAACTTTCTTAACAATATTTTTAAAAATTCACACAGAAAAAGAGCTCAAGTGCTCAGGTGAAACTCTAAAGTCTTAATAAGCACTGACTTCACCCTTCCTGTCTGTCTTTGTATTCTGGCCGGCTGGAGGTTAGAAATGGAATAGCCATCATGTGTATCTCTGTACACTACATTTCCTAACCCTCCACAATAAAACTGAGGTTTACATATACCAGTTACACCTTTTCACTCAATGCCAAGACATTATTCCAAGTCTTTAGAATATTTCTCATCAGAAAAAGTAACTTCTTTCTTCAAAAAACTGCTGTTAGGATTTGAATATAATCCATGCATGTTGTCTCTCTGACTTTTTCATCACTTTTGTAGATATCAGCTGTTCATTGTTCATTGTAGCATTTATTTCTATAATCTATAAGTGTTGTTTTCCTTATAAATCATTTTTAATATCTTAGTTTGCCAGTCCTTCCAGCTATACAATAAAGGCACAATGAATTGCCTTGATTGTGAATGTTATATCAAAATGTCATATGCCCCCCTAAAATATGCAATTATTATTAACAAAAAGTTAAATTTTAAAAAATGGAAGGAATGAAGGTCCCTGTGAGGAAGGGTGCTTTTTTGGCTTTGGATAGTATGGAATAGGCAATATAAAACATAGATAGGATTTATTTATGTATCTTTTCAACAATGCTATTTTAATGCCTTTTAAAATTTCATGACAATTGCTATCTCATATGTACAAAACCCTTCACATTGTTCTTTAACATTGTTCAGATACCCTCTCAGTTGCATAAGAAGTCAGCCCATACAGTTCTTTCCAAGAGTAGATTTGGAAGGAGTATTGACAAGTTTTCTTTCAGATTTAAAGTCTACACTACCCCAGATATGTGGATTTCCCATAAAGATGACAAATAAACCATGCTACTACACACAAGAATTAACCAAACCCCTTATACAGGTAAGAGATGTTTTTATCTTAACTAGTTCAAGTCACACAATGCAGCCATCTTACTTGGATCTCTTGCTTTCTTTGATGACCCCTTGTGCAGTGACTTTTTCTCTCAGTTCAGTGTTTCACTAATAACTATATGCTATCATTAATGTAATCATTGTAATCATTAACCATTTATTCCTGCCATTTGTTACTGCTGTATTTAACATGGTATTATAGTAGTTGTTTACTGAAATAGTTCACCCACATTGAGGATATAAATGAGTTGGGTTGTTGGAGATTAAAGAGGCCATTGAAGAGAGTATTTTTTGGAGACTGCTGTTGGTGCAAGCTCAGTAGAAGGCGTGGTGCCTGCTGCTTACCAGGGTTAGCCACTGGAGAGCTTCTCTGGAAACTTCAGCAGGAGGGAAGCATTTCCACAGGGTGTGGCTCCTGTCTGACCTCATTGAGAAACCACTATGTTTGCTGATGGACAAGAGAAAGAAAAATGGCTATTTGGGGTTTATCCTATACTCCTGAGTTTGTACAACAAAGGAGTAGAAAACTTAACTTGAAATCAAATTCAGATTTTTGAGTTTTACTGAGGCTAGGAAACTTTGGGGGGAAGGAGGATTGCTTCCTCTGGTTTGTCCCTACTGTTTTTTTAAAATCAGTTTTTATGGTGACATATAGAATACATATAGAAAATGCATGCATACACAGTTTAATAAATAATTATCAAATTCCCATGTAAACAAATCCAAGCATAAAATATCATGTTGTCAGGAGTTTAGGAACCTCTGCTTATACCTTCCTAGTCATTATCATCACTCTCTCCAACATACTCAAAGAAAGGTAACCACTATCCTGACTTCTTTGAAAATTATTCCTTGTTTTCTTTGTTTTTATAAACTTAATATGATCCTTAAACATTATATTTGAGTTTTGCCTGGTTTTGAACTTCATGCCAAGGAAATCAGAGAGTGTGTTCCATTGTGTCTGGCTCTTTTTGCTTAACATCGTATTTGTAACATTCGTCAATGTTCTTCCAGTTAGCTGTAGTAAGTTCACTTTCATTTCTGTAGTATTTTATTATACCACAGTTTATTTATCCAGAATACTATTGGTGGACATTTGGGTTGTTTCTGTGTGAGGGCTGTTAGTAGTTATGCTACAGTGAACATCCTGTGTGTCTCCTGGGTGCATGAACATGATTCTTCCAGGAGTGAAATCAGTAAGTACGCTTCCAACTTTAGCACCTATGCCAAACTCTTTTCCAAAGTGGTTGTACCAGTTTATACAAATCCCCTCCTGATTCAATCCGTGTAGGAGAGTTATGTTGCCCCACATCATTGTCCACACGTGGTAGTCAGTCTTTCCTTTCAACCATTCTGGCAGATATGTTTATTATCATGTGTTTATAATTTATATTTTCCTGATTATTAATGAGATTGAACATCTTTTCATATCTTCTTGGCCATCATTTTTAAAGTGCCCTTCCACCATTTTTGTTCTGTTATGTGTGTGTTTTTAACCCTTTTATAGGTATTAACAGATGCCTGCTATGAATTCTTTATCAGTCATGTATGTCACATTTATCACCTTCTGTTCTGTAACATCTTTTCTCATTCCTTTAATGGTGTATTTTAATTGGCAGGGAGTCTTATTTATAGTCAAAATTATCCATTTTTAATAATTGGTACTTTTGTGTTGTTTAAAAAAATGTGTCTGCACCCCAAGCTGATGAATATATTCCCTTATAATATCATCTAATAAAAGGGTTATTCTTTTCCATTCACATTTAGATATACATTCCAATTGGAATTTAATTTTGTTGTATGGTGTGATGTGGGCAGTCATATTTTTTTGTTAATATGGATATCTCTTTGCCCAAGCAACAGAATTGAAAAGACCATTCTTTCCCTGATACTTTGCAGCACACGTTCTCTTTTGTAAGGCAAGTATCTTATGTGTGTGTGGGACTGTTTCTGAGCTCTTATCTTTCTCTGGTTTATTTATCCTTGCACAAATACTACACTTTCAGAATGACAATTAATCTTAAACTTTGCAGTTATTACAAATATTATTGTAAGAACATTAAGTTTTATAGGATTTATTAAATCTAGTGAATCATTTATTATTCTTGATTCATGCATCTTCATACAAATTTAGATTCAGTTTGTCAAGGTACATACACACACACATACACAAAGCCTGTTGGGATGTTGATTGGAGTTAATTGAGTCTTATAATCCATTAATGTTTTATATTTCTCCTCATATTTAAATATATCTAATTACTCTCAATAATAGTTTATAGTTTTATGTGTAGGTAAATCTTGTGTACCTTTGTTAGATTCTCTCAAATATATATTGTGAATGAACTTTTAAAATTTGTTCTATCATTTATTTTAAAATATTTTTATATTTTTCTATAATTTCTCTTTTGACCCATGAGTTACTTAGAAGTGCATTTCTTAATTTCCTAAATGTGAAAATTTTTTAGTTGCTTTATTCTTTTGTGTTTCTAGCTTAAATGCCTTGTGATCCATCAGTTGCTTAGAGGGGTGTTCTGATCTTCCACTATGGTTGGGATTTGTCTATTTCTCCTACTTTGGGCTTCTGCTTTATGTATCCTGAGACCACAATAGTGGATACATGTAAATTTAGAGTTGTTTGTCTTCCTAGTGAATTTAATTTGCTGGCATGGCCAGACTCACTTGTTGCCAAACAGTAATAAGAATTGTGGGCCTGCTTGACTTTACACAGAGACACAGGAAGGGCTCTCCACTGAAGGCATTTGAAAGGAATAACTACTGTTGCCTGTCCTCATCTGCCACAAATCCTTCTTGGAAAGGCTTCTGTATCCCATTAAGGTTTATGGAGATTTTCCTGAATATAACCTTCTGTGTTTTTACACAGCTAACAGATAAACTTGTTTGTTCTCATGGAAAAGAGCATCTCCTCATTATTGCAGCATAAAATAGGAATACACTTATTGCTTGAACTACATGTATATACTTAAAGAGGAACTACCTTTGGATGCCCACCAGGAGCAGAAGTGCTCTAGAGATCATTCGCAGGACTACGGTCTCTCTTTCTGTATAGCTGTGTCTGCTCAGTCTGCTTTCTTGACTTGCTTACCAACGGCCTCTGTTTAGTTTCCACTGTTCCAGTGATTTGGGCTTCATTGAGCCCAAACATTATGCCTTGTGACACTTTTTCAGGTTTTGTTTCAATGCTGATTGTTTCAGTTTTCTTATATCCTTCCACTGAAATCCACCTGAGCTGGTATCTGAGACCATTCTCTTCCTAGGCCAGGTCACATCATCTGCCACTAGCCAGCTTATGGATTTGGTATCCTTGGGTGGGGGCCAACCTGCCTCTACAAGTTGGAGGAAGGTGGTACAAAACCATGACAAACGAGACATCAGGGGCTATAGGCTAGGCTTCCTTAGAAGGAATCTGGATGGACAAATCTCACTGACATCTTTATACCAAGTCTTAACATTTTTCCCAGGCATAACATGTTTTAAAGTTTACTTGCTAGCCAAGTTTAAATTCAAAGAATCTGGAAGAAGATAAATAATTACATTATGTGTTTTTATTTATTTATTGAATACAGTCCAATCTGTTTTATAAATACTAAATCAGGACAATATACTTGTGGAAAATTGCTTCATAAATGTAAAATAACACTTCACTGGAAATTTTTGCCTGTACATTTTCTTCTCTCAAATGAAACCCTGACAATAAGAACTTGCTCTACTCATTTCTTTCCTTTTATTTTTTCAGTTTGCCTATTTAAGAATTATTCTGCTAATTTCTGTGCTTTCTGTGTGCCAGATGTCTTTACATATATTCTCTAATTTAATTATCAACATTGGCCCCAGAGATAAAGAATTGTTTCCTTGATTTTGAAGAAGAGGGACCAAGGCTCAGGGAATCCAAGTGTTTAACCAAAGCCACACAGTTTAATACATTGCAGAATTAGAACTGAAATTCAGACAGTCAGATTCTGAGTCCTATAATTGGAAAAAGCTTAGATTTCCTGTTCAGAGCTCATGTTCCAGAAATTTTCTGGTTTTAAATCCCTGATTACTTGTATAATTTTGGGCAAGCTATTTGATCTTCCCTTGACTTTGTTTCCTTGGTTGTAAAGTGGAGTGAAGGGACAGTGGTGGTGATGACAGCATATGTCATGGATGGAACACTCTGGAAGCAACTCTGAAATGGAATTTAGTGTGTATCATGTTTTCATAGGAGCAACACCTATGGAAGATGGGAAGAAGGCAAGGTTGGGTAGAGCCAGACGTAGGGGCGAAGCAGGCACCAGACAGCCTTGGCCAACCCTCCTAGCAGTCCCGAGGCTAGGCTGACCCATCAGAGTTCTGCATTGGCCAGAATTGCCAGGCCTTTGTAACCTGTCCTGAGTTTTTTTTTTTAATTTATTGGTTCTTTTTAATTATACATGACAGTAGAACCCATTTTGATATAATTATACAGCAGGGAATATATCTTTTTTTCACAATGTAGATTCACACGATTCATATAATCTTACATATACATAGGGTAATACTGTCTGTCTCAGTCTACTATCTTTCCTTCCCCCACCCCCTCCTGTCCCATTTTCCTCTACACCATCCTCTCCTGAGTTTTTAAAACTCAGCTAATTTTTAAAAATTTTTAAGTATTAGGAGTGCTTAACCAAACTAGATTTTTTAAATTATAGAAATTTCTAAAGATGCTTCAAAGAAATTGGTATAATGAACACTCAAATGCCTATCATCTAGCTTTCCTTGACATACTTTTAGGTGAGGGATAAAATGGAGTTTTTTGAAACAATTTTCAGATATAATGTTCTTTGACCAATAAATACTGTAGTATGCATTTCTACCACATAAGAGCATTCATTTAAAATGTTTTATAAGCTTCATGTCATTATTACACCTAATAGAATTAACAGCAGTCCCTTAATATGATCAAATACCAGTTCATACTGTAATTCCTCATTTACTTCAAAGATTTGTTTTCGGGAGTTTTGTTTAAATTAGAATCTAAACAGGGTTCCCCTCATTTCATTTAATTATTATTTCCCTAAATCTCTTTTCCTCTATAGCTTTATCTATAGCAATTATTTGCTAGAAAATCAGAATCATTTACCCTGGAGAATATCCCTTATTCTGGATTACTTCCTTGTTGTGTCATGTCATTTACAGTTAATACATTCTTCTAAACTTTATTTATTTATTTATTTATTTATTTTTGCGGTGCTGGGGATTGAACTCAGGGCCTTGTGCTTGCGAGTCAGGCACTCTACCAAACTGAGCTATATCCCCAGTCCTAAACTTTATGTTTTCTATAAACCTGTAGTTAGATCTAAGTTTAATTGAATTCTGGTTCAGCTGTAAGAAAGACACACACTAAGGTGGTGCTGTGCATATAAGCAGATCTTAATAGATGGAGCACATTTGTTCAGACATTTTGGTTATTCCTCAAGTTTCATTTAATCATTACCTTAATACTAGGCCTCCATTAGATAAATACCCATTAATATCTAACTATAGGTTCAAGCTTTTTTTTTAATTCATTTAATTTTGATCCATTGAACACAAATGGAGTACAGCTATTGTTTCTCTGGTTGTACACAAAGTAGAGTCACACAATCTGTGCATTCATACATGTACACAGGGCAATGATCTGTCTCATTCTGTTATTATTTTTGCCCCCCCACCTCGACTCCATCCCTCCCATCCCTCTATGCTATCTATCCTTCCTCCATTCTTGCCTCCCTTCCACCCCACATTATGCATCATCATTCACTTATCAGAGAGATCATTTGGCCTTTGGATTTTGGGGACTGGCTAATCTCACTTAGCATGACAGTCTCCAACATCATCCATTTACCTACAAATGCCATAATTTTATTCTTCTTTCTGGCTGAGTAATATTCCATTGTGTATATATACCACAGTTTCTTTATCCAGTCATCTATTGAAGGGTATCTAAGTTGGTTCCATAATCTAGCTATTGTGAATTGAACAGCTATGAACATTGATGTGGCTGCATCACTGTAGTAATCTGATTTTAAGTCCTTTGGGTATAGGCCAAGGAGTGGGATAGCTGGGTCAAATGGTGGATCCATTCCAAGTTTTCTAAGGAATCTCCACAGTGCTTTCCAGAGTGGCTGCACCAACTTGCACTCCCACCAGCAATGTATGAGTGTACCCTTTTCCCCACATCCTCCTAATTGGGGTAAGATGAAATCTTAAGGTGGTTTTGATTTATATTTCTCTTATAACGAGGGATATTGAACACTTTTCATATATCTGTTGATTGCTTGCAGATCTTCTTCTGTAAAGTGTCTGTTCATTTCCTTGGCCCATTTATTGATTGGGTTATTAGTATTCTTGGTGTAAAGATTTTTGAGCACTTTGTAGATTCTGGAGATTAATGCTCTATCTGAAGTGTGTGTGGCAAAGATTTTCTCCCACTCTGAAGGCTCTCTCTTCACATTGCTGATTGTTTCCTTTGCTGAGAAAAAGCTTTTTAGTTTGACTCTATCCCAATCATTGATTCCTGCTTTTATTTCTTGTGCTTTCGGAGTCATTTTAAGGAAATCTGGTCCTAGCCCAACATAATGGAGATATGGACCTATTTTCTCTTCTATTATGTGCAGGGTCTCTGGTCTAATTCCTAGGTCCTTGATCCATTTTGAGTTGAGTTTTGTACAGGGTGAGAGATATGGGTTTAGTTTCATTTTGCTGCATATGGATTTCCAGTTTTCCCAGTACCGTTTGTTGAAGAGGCTATCTTTTCTCCATTGTATGTTTTTGGCTCCTTTGTCAAGTATGAGATACCTGTATTTATGTGGGTTTGTCTCTGTGTCCTCTATTCTGTACCATTGATCTACCTGTCTATTCTGGTGCCAATACCATGCTGTTTTTGTTACTATTACTCTGTAGTATAGTTGAAGTTCTGGTATTGTGATACCCCCTGCTTCACTCTTCTTGCTAAGAATTGCTTCAGCTATTCTGGGTCTCTTATTCCTCCAAATGAATTTCATGATTGCTTGCTCTATTTCTATGAGGTCCATCGTTGGGATTTTAATTGGAATTGCATTGAATTTGTATAGTGCTTTTGGTAGTATGGCCATTTTGACAATATTAATTCTGCCTATCCAAGAACATCGGAGATGTTTCCATCTTCTCAGATTTTCTTTAATTTCTTTCTTTAGTGTTCTGTAGTTCTCATTGTAGAGGTCTTTCACATCTTTTGTTAGATTGATTCCCAAGTATTTTATTTTTCCTGAGGCTATTGTGAATGGTATAGTTTTCCCAATTTCTCTCTCAGAGGATGCATCACTTATAAATAAAAATGCATTAGATTCGTAAGCATTAATTTTATATCCTGCTACTTTACTGAATTCATTTATGAGTTCCAGAAGTTTTCTGGTGGAATTTTTAGGGTCTTCTAAATAGAGAATCATGTCATCAGCAAATAGTGACAGTTTGAGCTCTTCTTTTCCTATTCATATTCCTCTAATTTCTTTGGTCTGTCTAATTGCTCTGGCTAAAGTTTCAAGGACAATATTGAACAGAAGTGGAGAAAGAGGGCATCCCTGCCTTGTTCCAGTTCTCAGGGGGAATGCTTTCAATTTTTCTCCATTTAGAATGGTGTTAACTGTGGGCTTAGCATAGATAGCCTTTACAATGTTAAGGAACGTTCCTACTATCCCTATTTTTCCTAGTTTTTTGAGCATGAAGGGGTACTGTATTTTATCAAATGCTTTCTCTGCATCTATTGAAATAATCATGTGGTTCTTGATTTTAAGTCTGTTGATGTGGTGAATTACATTTATTGATTTCCAGATGTTGAACCAACCTTGCATCACCAGGATGAAACCCACTTGATCATGGTGCACTATCTTTTTAATACGTTTTTGTATGCGATTAGCTAAAATTTTGTTAAGAATTTTTGCATCTATGTTCATTAGGGATATTGGTCTGAAATTTTCTTTCTTTGATGTGTCCTTCTCTGGTTTTGGTATCAGGGTGATATTAGCTTCATAGAATGAGTTTGGGAGGGTTCCCTCCTCTTCCATTACATGAAATACTTTGAAGAGTATTGGAATGAGCTCTTCTTTGAAGGTCTTGTAGAACTCGGCTGTGAATCCATCCGGTCCTGGACTTCTCTTTGTTGGTAGGCTTTTTATGACTTCCTCTATTTCATTGCTTGAAATTGATCTATTTAAATTGTGTGTGTCCTCCAGATTCAGTTTGGGTGGCTCATATGCCTCTAGGAACCTGTTGATGTCTTCCAGGTTTTCTATTTTGTTGGAGTATAAATTTTCAAAATAGCTTCTAATTATGTTTTGTACTTCAATTGTGTCTGTTGTAATATTTCCATTTCCATCATGAATTTTAGTAATTTGGATTTTCTCTCTCCTTCTCTTCGTTAGTGTGGCTAAGGGTTTATCAATTTTGTTTATTTTTTCAAAGAACCCACTTCTTGCTTTGTCAATTTTTTGAATTGTTTCTTTTGTTTCAATTTCATTGATTTCAGCTCTGATTTTGATTATTTCCTGTCTTCTTCTACTTGATGATCTGTTCCTCTTTTTCTAGGACTTTGAGCTGTAATGTGAGGTCATTATTTGTTGCCTTTTCATTCTTTTATTGAATGCACTCCATGCAATGAATTTTCCTCTTAGCACTGCTTTCATAGTATCCCAGAGATCCTGGGATATGTTGTATCTTTGTTCTTGTTGACCTCAAAGAATTTTTTTATTTCCCCCCTAATGTCTTCTGTTATCCATGCATCATTCAATTGGATATTATTTAATCTCCAGGTGTTGGAGTAGTTTCTGTTTTTAATTTTATCATTGATTTCTAATTTCATTCCATTATGATCTGATAGAATACAAGGTATTATCTCTATGTTTTTGTATTTGCTAAGAGTAGCTTTGTGGCATAACATATGGTCTATTTTAGAGAAGGAGCCATGAGCTGCTGAGAAGAAAGCATATTCATTTTTTGATGGATGGAATATTCTATATATGTCTGTCATTGAGTTCTATGGTTTCTTTATTTAATTTTTGCTTGGAAGATCTGTCCAGCGGTGAGAGAGGAGTGTTAGTCCCCCAGTATTATTGTGTTTTGGTCTATTTGGTTCCTGGAATTGAGAAGGATCTGATTGACATACATGGATGCACCTTTGTTTGGTGCATAAATATTTATGATTGTTACATCTTGGTGATTTATGCTTCCCTTAAGTAGTATGAAATGTCCTTCTTTATCCCTTCTGACTAACTTTGGCTTGAAGTCTGCTTTATCTGAAATGAGGATGGAAACTCCTGCTTTTTTACTAAGTCCATGTGCATGGTATGTTTTTTCCCAACCTTTCATCTTTAGTCTGTGGGCATGGTTTTCTATGAGATGAGTCTCTTGAAGGCATCATATTGTTGGGTCTTTCTTTTTAATCCAATCTGCCAGTCTATGTCTTTTGATTGATGAGTTTAGGTCATTTACATTTAGGGTTATTATTGAGATTTGACTTGTATTCCCGGTCATTTTGACTTATTTTTGGATTTTAATCTTACTTGGTTTTTCCTTTAATTGGCTGTTCCATTAGGGTAATTCCTCCCTTTGCTGACTTACATTGTTGTTTCTCATTTCTTCCTCTTGGAATACTTTGCTGAGGATTTTCTGTAGGGTAGGCTTTCTATTTGTGAATTCTTTTAGCTTGTGTTTATCATGGAGTGATTTTATTTCATCTTCAAATCTGAAGGTAAGTTTTGCTGGGTATAAGATTCTTGGTTGGCATCCGTTTTCTTTCAGTGCTTGGAATATGTTGTTCCAGGCCCTTCTTGCTTTTAGGGTCTGGGCCGAAAAATCTGCTGATATTCATATTGGTTTCCCCCTATATGTAATCTGATGTTTTTCTCTTGCAGCCTTTAAAATTCTATCTTTGTTTTGTATGTTAGGTATTTTCATTATAATGTGCCTGGGTGTGGATCTCTTGTGATTTTGTGCATTTGGTGTCCTATAAGCCTCTTGAATTTGATTTTCCATTTCATTCATCAGATTTGGGAAATTTTCTGATATTATTTCATTGAACAGATTGTTCATCCCTTTGGTTTGTGTCTCTGTGCCTTCCTTAATCCCAATAAGTCTTAAATTTGGTCTTTTCATGATGTCCCATAACTTTTCGAGGTTCTGTTTTCAAGATTAAATATTTTGTCTTCATTGTCTGAGGTTCTGTCTTCCAAGTGATTTAGCCTGTTGGTTAAGCTTTCTATTGAGTTTTTAATTTGGTTTATTGTAACCTTCATTTCAAGGATTTCTGTTTGTTTGTTTGTTTTTCAGAATCTCTATCTTTTTATTGAAATGATCTTTTGCTTCCTGCAGTTGCTCTTTTAGCATTGCCTGCATTTGCTCTCTTGACTCCTCGTTCACTTCTCGGATCATTTTAATTATGTACAACTCCCTTTCTGACAATGTTTCTGCCATGTTGTCATTGGGTGCTTTTGGTATAGTATCTGGGTTTGTTTGGGACATTTTCTTCCCATGTTTTCTCATGTTGCTAGTGTATCTTCCCCTCTAGTAGTGTGAATCATAGGTATTGCAGTTTCCCCTTAAAGACTTAAAGGGTTCCTGCCTATTTTCAATACCTCCCCTTGAATTGAGAGATCAGTATTGGCAGCACACCATATAAACAATATGTGTCCTTAGTCTAAATAGTCCCTATTAAGATATTAACAGTGTTGTCTTAATAAACAGAGATGAGTTCAAATTATTATCTATAGCATAACCAGCAAGTTTGCAATAAGGACTGTAAATCCTAATGTTGGACAGGGAGAATGAGGAGGGGTATTGGACAAAACACTAATGAGATAAGAAGTGAGTCTATAGATATACTATGTCATAGGAATAGTGAAAGTGGAATTAAAAGAAACAGGTTGTTAGCGTGAGAAAAAAAGAGATTCTCCATGAAAATGGATATATAAGAGGGAGATAGCGTGATAAGCATATTAATAAAAGAAAAAGGTAGGAATATAGTTGGTATATTAGGAATAATCATAGTATTACAATTAATTTAAAAACATTCTGCAATAAAAATATACTGTACAGTTCAAACCTCTTATTTTTCATTTGCCTGATGTTTGAAAGGTGCTTGATCAGGCGGTGACCCAAGAAGGGTGCTGTCCCACTACCTCCAGGTTGGGAATGATCAATGCTTCTGGGCAGAGGCAGCCTGGTGTTGATAGACGATCAGATGAAGCACAGGTGCTAGACACTGGGCCAGGGTGTGGGCCTGGGCACTAGACCAAGTTGGGGTGGGGGTACAGAACTGTGCTCAGTGATGGAGACACTGGGCTTGATAGCCCAGGCAGGCCTGAGCTCCACACTGGGGGCTCAGGCAGTTGCAGGAGGTTACTCTCTCCCAGAGATGCTGTAAAATGGCACCAAAGGGCCTAAGATCCCTGCTGGGGCTGGGGATTCAGGCCACCACAGGCAGGAGCTCTCTCCAGGAGACGCTATAAAATCCAAGCTTTTGTTTTTTCTCTATAATTTTATATCAGTGTATAAAGTTATATACATTATATGTAAATTCTAGAAATTAAAAGTCCACCAATGTACATTTTCCAATGATACCTAGCAGAATAATGATAATGATATAATAAAGCTTATACTTTTTGTTCGCCCATGACTTCACAAAGCTTTAGTTTGTTTACCATTTACATATATTTAAGTATGTGAATTATTTATGATCTCATCTGTTGTTTACATGGGTTATTTTTAGTCTTCTTATAAATATTGAATATAAACCTAGAGGTTCCCCCCTTTGGGCTATTTATAATATTTTAAAACAAACTCCTAGAAACTATTTTCACTAGCAGTATATTTCTGAGACAGGTAAGAAGAAACAGGGTGTGAATATAGACATATTTCAGATTCAAGACACATATTCTGGAGAAGGTTTATGTTAAAATATAAGTATTTTATTCTTACATGAATCTTCCTAGAGTGAGTTTTTCTTTTGATATCTGAAGTTGTAGGTGTATTGTTTAAAAGTTACTATGGTTTATAAAACTCGGGGTCTAATAAATGAATGTTCTTCACTTTTCTGTAATTAATTTCACCCTAGTTCTTGAACCCTTTTTTCATCAAATGGATCCTTCAGGGTGAATCAGTCCCTTCAGATAAAATCATCTTCTTGAGGTAGAATTTCAACCAAATTTAAGAATCCTTCTCATATGCTTACTTAGTGTGCATAAGAGGAGGACAGTGCTGTGGGGAATTTCTCTAGTAGGTTACCCAAGAGGGTCTACAGCAAAAGCAGAGGCTTTAAACTCAGCCTGCTCTGGACACCTGCAGAGCTGGTGAGTGGACACCTGAGCTTCTGCTAACTCCAACTGAAAGTCAAAGAAGACATTTGTAATTAAGCCTTTCAGCAAAAATAGCAGAAGTGTGGCTTCACCTTACTTCCTCCTTCCAAATTTTGTATATGTACCCTGATTGGCTGGTCCTAAATCAAAACCCTAAATGCAAAGGAGAAAATGTCAGTTTGAGATTTCCAGCAAGGAACACAAGCAAGAAAGTCAAATGGAGGTTGAATGCCAGTATACCATTCCCACTGGGGATGGTGCAAGGCCTTCACTTCTTGACCTGATCTGATGGTGGTGGTCTCTTCTTGTGGTATCTTGACAGTATACAAGGTTTCCTCAGACAATTTTTACCTTTCTGCTGGCTCCCATGTGCAGAGGACTTAAGAAGAACAGCTGTACCCCACTCTTTACTCTCCAGACGTATTTGAATTGTGTCCCCCAAAGTTTATATGTTAAAATTTTATAGGTTTTAAAATTTTAAACCACTGCAATTTGAGATTACTTATTATGCCTCATAGACAATTGGGTCAGTCTCTTATTTTTCCTGTGCTATTTAAACTCTGCTCTCCCAGAAGTCTCTCCTTGTTTCCTCTCAAACCAATTCATCAAATGAACTTCATTAGTTGAGAGAAAAGCCAATTGTTCTGGTTTAAGTGTTATTCCTAGAAGTTTTTTAAATTTTATTTTAAGCTGTGACATGTTTTTGATATAGAAAGGTAAAAAATCACTCTGTTAAATGTTTCAGATTATTACTACATTTCACTCCTTTATAGACATTAAACTTAGTAGATATGTATTTTAAAAGACTATAAACACTTTGCATCAGTAGATGAATCGATAGGCAAAATGTCATATGTACATACAATGAAATAGTCAATCAAAAAGAGAAGGAAATTCTGATGCATCAGGGATGTTACAACATGGATGAAACCTGAAGACCTTATGCTATGTGAAATAAACCAGTCAAAGGGGAGAAAAACCATATGATTCCATAGGAAGTGTCTAGAATGGGCAGATTCATAGAGGTATTTAGATTGGCAAATTGTTCCCAAGAGCTGGGAGGAAGGGGAAATGTTGTTTGGGGAAAAGAAAAAGTTTTAGAAATCAATAGTGGTGATGATTAGATAACATAAGTTCAGTGTTTAGTGCTAATTTTACTTGCAGCCAGTGAATTATTCACATTAAAATGGTTAATTTATTATAAAATTTTGTTTTATTTATCATTTATATTTTAAAACGAAAGCATAACTTTTAATTTTTCAATGAAACCATAAACACTTGGCTGTCTTTGATGCATCTAACCAGTTTTATAAATACTTGCTGAAACACTGTGGTAGGCAACAAAAATACAAGAACAAGACAAGCCCTGCACTCTAGCCAAAATATCACTTACCATCTCCTCCATTGATTAAATTTTTTCAACAAGTACTTTTGAATAACTATAAAGGATATAAGAAAAAATAAGTCATGGTTCTTACTCTCCAAGAATGTAGTATCTACTTAGGGAGGTGGAACATTCTCACTAAACCATAAGACCACTTCCTTGTACTATATTTTTATGACAGGTAATTATTAACTGGCAAAAGATCCTTGGTGGGTTGAGAGAAAAACAGTCATGCTGTGGTAGATTGATAGGCGAAGGATTCAGAGGAGACGAGACTTTCAAGATAGGGAAAACCACAGCTGAGAAGAGATTAGAGAAGAGGGAACACTTACAGCCAGATGGATGCTTGAGCACTTCTGGAGGACAATGGGTAGCTCTGTGTGTACATAGTTTTATAGTCGGTTTACATAAACTTTATAATATGCCTTCATCGTAAAACATTAATTTGAAAGGATGGATACAAACCATCCTGTGTTTTTCTTCACCTGTTCTACATATCATAGTATTACTTTATATTCTTATTTTGGCAATATTTATATTTTATTTGTTTTCAGTTAAGAGCATTATTACTTGTAATTTCTTTTTTCTCATTTCTATCCTTCAGGAAAACAAAGTCAAACCGCCCAATCTGACTACTAAAAAACGGTTCAGGGCTTCTCTGACTCAAGCCTCTTCCTTAAAACCTGCCTGGGCTCCCAGTCTTCTACCAAGTTCAGTAGCAGCAGACCACAAGGTGGAGCTTTCCATCAGCCAGCCACAGCTTGGCTTGTTCTCAACTCTGCATGGCCAGCCGGAGTCTGCTCAGGGTAGAAAGCGATCCCTTTCTCACAAGGTCCCACAACTATGTTTGAAAGAGTCAAAACTCAACAGAGGAGACACTCAAGTTCAGCAAACAAGCCTTAGCTCCCAAAGTAACATCACCCCTAAATTCATACCAATTTTCAAAAGTAAAATGTTACAGACAAACAAAAATATCTCAGCACTTGGCAAGCTGAAAACGAAACAGCATGTTTTTGCAGAATCTAAATTGTTTTCACTTAAAACTAGTATAATTGAGGATGACAAACTAAATTTAGGTACAACTATTAAAAAGAAACCTAATACTAACGTTCAGATGTATGCTAGAAATTTAAATCAGAAGAGCTCCAGATCTCTGCAAGAAATAAATACTGAGCCCTATGAAAATATGACAAAATATCCCTCTTCTCATGGAAAATCAACTGTGAGCTCAAAGGAAAGCAAACAACTGTCTAATAGTGATGTGGTGATAAAAAGCTCTGTTAACTTCCATGGAAAAGAAAATTTAACAAGTAAATGTATAACACAAATTTTAGGGAAAAGCCACAAGTTTCTAAAACTGGATGGACAGCCACACATTTTTGAATCAGACATAGAAACTAAAGATCCCCAACTACAACAAAAATCAGCAAATCAATCTACAGAAGTCAACATAAGTGACTACAGGTCGATAGTAAGCAGAACAGCCCACAGGTCTAAAAGAAAATTATGTCTGGAGTCTTCAGATCCCTCAAAGAAGCATCAATCCAGTACTGCTCGTTGCAGGCAATCCAGTTCTTCTAGGAACCAGGTAAAAAACAAAATTTTTGTTAAAATGTTTTAATCTGATGATGTTTGTGATGTACTAGACCTTTAAAACCCCAAAGTAAGGAATTCAATGATTTGCCCACAATTATCTGGAAACACAAGTATTA
Source organism: Glaucomys volans (assembly GCA_020662805.1). NCBI lineage: Eukaryota > Metazoa > Chordata > Mammalia > Rodentia > Sciuridae > Glaucomys > Glaucomys volans. The sequence continues at coordinate 247,308 of JAJEJO010002662.1, forward strand.
AGACACAGAATATCCACCCAAGCATAAGTGCAAGTTTATCCAGTTAATTTTTAACAAAGTGCACTTTTTCAATCTGACACAGATACCTGACTTGAATAAATCAAAACCTAAGAAATCTCTCATCATTCCCAAAACTTAGAACATGGATGTAAAAGAAAAGAATATCTACCAGGTAACTAAGATGATACTTTTTATTTGTTTTTCTTTACATTATTTGAATTGGGATTGCTACATAGGGGGATCCCCAATATCTTGGTAAAAAGGAGCTATTTTTAAATTTCTCCTTAAAATCAGGAAGGAAATAGGAAGAGGTAGGAATGGCATATCCCTTGAATAAGGCCTATGCACAGCTGCTGTTTTGTGTAGGAAGACCTCAGAGAGGGATGACATGGAGACAGGCCCTATGGGCTTCCTCTCACTCTTCTGGGGCCTCTGCAGACTAGGAAGTGAGGACAGCGGAAGCCTGCCTCAAGATGTAAGGTTGTACACCTCCAGAACACCCGCCTTCTAATGGGCACCCGAGGTAACAGACCTCAAGGGAGACCAGAGGCTCATCACCAGGTCAAAACTCACTCTGAAAGGGCTGCAGTGTCCACTAATTTAAACATGAGATCTTGAGATTTAGTTGATAATGCTAGAGTCCATGGCACTGAATTCACAAAATCGTGCATCTGGAAATTATATTTTATTCTGTGCTACCATCTGTGCTATTCTAAGAACAAACATGTTACTGAAATATCCACAAATACATTTTTGCATAAAACTATTGGAATATTTTCAAATTCTTTAGGAACCAACTAGAAAATATATTTTTTTCTCTTCCAAACGCTGTTTCTTCCTATGACTAATAGAATTTTCATCCCAATTTGAATTAACTTAAAAAAGGTCTTTAGTCTTTTCTATGTATGTTATGATATTGTATTTTATATTGTTTTTGACATTTTACATTTTAATGCACTCAGTTGGTGATTGAGGAAAAAAATGTATGTGCCTTAAAACTTGTTATTTGCATTTCTGGAAATAAATGTGATCTATTCCAGATTTTATATTATTTTAGAAGTATGGCACTTTCTTTGTTTACTTAAAGTCTGACACAATTTTTGAACATTAAATCATTCCATCATCTAGAAAGAGCAACATAATGAAGATGATTATAGAATATCATTATAGAAAATTGTTTCTCCTAAGTGTAAAATTAATACATGCTCCTGGGAAAAGTGTGATAAAACAGAGCTCTTTCAAAAAAAGTGGGAAAAAAAACAAACCCTGCCTGCAATTCCTCTTTGCAGAGATTCTTGCAGAGATGACCACTCTGGATGCTGATGAATACACTTCTAGATGGGTCTCATGATCATTCATGTGAGCTTGAGTCAGGTTCTCTGTGCTGCTGTGGAGCCTCCTTATTCACTTGATGACTTTCTCTTTAATGTTTGCATAGTATTTTATTGTAAATGGGTGTACTGTATTTAACTAGTTCCCACATGATTGACGCTTAAGTTTTACCCAACTTTTCACTATTATAACAATCATGTAAATAATTTTCTACAGATCTTTGCAAAGTCTCCAATTATTTTATATGGTAATTTGAAAAGTGAAACTGTATTTTGTCTTTACTATTTTTATTATTGAAACTTACTTAAAGTCATTACTTTTTATTATCAACACTTTTAAATCACACAAAGCACAGATAACAGTATGAAAAACCACCAAATGTCTCTCACCCGATCCACCAATTATTAATGTTTTGCCACCGTTTTATCTGCTCCTCACAGACACACATTTTTTGCTGTAATATTTTAAAGCAAATTCAAGTATCACATAATTTCACTCATGAACACTTCAGTACCTACCTTGAATGTAAGGTATTTTTTTTTTTTTTTTAAGAAAAAAAAGCGTATGGGTACATATTACATTTTGGGAATGTCTACTCTATCTCCATTGGCTCACTAACTTTTACTTTTTTTGTTTTTGGTTTTGATTTTTTTGGTACTGGGGATTGAACTCAGGGGCACTCCACCACTGAGCCACGTCCCCAGCCCTATTTTGTATTTTATTTAGAAACAGGGTCTCACTGAATTGCTTAGGGCCTCACTAAGTTGCTGAGGCTGACTTTGAACTCGTGATCCTCCTGCCGCAGCCTCCCAAGTGCTGGGATTACAGGTGTGCACCACTGCGCCAGGCTTACTTTTGTTTTTACATGTGAACTAACAGGAAGCCCTGAGTACATAAAGCCTATTTTAGAGCAGAAGGAGAACTTTAACTAGAGTGGAGATTTCTTTTTCCAGCAACATTCCTAGTCCCCTGCTGTGTACCAGGCAGTGAGTCAAGCACTGTGTCCACTCCTGAAACAGAGAGAGCTATTGCCAGAACCCCAGGGCTGATAGTATCCAGCAAACCCTTTTGACTCCTGGCCCAGGCCTCACACTATATATGTAGTGAAGCAAATGTCCAGAATGACCTTCTGGTTCATATTATAAATAAATTATCTAACATTTGAAAAAAGAGAAATACAAATAGAGCTTCTCACCTAATGAATGTTATTCTGGCTTTCAAACATTTTGGACATTTATTTTATAAAATATGATATAATTGTTGTAATACATTTAAAAGAAACCAAAAGTCTTCATTGAGAATCCCACTGATATAATCCTTCATCAAGAACCAGTAGAGAACCAGGTCTAAGCTGGGCTTTGATTGTTTAAATATGGTCTGTCCCCACCATTCACTAAACCACTGCAGTTAAGCATAAATAGGCATAAACTCTCCTTTGAAATGTAAATATAACTCTAGCTCCTGAAACCATTAAACATTTTTATTTTCCAGAATTTTCTATTTCCCAAGTTGCCATTTTCACAGGGACATGCATTTTAGTTTAAAGCCTGTTTTAAGTGTTTCTTTCTCCTTCTGAAGCAGGTATTATAGATAAATAGGAGACTGCAGTAAAGAATGGGACATCATTTTGTTAGTGGTGACAGAATTTGTCTGTGAAAGTAAGCCAGCCTTCCCACTGCTCTGAATTCCCAGACTGCTTCCTGCAGCTGCCCTATGGTTACTAAGCCTTAGGCATTGAAGACTTACATTGTAAACTGAGCAAACAGCTAAAAAATAAGTCCACTCTTAAGTGATGTGAAGCATCTCCCACTTCTTTGTATAAAGAATCTAGATGGCTCCTCTTTCCTTTCATTAGTATGTAAAGTTTAGAATTTACAATATAATATTTCATTTAGATAAATGTTGAACTACATGGCAAAACTTGATATGGTTAATATCAGTCAGTGTTCTTGTGTAAAGTAGGTTTATTTTTCTCTTATAATGTTTATCCTAATGAAAGTTTAAAATATATGTATGTGTATTTTTATTTATGTGATTTAATCTTGATTGGGAGATAGACTGTTGATTTAACATTCCATGTTCAGAAAAAAAGGTTCTACCAAATTTTTGTGCTCAGGTTCACCAATCAATGAAGATTTTGGTACATTTTAAAGATTATAATTTCTGAAAGCCAAGAAAATTCAAAATCTAATTAGGGAAAAAACTAAATTTTACTTCTTTAAGTTTTAGGTGATTTATATACAATTTGAACCCCTCCTTCAAAAATCATTCTTCACATTCCATTGTGAGTTAGTTTTAGAACCATTACAATTTTAAAACCATAAATAAATGATTTTGTTTGCCTGTATCTGGAAGTTTAAGAAATCAACCATTACATTTAAAATACCTGTGGAAATAGGCCAAAATTAATGCCAAGAATTATATTTATAGGAATACCAAAGTGCTTCTCATGTACCGCTCACGTTTTCAGAGTTTGTGTTGCTTATTACATTTCTATTTGTTTTTATTTATACTTTTATTACATATTGTAATTATACCATTTATTGTATTTGCTGCTTACTACGGCAAAAAGGTAAAAGCATAGAGCTTCTCAATGACTAGTTCTTATTTGACTAACCAACCAACCAGCTTTTGCTCCTTTTTCATCTTGCCTGTGACCTGGAACTGACAATGTATTGAATATTTATTAAGAATGGCCAGTATTTATAAAGATTTAAGGATGTCATGGTCTTTATGTATTCATGTTTAAAATGTTCATGTTATTTCATCCTTTGTAGTATTTTATTTTAAATAAAAAAGAAGGTATTTCAAATTGGTATATTTTTCATATGTCAAAGTGACTGTATATGGAATGGAAAAGCTTAGACACATTACAAATTCCTTTCCCTCTGTGATTCTACTTCTTTGCATGCATTTGCTGCTGAGCCCACGTAAACTAGCTTAGTTCCTTAGCACTTCCTGTAACTGTTGTCCTCAAAAGTCCTTTATTATTTCATTCAACAGATACTTAGTACTGTATTTGTTGTGTGCCAAGCACTATTGTAGGTACTTGGGGCATATAAAGGAACACCCAACTTACATTCTCGCAGGGAGATAAATGTAATAAACAACAAGTAAGTGGGAATTGACCATTGAATGTCACAACATGTAGCCACTGATGACTCTGAGGAGCAGTTTCTGTGGAGTGGTAGAGTGCATGCCAGGTGAAAGCCCAGCGGGAGTGGATTTAAGAGACAAAGAAGGAGGAGGAATAGGAATTCATGAGCATAGACAGGTCTTTTGAGAAGAGTCATCGATGGACCTTCTTATTTCATTTTCTCCTTAAACAGTATTGTCTTTTGATATTATGCCATTCTTGGAATGCTGTTGTCCCCTGGCTGCTATGATCTTACATCCCTAGGTGCATGTTTTCAGTCTCCTTTATTAATTCACATAATTTCCCAAAGACGTTGAAGGAAAATAGTAATTATGCCAGACACATTTGGGGACCAGGAGGAATGGGAACAGGCATCCCAAATGGGAGAAGTAAAGTGAGCAGAGGCAGGAAGATGTACCTGAGTTTGGGAAACTGATCCTGGTGTGGTTAGTTATTTCTCCTGTGGGGACCAAAGTGACTATGAATGAAGCTGGAAGTTACGTCCAGGCTGGGAGTGAAATCCTCTGTAGACTGATTCAGAAACTTGATCCAGGAGCAGAGACGAGAAGATCAGACAGCGCTGACAGACCTAGAAGTGTCAGGCCCCAGAAACTGGACATATGGGGTATGCTGGAGAAGGGTTTTTTCAAGCTTGAGCAGTTGCAAGGAGAAATACAGAAAATGGGGAGCAGTAGAGAAAAGTGTTACGGGAAGACCATCGGCTTGTGTGTCAGCAGCTGGGCTGGGGCATTAGAAGGGATTCGGGGAAAGATGGTCAGCAGATGACTATACGGAGTCCCAGGATGTCAGTCTAGGGAATAGACACATAAAAGTGTTAGCTGAGGGTATGTGAGAGAGTATAGTGAGCACAGGGAATACAGGCCATGATTTTGAGGACAGGATTCCTGAGGAAGAAGGATAGAGAAGAGCAGCCCCAGTACCAGCAGAGAGCAGAGGTCACAAAGGCTGAGAAGGGCACTGAGGGAAGTCAGCCAGGACAAGTCCTGTGGAAAGTCTGGAGAAGGAGCCGAGAAGAGACAACGGAATTTTGTGTCTAAGAGTTCCTGCAGCTGCCAAACTCACATGGTGAAGCCAGGAGAGGACAGTCCGGGAGCAGGAGACAAGTGGTCCTCCACTGGAAGTATGTCTGTGACAAGGACAGGAGACGTGTTAGAAGAGATGGCCCCATCAAAGCACAGGCACTTAAACACAGTCAGGAAATTGAGAGGTGCTGGGTGGGACTATGTCAGATGAACAAGACTTTCAATTGTAACCTTTTCCTGTGATTTTAAAATTTTTGGAACCTGCTACCATGCAATAGGAACAGGAAGGAAAAACTCAAACTTAGTTTATCAGCTTCTTTGAAGTTAATTGATATGAATTGATTTTTAAATACTTCATTTATCTTTTCTACCCTCATGTTCTACCAGTGAATTTTTTCTAGTTTGCACAAGAAATAAAATGCTTTAATGTTTTGTTGTATTCCACAAAGAGCACTCTAGCTACTACATATTGATTACATTATGAAATTCCTGAACTTAAAAACATTCAGGGATGTTTTGCTATTTACATTCAGAGATGAAAGAAACTATATATATATATATATAGTATTCACATTTTTTTAAAAATTTTGCTTCACTAACTTCTTTCCAAAGCTTCAAAAGGAATTATTTCTAGTTGGCAGCCTGTATTTCCTGCATGGAAAGTATAAATCTGCAGTCATACTTAGGAGAAAACTGGCAAAACATATTTGTTTCTGTGTTTTATTATATATGTAGTTACCTCACCCCTGAAATAATTTTGAAATAAAATCTTTAAATCCCTGAGAACAGAAGTTAAGCAGCCTTAAATAAACCTTGGGTCTGCATTTAGGGAACATATGTCAGTATGATCATTAGGCTAAAGTGAATAATGTCACAGGACTTCACAAAAAACTGTTTAAACTCTTATAATTTTTTTCTAATACATCAATTTGAACAAATCCTACTGATCATAAGCAAAAGAAAAAAAAGAATATCATATAAAATTTCTTTTTCAAATCCATTCTTTGTTCTCCTCCTTGTGAGTACTCCTTCTAAAATGAGTACAGGACTCAACAAACAAAGGACACCTCAAGTCCCTCTTCAGTTCTAAACTTGGTAACTCTTATTTTCATCTGAATCAGAATTTAAAAACTAGCTTCCTCTTGGAGCTAGTGGCAAGACTGGGTTTTTCAAACTAATCTGATCACTGAAAACAGCTAATAATGCTGGATCAGTTTTTTAAAAATATGCAAAAACAGTGATGGTTGTGTCTCAGTATTAGAGTACTTGCTTGGCACATAGGCACTGGGCTCCATCCTCAGCACCACATAAAAATAGAATTATAAAAATATACTTTTAAAAAGGTCTTTAAAAAACAAAGAATTGCTAGTCTAAGTCTTAAGGGAAATGAGAAACCACAAAAATAAGCATAATTTTCAAAATTGCTTTTACTCTTAAGAAATTTGATAACCCAGACGTGAAACTGAGCTGAGGATTTGGTGACATTGAGGAGTGAGGGAAAGAAAGAAATATAGGGACTGCCAAAGGTTGGTGCCTGACTAGAGCTGCCTGCCACCCCTGCCTGCCACCCCTGCCGCACACACATTTTGCTGGGACCCCGAAAGGTGATGCCCTCAGCACCCGAGAAAGCCCTAGGAACACTCCACACCCTTCCCTAAGGTGACCCTTGTGCTGAGGCAGTGGGGGAGAAAGATCCCTAAGAAGCCACCCCGCCCACAAAAGTGGATTTCAGCCCAAATTTGTAACATCAAGTTATCCAAGAAAACTGCAACCAAGAATTTAGTTTAAAAAAAAAATAAATATCAAAAACTTCAAGGAGGAAAATGAAACTTTACCGAGTGGCATTAACGCAGATCCAAGTAAATGGAGAGGTATGTCTTGTTAACAGGTTAGTTGAGGAGAAGCTAGTTAGTGGGTGGCACTTTTTCCTGCTCACCTTCAACCTTGGGTGACATGCTGGCAGCCTGATACTGTCACCACACAGAGGACACACCTGGTCTCCTGCCCCGGAGGCCCCATGAGAGCCGGTCTGAAGCCAGCTTTGCAGTCACAGAGCAAAACCTTTCCTTTGGTTTCAAGGCACTTTCTGTGGGAGGTTCTTGCCCCTCTGACACATCCTAATTTTAAAAATTTTATACAGAAATATAAAGAAGGAAATAAGAAATCACCCCAAACCATACCCCCAAGAAAGAATCTTGTTACAGACCTGCATGTGTATGTATGTGTATGTATATTTATTTTTACAAAACTGAGAATATTCTTGTTTTATATCCTGATTTTTTCCAGTTACCGTTGTTTTATATAGATCCATGATTTTAAAAATGCATCAAAAATATTATTTTAAAAAATGTGTACATTTTCAACATATAAATATGCCAAAATGTAGTCTTTATTTTCTGATGATCCTTTTTTTCTTTGAAGTGAAAAAATTGTGCAGTGTAATCTTTTTTCCATCTTTATTGTTGCATTAAAATTGCACATAATGGTGAGATTCATTGTTACACATTTGTTCATGCACAGGATGTACCAATATAATTTGCCTAATATCATTCCCCAGTATTTCCTCTTTATCTCCTTCCTCCCTCCTGCTGATACCTGACCTCTACCCTACTGATACCCATTTGATTTTCATGTGATTTCCAAACACCCCTTTTCTTTTCCTTTATCCTTTATCTCTCTAGCTTCCACATATAAAATAAAACATATGACATGATTTTCTGAGTTTGGCTTATTTCACTTTGTATAATGTTCTTAAGATCTGATCCATTTTCTTGCAAATTACAGACTCTCATCCTTCATTATGACTAAATAAAATCCATTGTGTATATATACCACATTTTCTTTATCCATTCATTTACTGAAGGACACGGAGGCTGATTCTACAGATTGGCTCTTGTGGATTGTGCTGCTGTAAACCTGGGTCTGCATATGTCTCAATAGTAAGCTGGCTTTACTTCTTTAGGGTAAGTACTGAGGAGCGGGATAGCTGAGTCTTCTGGCAGTTCCATTGCTAGTCTTTTGAGGAATCTTCATACTTATTTCCAAAGTGGTTACACTGTTTACAATCCCACAAACAGTGTTAAGTGTTCCTTTTCTCCGTGTCCTCTCCAGCATTTATTATTCTTTGTATTCTTGATAGCTGCCATTCTAACTGGAGAGAGATTAAATGTCAGTATGGCTTTGATTTGCATTTCCCTATTTGCTAAAGATGGTGGACATTTTTTCATACATGCGTTGGCCATGTGTATTCCTTCTTTTGAGGAATGTGTGTTTAGTTCATTTTCCCATTTATTGAGTAATTTGTTGTGGGGTTTTTTCGGTGTGATTTTTTTAGTTATTTATATATTCTGCATATTAATTCTGTTACAACAGTAGGTGACAAAGTTTTTCTCTCACACTGTAGGTTCTTTCTTCACATTCTTAACTATTTCCTTTGCTGTGCAGAGACTTCTTAATTTGATACCATCCCATCCCATTTATTAATTTGTGACATTACTTCATGAGCTTTAGGGGTCCTATTGAGAAAGTCATTGCCTGTGCTTATACATTGGAGTGTTCGCCTTGTTTTCTTTTAGGAGTCGCATATTTTCTGATCTAATTTCTAGGTCTTCAATCCATTTCAATTTGACTTGTGCAGAGTGAGAAATAAGGGTCTAGTCTCATTCTTCCACACAGGATAATCAGTTTTACCAGTACCATTTGTTTAAAAGTCTGTCTCTTTTCCAACATGTTTCTGGTCACCCTTGCTTAGGGTCAGATGGCTGTATTTGTGTGGGTTCATTTTTGCATTTTCCATTATGTTCTACTGATCTGCATCTGTTCTTATGCCAGTGACATACGAATTTGATACAATGGCTCTGTAGTAGTATTTGAAGGCAGTATTGCGATGCTGTCCGCATTACTTTTCCGACCCAGAATTGCTTGGACTTCCAAGGTCTTTTATTCTTCCAAATGAGTAAAAGGACTGCTTTTTCTAGTAATGTGTGAAATGTCACTAGTGTTTTAATGAGGACTGCATTGAATATGCAGATCACTTTGGGTAATATGGTCATTTTGACAATGTTAATGCTGCCTATTTGTGAACTTAGAAGCTCTTCCCATTTCTTGTGTCTTCTTCAACTTCTTTCTTCAGTGTTCTATAATTTCCATAAAAATATGAAACCCTTCAAGAATTTGAATGTCATTCTCACATGGGAGCCATGCAGACCTTCTCTGTGTCCTCCAGTTCTAGTGTACGTGCCGCCAAAGCAAGTACAACATTTTTTTTTACCTTTAAAAATTGCAGTGTTGGGGTTTTTTTTGTTATTATTGTTAATTTTTTTTTTACAGACTGCATTTTGATTCATTGTACACTAATGGGGTACAACTTTTTGTTTCTATGGTTGTACACAGTGTACATTCACACCATGCATGTAATCAACTTTCAGTTGAGCATTTTGATTTCTTGTGTCTTTCATTTCCAATATTTCCGTTTGCTGCTTTGCAGTGTCTCTCTCTCTCCTTACTGAATTTCTCATTCATATCCTGTACTGACTTCCTTAGTTCATTGAGTTGTTTTTCTGTGTTCTCTTGTAATTTGTTGATTCTTTTTAACTATTCTTTTGAATTCTTTAACTAGTATTTCATTCACCTCAGTATCTTTGGAGTCAGTTGCTGGTGAATTATGAATTTTAGGAGGATTTATGTTAACCTTGTGTTTTCATGGTTCTTAAGTTCCTGTATTGGGTTTTATATACCTGTTGGGATGGATTTCTCTTCCACTTTTATCTGTGGGCCTTTTTCAGGCATAGCCATCTCTTGCCAAAATGCTCTGGGATATCAGATTGTTGTGAATTTTTCCATATATTTCCAAATGGGCTTTGTAGTATAGTTTCCAGGCTAGCTCTTTGGTGATGATTAGTGCATCGTTACAGTGTATATTATGTCAGAGCTTGAGGGTTCCATTTTCCTGTCTGTCTCAAAAGAATGGGGTCCTCTTTGTAAATCCATCAATAATGTTGTATCCAACAGAATGTGGGGTACACTCTCTCTGATTGCTCTTCTTCACTTAAAAACTCTGTGTATGCTAAAGGTTTGGGATTGATCTTGATTAAGTTCCCTTGCAGGAATGGTGTTCACAGCCTTTGTGCTGAATCTCTCTGCTCTTGTTGTAGGAGTGGATGTCTGAGTGGGAGCTGAGGGCCTCCTCTAGCCATTTCTACCTCGGGTCTGGTCATTGGTTTGGGGCGTATGCCTCTTCTGTTCTGTGCATTACAGTGTCATGGACGCTTGCACGTGGTTAGTTTTGTGTGGAGCAAGGTGCGCTCCCTTGGCTGGGTTTCGCTCAGTAGCCATCTCTGCCCTGTGAATTTGTAGTATCCCCGTGGATTCCCAGCACTTCACAGAAAAGGGGGAAACAGCAACAGAAGCAAACAATACCCAGCCTTAAAATAAATCCCTGATATGCACTGTGACATTGTAACACTAATTACCACAAAAACAGGGATTGTGGGGTCAGCAATTGCCATCGGGTCACTACCTGCTTGTTCAGTTTCCCCGGCCCTCTTCAGCTGGTCACAGGACCTGCCAGAGTCAAAGGGAAAGCGAGCTGCATTTCCCTCCATATCTCCAACTTGAATTCCCCGGGCACAGTCCTCTCTGTGCCTATTTTACTCATGTTCTGCTAAGTACACCCTAGGTCACATGGTAGGCACTTGCCCGGTCAGTGTGACATTTGCTGTGATCTCCTGGGCTCCTCGGCGTGGCTCCTGCCTCAGGTCCACTCGATGATTGAGAAACAGAGCATCTTTCCAACTCGGGTTCACCGCACAGCCTCTGGATCAGCTAGGCCCAAGCTGCTTTCCAGCTCTACAGGTTTTTCCCTGCCGAATGTGTCCATTGTGTTTTCTCTCTGTGTCATCCCTGGCCACCACTGCCACTGCCGCAAACAGCTTGGCTCCAGTGTACTCTTTCTTGTTCTTGGTTCAGTGCACCCAAACTTCTGAGTCTTTAGGAGACTCTGTCCAATACTGAATTTCAGTGAGTTCCCTCTTTCACCCCCCTCACTGAGGAGCAGGACTCCCATTGCTTGAATCTCAGCCAGGGAGCAGCTGGCGGGCAGCCTTCTTCTAATCCGCCATTTTGAACCTTCCCCTATTTTCTGATTATCTTATGATTACCTTATTCTTTTTAGGTAGCTATTGAGTTTGAGAATTATTCCCTTAGCAAATACTTAGTAAAAATTTTCAGTACTGGGCTCCACCCTGTTCTAAGCACTGAGAATGAAGAAATACACACCTTCATGGTAAGGATTTGGTTCCTGGTAGGGACCAGCCACCACTCACATAATATAACCAGTGCTGTTGGTATTGGACAGAAGCATAGGGTCTGTGCAGCCCACTCTCTACCTAAGACTTCTTTTATAACTTCTATTTCTAGGGGGAAAACAGAGTAATTATAAAATCTTAATAGATGAATCTTTTATTTTAAAAAATACAGTGATATTCCTTTAGACAATAGTGTTTCATTATTCTGACAAATTAATGAGCTTACAGCAACTCAGATGCACTGGAATTCCTTTCACTTTGAAAATTAACAAAAAATAAGTGTTATCTAAATGAAATGTGCTTCCTTTCTGGATTTTTAAAAATGAAATTTGTAGTTTGGACATAGTTTACATAATTAGCAGGTACTATTCTAGGTCCTGAATATTTTTGTTTCTATTTTTATTATACAAAAAGATTTAAATTCTTTTTTTACATTTGGTTTTCAAATTCTCAAAGAATTGCTTTCTAATGAGTTATTTGTACCAAATCCTGAAAAAATACACATGACAATAAAATAACATGTTAAATACATGCAGTGTTTATAATTACAAGGTATTCACTCCCATTTTTCATTTTACATTGATAATTTTATGAGATTACTGTGTTCATTTATGAAATGAGAAAACTGATGTCGGGAATTTTTAAAATTTGCTCAAAGTCAGCCAGCCAATTGTATGACAGTGCTAAGCCTGGAGTTCAGGTTTTGAGGTTCCTGACTTCTTTATTTTTAGATAGCTGTGGCTCCTGACCACCTAGAAGTGCAATAGTCACAGATAAGGAAAGTTAGCCTCCACTGAGCCAAGGCAAACAAGGAGGGCCCTGGATGGTGGGGGACCACCCAGCAGCTCTGAAGATCCTTCGGTCACCCTGCAGGTTCTGCAACTTCCTCCACTCCTTCTTTTTCCTCCTCTAGTGAGAATGGGGGGGAAATAAATGAGTTCTGGTAGTCCTGAGTTTAACTAACTTCTAGTGCTTCCCCTCTTGAGAAACGTAAGCTCTAGACAGCCAACAAGTGGTCTGCTTCAAGAAAGAAAAATGGAGAAGGAAATCAGAAGGGAGGTCTGGCAGGTGTGCACCTCTGGATTGTAGCAATGGACCAGGTCCTCCTATGCAAGGGCTGAGGTCCTCTTTCCTGCAGGGAGGGATATTATTATTTTCAAGTCCTGGTCTTCTTTGGACAGCTGCTATGCAGGGGAGAGATGTGGCATAATTTCAATGAAATGTATTTCCTTTTTTAGAAGTATAGATATGGAACGAGAAGTGATTGTCTTCTACCCATCTTCCTGCCATGGTTATCTATTTATAAGAAGATAGTTATGCAAACTGATATAAAATGCTTTCCTAAGATAACACTGCAATTTTTTAACATCTGAATTCACTGAAATTTCTAGAAATAATAAATTTCTAATGAGTTATTTATTCTGAATTCTCAGGAAATGAGGTTGCCAAGCAGTGCATTCACAGCCGGGGCTCGAGTATGTTTCACAATGTGACCTGCTCTAGCAGGAAATTAAATGGTCTAATCACATTAGGCCATTTAAAAAGTTTTAACTACTAATTTTGAGTGAAAAGAGAGAGGCTTGAGCAGTGATCTTAGGTTGTAGATCTAAACCTAGATCTATTTTGTGAACTTATTTATTTATTGTGGGACCTTATTTTTTAAAAATCTGTTCATGTATGTTCTGGAAAAATACTAGTTCATGCTCTCTGTTTCCAGTTTAATGCAGCCCTTACCCACATGACAAGGATGCTGAAAGACAGGTCTGAGGGGAAAAGAGGCAGGGTGGGGGCCTTCCATGTTAGAGCTACTTGTGGCCAATATGAATCTCAGGTATTTCTTTATGTATCTTCTTCTTCAAGATTAAAGAACAAGAGGATATCAGAAGCCTACTCCTTTATTGACTTAAAATGGAACCATAATTATACTGGGAACTAGAAAAAGCAATTAAGAAATAGCCAGGGCCTAGCATATCAGGAGAGAAATGCCTCTATCCCCAAAATAAGTGACCCAGAGAAGAAGGAGATAGTCACCCAAAAGCTGAATTGTTTGGGAGTGAATGGGGGACAGAAGTCACAGTTATAGTCAGTAGTACAAAAGTGCAGGTGGGGGGAGAGAGGATGTGAGGTCCCTCCATACCTTAGGGACATCCCTGGAAGCTCCCCAGAGGGCACCCAAGAGTCCTGCCTAGGTCACCCATCCCATAGCCACACCACTCTTGAATCCTTGTCCCACAGAGATAGCAAGACATAAACCTCTATGGGTGTGTTAAGCCTCTGAGCACTGGAATTCATTTGTTACACAGCTATAGATAACGAGTGCTTCCATACAGCGTACACACAAGGTCAGGAAGTCGGGGTTCTGAGGAACATGGCTCAGTAAGCACTGAGAACATTCATATGAAACACATGAGGAAATATCGGTGTAAATAGATTGGTCAAATGAGCCTAGCTCCCTCTCCTTCTGCCTTTGTGTGAAGAACACAGTTCTGAAGTCTTGCTACCAAACCAGACTCCCTGGAGGGCCGGTGGGAGCTGACCTACACCAAGTCTAACATGCGGTGGGAACCACAGTTCTGTTCTGAGGCCTTCCCATTGGTGCTTCTGCTGGACATGAGCTCCTCCAGGAAGCCTGGCTGACCATGAGCTAGGGTTAGCTGCTGTCCCCACACCCTGCGCCTCCCCTCTCACAGGACTCTTCAGTTCTCGACTGCCCTTTGACTTGTCTCTGGGCCCTCCTGGGCTTCAGATCCCACGTGGCATTGCCCAAAAGCAGCAGCCCAAAGAGGCAAGGTGACCATCTCGAGCTTGTGCTGGTGACACAGGAAGAGGACCTGGAACTGCTGGCAGTGTGGCATTCATTCTGCTAAGCCACAGTGAGTCACGATTTTAAAATGTGTGACCTGACAACAGAGAGGCCAGGTTCATGTGGCAGTCGTCAGGGGTCCGCAGTCTTGCATGCACACAATTTCTTCAGAAGCCTTTCTGCAGATGAGCAGCTCTTGATCACTCTCCTCCACCATTCCAGGGAGGCTCACTCATCTCACTCAGCACGTGATGGCTTCAGGGTGTCACATGGAGCTTGGACGCTTGAAAACGTCACCAAGAGTTCGGCTGTGTAGGGGGGCTCCTCTCCCCTGCTCTCCCCTTGAGAATCATTAGTAATTGGTTGGGGCCAGCGCTCAGAAATCTTCCCAGCTGGCAGCACCAAAACTGAGAAGCAAGTGTGAACTTCCGCTTTAGCAGGAAGGCCTGACCTTCCCTGGGAGCAGCAGCATCCAGGATTCCAAGGTCTCAGGAAGTATTTGCTTCCCCACCACCCTGCTGGTCTCCCACCATGCAGCTGGCCGGTGCCGGGAAGCCCTAGGACTGGCGCAGCCCTCTGCAAGCACGTGGGGGCCCAGGGACCTACCATCTCAGAAGAGCCCCCAGAAACTCAGCAAACTTGTATAAATGGCAGTTAATGGTTATAACCTAGGTTTTTACAGCGTATCTATATAACAAAGGACTTTTATATAAAATTGAGTAGGCTGTTTCTCAGAGCAGTAAATTCTGCCTGCCTCTTTCCTCCTGAGAAGTAGTTTTAGTGTTTTGTAAAACACAGCAGGCCACGCTGAACACAGGGCCACTGAGATGAAACGAAGGAGAGTATTTTTAGTCATATTTCGCTCTAACCAGATTTACCACATTTCATTACTTTGCTGCCTACTATTGCTCTGTGGTCCCTAAGGAAATAAATAGATGAAATTGAGAATAAAAACAACATAAAGCAGGATATTCAATACCCCAGGTTTCAGATGCCTGATCAGGTCACACAATGATTGAATTTAGCTCCTGCTAACCTGATTTCAAGTGCCGTCCAACTCACATGGACTACGAGAAACAGAGCGCCCGCTCCACGGTCTCAGGGAGTGTTTACATCGGGACACGAGGCTCTGCATCTCCCTGCCATACAGGAGCAGTGGCTACAACAGGCAGGGGTCACTGACACTGTGCTCCTACTGTCCACTCAGCCATTATATTTGGCCAAGAAAGACATTATCGAGCATCCTTTGCACTCTCCTTCCACGTGTGTAACACACACACACACACACACACACACACACGCATGCACACACACCACCTGTAGCACCGCTTCCTGTTGTCTCCAGGAAGACACAGAGGGCCATCTGACGATCTGATGCTGGGAGCCATGACGTTCCTGACAGGCAAGCCCCCTAGACTTTGTCCCCCCTAAATTTGATGTATTGTTGCTTTGTTCAAAAAGAGGCCTTAAAGCAGAGAAAATCTGCAGAAGGCTAAAGGAAGGATGTTCAGACATTTGAAGGTGATTACATAGCAAGGCTGTGCAGTTTCCTTCTGGGGAAGGGAAGGGTGGGATTTCCAAGTTGAGTTGTTGCTTTTGCCCAGACTGGTTTGAATTAACCAGCATTTCTGTTGGGAGGTGCAGAGACGGACCCTTCAAACCTGCCTGCTGTTGACCAAGTGGCGCAAAGTCAGCACAGAAAGCAGTCTTCTCCCACAGGGGCTAAGTCCCTGCATTTTAAGTGAGGGACCTAAAGTACAGAGGTTACATGGTTCACAGCACTCTATGAACTTATGGAAAAATGATGACAAAATGATGTTCATCTAGAGTCTCACCTTGCTCTTTAAGAAAACCTTTCTTACTGTGAAAAAAAATCATGGATTGGAAAGAGTCTATACATCTACAGCTTAAAGAATAATAATGACATCATAATTCTAAAAATGATAGTGAATAATAAGAAGATAAACATATGTACAAGTCAGAGAATGATAACAAACAATAATGAGCCCCCACCAAGACAGAACACAGCAAAACCTCAGGACTTCCTCACAGCCTCCTCCTGACCTCATTCCCTGCAAGAAGCAACCTCTCTCTTGAGACCAAGGAGAAAGCGAGGATGTGTGAGTAACTGAAGTGGGCATGCAGTCGGGTGAGGTGCCATTTGTGGGGACTGTGAACTCCAGGGCATTGGGGGATGGCCTGCTGTGACCCGACGCATCTACTGTTGCATGTATCTCCCCAAGTCACTTGCAGCTCATTAAAGTGACTGAGCTGGTGGCTTCACTGAGAAACTCCCTCACTTCCCCACTGCCATCTCCTCATTCCACTCAGCTGCTGCCTCGTGGGACTGAGCTGCCTGGAGCTGGCTGCCTCTTCCCAGGGTAACCAGCAGCAGACGCAGTCACTCATTTCAGAAGAAAATTTTATTCATGGAATGAATGGGGATGCTCCCGCCATGTTTCCTAGAAATATTAGAGCACATGACCCAGCATCTGCCTGTTCCTGAAGCCTGGGTCGTTCCTATTCCATGGCTCGCCAGATGAACACCAGCAATCTAGTGCAGGTTGAACTGCCCAGCCCCCCATTTCCTTCCCCTTTCCACCTGACCTGCCTTACTGTTCCTTTCTTCTCTCTCTCTCTCTCATCAATAGTCTATTTCCTTCAGAGTGGTCTTCTCCAGTTTCGCCTGGGTTTCCTCCAGTCTGCAGACCTTTACTCAGGACTGCCTGCCTGTGAGGATGCATGCACTAACTCCACGGAAATAACCAACAAATATTGACTTTGCAGTCTATGTTTATATTCACAAAAGAAAATCATTCTAAAAAATCACTGTAGGCCGGGCGTGGTGGCGCACGCCTGTAATCCAAGCGACTTGGGAGGCTGATTCAGGAGGATCGCGAGTTCAAAGCCAGCCTCAGCAACTTAGCGAGGCCCTAAGCAACTCAGTGAGACCCTGTCTCTAAATAAAATACAAAATAGGGCTGGGGATGTGGCTCAGTGGTGGAGTGCCCCTGAGTTCAATCCCTGGTTAAAAAAAAAAAAAAAATTCACTGTAAAGCTTCACGATCTGCTGAAAAGCAGCTCCGACCACAATAATTCCAGCCGTTGTGTTATGTATGCAAAGGAAGAGTCCAGCTCCTGGGAGCCAAGTCACAGGGCTGCCACTTCTCAGCAGAGGGTCTTCCCCATGGGGCGGCTTCCCAGAAGAAAGACCATGAGCCTTGAGGACACATCAAGTTCTGTCTAGTCATCTTTCTGTCACTGTGACAAAATACCTGGGGAAAACAGTTCAAGGGAGAAAGATTTATTTGGCTCATGGTTTCAGAGGTTTCAGCCCATAGTTGATGGGCCACATCGGCGTGGGCCTGTGGCCAGGCAGGGCACCCTGGCGAGGAGCCGTGGCATCTGGAAAACAGAGCGAGAAGGAGGACAGCAGGAGGAAGTGCCGGAGACAGATGCAGTCTTCTGGGGCACACACGCACCCAGGGACGTCCCTCCTCCAACCAGGGCCCACTTGCTGAGTTTCCACCACCTCCCAGTAGAGCCACCTGCTGGGACTGAGCTTTCAACATATGAGCTTCAGGGACATTGAAGATCCAAACCATAAAAAGTCCCCATTCCTTAAGAGACAAGATGCTTGCAGGAAATTAAAAATGACAGTTCTTTTCCTCTTCTCTCTTCATGATGGATATACATAGAACCTTGGGTCTCACCCATAGGCATCACGTTCTATTACTTTTCTTTGATGAAAAAGAAAATCACATATTGGGCTGGGAACATGAGCTGGAAAACTCGTAAGGCCTTTGCTTTCTATAAGTAGCCAGAGCCTAAAAATAACCCCTGAGTCCCATGGGTGCCTGTGGACATCTAACGCCAGCCGCCAGCTCCCAACCCTCTGCCTCCCACCCTTTTTCTAATTGTAATAGTGTCTGGGAAGTGCTTGTCCCAAAATCAGGCCCTACAACACTGGAATTCGAGGAAGTATGGAGACACTGGTCATCTCTCTTGTTGAGCAGACTTGGAAATCAGGTTGCAGATGATCCGAGTCATGCTGTGCGGGTCCCTGCCATGCAGATGGGTGATCAGAGCAGTCGTGGATCGATAGGAGGGAAGAGATTTAAATTCCCACAAATGCATAAAATCACAAATTTTAAGGAATTTCGTAGTATTTAAAGGGAAGAAAACCATAGCTTTTTCGACATTCAGAATGCTGTACGTTGAAAAGGAAGTGGGACAAAGAAAGGGCAATAAAATGAGTCGAGAAGTCCCGTGCTAGCCGGCAACGGCTTTGACACAGAACACCTTGAAGACAGCTGTCCCCTCTTTCCAAGGTTGCTTCTTCTTGGGTTCTTGAAGCCATGATCTCTAACCGCACTCCTTACTGGGAATGCTTAACTGCATCCGTCCCACGTCTGAGAAGGTCTCACTGTGCCTCTGTCAGCATCCTGGGAATTTCCGTCCTAGCAATCGATTGCTGCACGCTTTACTTCATTCCTGCGTCGGGCTCCAGTTTTGAATTCTACAAATCCTGATTCAGTCTCAACCTAATGAAAGAAGATGCCACCGCTTCTTAGTCTCTTTGACACACCGGAACCTCCGCAGCCCCAGGCAGACCAGCCGGGCAACGGCATCTCAGCTTCTCTCCACACAGTGCTGACTGCCCTGCGGACCTGAGGCCCAGCTCGTCCACAACCACCACAGCTGCCAGCTGCCGAGGTCCCCAGGACCAGGCCAAAGCACTCAAGGACGTTCCCCATCTTCTAAAACAACACCATTTATAAATCAGCCCCATGCATGGTTCAGAGTTCCCAGGGGTAGTCAGCGTTTGTGCCTTGAAAGTGTCCGCGGGCCTTCTGTTGTGAGTCCAGATCTGCTCTCCACGTGGACTTGAGAATGAATGAATGCGGGATGGGGCCCCTGGCAGTTCCGTGAGCAAGGGAGGTGATCACGGCAGGGACAATTCATCCTAAGATGATCCTTGGAAGGAAGTCCACGGGAGAGCACGTGGGTAAGGAAGCATGGAGGGGGCTGCTGGAGAGGAGGCAGAATCCGACAGGCATGCCTGGCTCGGTTTCCCACCCCCACGGTGAAGGGTTGTCCCCAGAATGTGACCAGTGCAGAGGTCCAAAGTCGCTGAGCGGGAGTAATAGCGAGGTTGGTCTGACCATGACCATCCCTCCCAAGATTGCAGGGTTACAGTCACACTTCCTGTTACTCAGAGTTGTGCAGTCCATGGAGAGAAGGAGCGGTGCAGGCCCCCAGTGATGACCCAGATGGTCCAGAGAGTGGGCGCAGAGGCGCGTGCGGACAGGACTCCTGCTGGGTCTGCCTTCCATCGGGGAATCTGAGAGTTGGAGACTCGAGAAGTATAAGGGGACAGAAGGACACTTGCAGACCCATGATGTGAGCAGCTGCAGCTGTGTTGAGGCATAGAGGACACCAGCTGGCTAGAGTGGCGCTGCTGAAAGAGGCTGAAGATCAAGGTCCCCTCATAGTAAATGACAGGGCAAGGGAAGACGTGCCTCTTGACCCCCCGGGTACGGCCCCTCTCGGTTGCAGTGCACACATCTGCTGCCCCCCTGCAGCCGCAGGAAAGAAAAGCAGACCTTCTCCTGCG
This sequence comes from Glaucomys volans, assembly GCA_020662805.1. Classification (NCBI taxonomy): domain Eukaryota; kingdom Metazoa; phylum Chordata; class Mammalia; order Rodentia; family Sciuridae; genus Glaucomys; species Glaucomys volans. Next base: position 267,544 of record JAJEJO010002662.1, read on the forward strand.
GTGGAGCAAGAGATGGCAGGTGGGTGTTCTCAACAGTGGGAGCAGCAGCAGGAGCCCCACGCCACGTTCTTTCATCCTCAATTACGGATGGTGCCTACTGCGTGTGCCTACTGCGTGCAAGGTGCTTTGAACATGATGGAACCAGGAGTCTCAGGCAAGAAGGAATCTGAGACATACTCCAGCCCTTGAAAGCCTTCAGTGGGCCTGCGCACAAATCAACCCATGGTATGAGTGAGCTCTCAAAGCCTCGGGGGAAGAAGACATACGGCGGCATCTCCTGCCTATCGCCAGAAGCCGCAGGCCCGTGGGAAAGCTTCCAGGTGTGTCCAGGTGTGCACTGGCGAGCATCGCCCTCTTTCAAATGTTGTCACCGTGGAGATAGCACTCCGTGCCCTGCTGGTGCTGGTGAGGATGCTGGGTGCAATCGCTCACAAGCTCCAAAAGCTGAGCCCCAGAAAGCCGTGGTCCGCATGCCTGTGATGGTGACTGGCTGTGGAGCATCCCACGCCACCTTGGACTGAGACTCCTGCTCAGTTTTAAGGGGCCAGTGTGTATTCCTTTCTTGGAACCAGTTTTGGGCATGGACTGGCTCCCATGAGGTCACCAAGGCCACACTTGTCAGAAGAAGCTTCCAAGAGACAATTGATGTCAACTGAATGGATTGCTCCTTATATTGGGGACAAGACAGGAAAGAAGAGAGAGAGACCACCAGGTCCCTTATTCGCTGGTGGGGGGGCCTTGCGGTGGGAGGGGTTGGAAATACGAGGTCAGCCTTCCTCTTCTGGAACCATGTCGGGTGGGAGGGGGGCAGGTCGCCAGCTCGTTGCTTTATACCTGATGTGGTGTCTGTGTGTGTGTGAGCCTTGCATTTTCATTTGGTTGCACTTGGGTGCTTTAGGACACAGTGGCATTTGTGGCATTCGTGGCATTCGTGGGCTAGAGTCCTGACCCTAGGGGATTTGTAAGCTGTCCATGCTGGGAGAAGACGGTGGCAGGAAGTAGAGTGGGTTCTGTCTCCTACTCTCCCCGCTCCCGGCTCACCCTCTGATGGGTCAGGGAGAGGAAGGCAGAGACAGTGTCTCTCTACTGGCCTGTCTGGCGAGTGAGCCCCCACCCCACCCGTCTTGGCTGATGCTCCCTGTGCCTCCAGTCCTGGTCTGCAGGTTAACGTGCAGGCCTTGCCAGCAACCCCGTCCTCCCAGCAGAGCCTGGTGAGACCTTGTGGTCTGGGCCCTAAGGAGGCCGGGCACCTGCAGGCCCCATGGGCCCTGCCTCTGGGGCTGGAAGCATGGAGCCATGCCCCCACCCTGGTCCTCCTTGTGCTCCATATTTTCCCACGCTTCAGAGGCAGAAGGCAGATCTGCCTCCAGCAGAGAAGGACACCACGTGCCCTGTCCTTGCACATACCTGGAACTTCATAGGGGACACCTTGGATAGCCCCTCTCACTTTGATTCAGGAAGCAGCAGAGCCTCTTTTCCACCCTCGCGGGGAGGTGACGGGTGGGACAGCCTTTCTTCAGGAACACCTCAGACCCTAAAAAGGCCACGTGCTCCTCCCCTTGCCCTCCCTGGAAGGAGTGGCTGCCCGCTGCCCTGAGCCTCTCAGCAAACTCCAGAGGGCTGAAGCCTACCCGGCGCTGCGGTTTGCTCAGGACAGAGCGTGGCTTCCTCAGCACCCAATCCCTGTCCCCAGGGCAATCGGGGGCGTCAATGTCTGCAGGTACTTAAGCCCCCCACAAGTGCTCCTCTAGGCACCTGGGAATCTACTCAAGTGTCTCTTATTTTTTCTTTCAAAGTGGGGATGGAATCCAGGGGCGCTCTACCATTGAACACCCCCAGCCCTTTTATATTTTACTTTGAGACAGGGTCTCAACTGAATTGATTAGGGTCTCACTAAGTTACTGAGGCTGGCCTCAAACTTGATCCTCTGGCCTTGGCCTCCTGAGTCTCTGGGATTACAGGTGTGCACCACTGCACCTGACTGACCTTGAACTTTTGATCAGCCTCCCAAGTAGCTAGGATCACAGGCAGGCACCATGGCTTCTCCCCTCCCTTTTCCTCTTACCGCATCGCAGAGTCCTTTCTATACCAGGATGCCTCTGACAGTGGAGACCGATTTCCCCCTGCGTGGGTCACCCACTGCCTCAAGCTCTGCTCTCAGGACTACGTGACTGGCTTATTTCTGCTTGTGGGCCATGGTTTCCAGCGGTGCTGGGGAGCATGTTGCACTCAACGCTTGCTGCCTCATCTGAGCCTTCTCCTGCTCCTCCAGTGCCTCCCTTGCTGCTGCCACCTCCTGAGCGGGGGCAGTCCCCTCTGCCACACCACCTACCCTGAGAGGCCTGCCCTGACCTCTCCCTTGGGCTTCATTCTGGGACAAAATTAGAACAGGCTGATGGGTTTCTTCCTCTGAGAGAAGCGCCAGCTGGAGCAGGGGTCTCACTAGTGCGCATGTCCCTCTTTCCATAACAGACCTGGGATCACACAAGGAAAGGTTTGGAAGATTTTCAGAAAATCCCAATAAGGTCCAGGATGATTTTGTGAAGCTAAGCTCGCCTTCTCCCCTCACCTGACAAGTTGTGATAGTCCTGGCTCTTTGCTGCACTGCAGAGAAGAGGCCAGAATAATTGCTAAGTGGAGGCATGACTGATGTGTGTGTCACCACCGAGGAGCCATGTATTCAAGGCAGAGGGTGATGGTACCCCAGACCAGGACCTACAGCCCGGGGGGCCACGGGGAGCCAGTGGAACACTGCATCGCCTGGAGAGTTGTGGGGTCCAGCTGCCTTCCTAAACAGGCTGGCAGAGCTTTAGCAAATACACTGCGTAGATCCTGACTCCGCAGAGGAAGGACCCCCATAGCTGCGGATGTTGTCACCCAGTCCACACTGACACCAGGAGAAAACTGCAAACGTGAGGCCGTAACATCAAACTCCTGTCGCTAATCTGGATGGTGAAGCCTTTAAGGTTCTTAGCAGTGGAACCGGGCAGAGGAGGCAAAAGGGGTCGATGATTGGCTAACGAAACCAGCTTTGGCTTCCCTAACCCGGGGGTCTGGAAGCGACCCTAGAAGGGCCCTCCCGCAAGCTGAGGACTCTGACAGCTCCTGGGGCCCAAGCAAGGAGCTTGCTGCCTCAGGGAGGGCCACGGCAATGGTGTGCCCTGGTGTTCCCACCCGGAGCCACCGAGCAGCAGTCACTGAAGCTCTCTTGGTTCTACTGGAAGATGATTCTGCCATGGAGTGACAGGCTCAAGCACCCAAGGAGCTCCAGGAGCCAGATCAGCAACACATCGGGAGCGCTTGAGTCACCCTCCAGGAAAACTACTGATCCACCCTGGAGCTGCCGCCTCTGTCCTGAGAGCCTGTTGGGCCTTGATCCAACCAGGGGTGCTCCATGACAGGAGTATATGGTGGATTCGAGGTGAGACACTTCACTTTTCCTCCTCCTTGCAGAACTGACTCTCCAGCTATCTCCCCTTCCTTTCTCTATGTCCAGAATGTCCCATCCCTCTGTTGGTAAAGGACCTACTGACAAAATTAGGAACAAGTGTCTCAATAGCCTGAAATCAAATTTAGGGAGAGGTGCCCCCAGAACAAGCTGGTCATTCACTAGCCCTTTTATTTACTGTTAAAGAATCATATATTTATTACCCAGGACCAGGTGTCTTCATAGCTTAAGAAAGATCAGATTCCCAGTTAAATATGTCCAGACAGCTTGGCGTGGTCAGTGGATTATGACCCTGACAGCACAAATCTGTGTGTCATCTCCTACAAATCCTTATGATCACTTGGTTCTCCTCCAGTGTCTCTTAGAGTTTACCTGATTTGATTACTAGTTTTCATCCAAATTCATTGGGGAATGGATGGTTTTGCTTCTGTATCTTGGCCAGAAATTTCTTGATCCTGGATTCTTGTGAGAAGATATGGAAATGGTATCAAGCACACAAGCCACAATGGTAAGAAAAGGTGACGCTGCTTGCCCTTCTAGATAAAGAAGGCATCTGAGGGAAGTCATCCATGACTAGCAAATAAAATCAGGCTTGGTCTCGCCATCAGACACGGAACTCTGGCTTTCGGGAACTGGCAGTCAGGAGAGGTTGTTTCCTGAAGTATGTGGTTTCTGAGCAGAGTGGCTCACGGCCGGAATTTGCATATCTCAGATGTGTCACATGATCCACTAGAGCAAAAAATGGCTTCCTTACTCCACTCCATCCTGTTTCCTACAGAAGAAGCTACTACTGGTCCCCCTTTGATCTGCACCCCTATAAATAAACCAAGCCAGGCTCCATTGCTTGTTAAAGCCAGGTCTTAGCATGGCTCAATCCATTACACGCCCTGATTCAAAAGAGATAATTGTCTCCTGTAGTTTTTTTCTATTAAATAAATTTCTTAGCAATTAATTTACAGCCAGCCCATTCCTCTGATAGAAACTCTTTCCCTCACCCACACGGGACCTGTGGCGAGAAACATCCCCCAGAGATTTTATGCCTTAAAATGGAGGAACCCCAACAGTTGAGAGGCCCTAATGGGTACACCATTATGGATATAAGGTTTTTCCTACAAAGGCCCAGATCTCCCTTCCAAGGGTCTAGTATTAAGATTGTTCCTCACCCCAGGAGCCTTCAGGTTGGCCCTGAGTGAGCATGGACCACTGTCTCACTCTCCAGCCCTGAGTCCAAAGGCAGCTCTGGGGATTTCTGGGCATGAACTATCTGTCAGAAATGGGTTCCCAATTATGGCTGAAGAGCAAGACTTTACAGAAGGCCTTAAGGAGAGGGCCAGAGAACTCCCCACTGCACTGGAGGGCTGCTGACTATTAAGACTGAGCCGGTCATGCCCACGCTGGGCCTGCAAACCTAGGGAAGAGCACAGAGCCAGTGTACATACTCTACATACACGAGAGGCTGGATTTTGTTTAAAAGTTCTAATTCAAAAATCAGGACCCACCTCAAGATCAGTTTCTTCCTTCTCCAAACACTAGAGCTGGTGGTTGAGTTGTTTGAATGCAGAGGCTACAACTGGTTCTGTGGTTTACAAGGCCTTCTGATTAACCTTGGGACAACATAAGAGGGTTCACCACCCCAAGTCCTGTTTTAGAAGTCAAGGTCATCTCTGACTCACAGGGGAAGACTAACAAAATATCAGGCCCTCCTAGCTGGGTGCAGTGGCCCACACCTGTAATCCCAGCTTCTTGGGAGACTGAGGCAGGAGGCTCATGAGTACAAAGCCAGCCTCAGCAACTGAGCAAGGCCCTAAGCAACTTAGTGAGACCCTGTCTCTAAATAAAAAATAAAAAAGGATGGGGATGTGACACTGGTTAAGCACCCCAGGATTTAATCCCTGATACTAAAAAAAATAAAATAAAATAAATCAGGCCCTCCTGTTAGGTAGTCCTATATAGACTTCGTTAAACAAGCTTACTCCGGCCAATAAGACCTAAAAGATGTGCCTCTTGATACCTCTGGGGATGAATGGCTCACAGATGGAAGCAGTTTTGTAGAAGAGGGCTTTAGAGAAACGAGACACGTAGTGGGAAGTTGCTATGACACCACAGAAGCCAATGCCTGTCTCTTATACCTCTGCCCAAAGCAGAACTCATTGCCCTTATCCGGGCCCTATAATTAAGGATAAATCTGAAATGTCTGCAGATTCCAAATATGGATTTCTCCTACTCTGTGCCCAGTTGTTATCTAGAGAGAGAGGAGGGTGTTAATGACTTAATATTCCCAGATAAAGTGTAGAGACCTAATAGGAAAGTTTTGAGGCAGTGCAGATTCCTAAATGGGGGGCAGCATTTTACTGTGAGGGACACCAGTGGATGGATCCCCAGGAAGCCAAGATGATAAGAAGGCAGATAAGACTGCAAAGTTCATGACCGAAACCCTGGCTCCAGCAGAGAATCCTACACAGCTGCGTAAACTTAGTCCTAGTTCCAGATCCTTCTAATCAAAATGCCTAAGTAACCCTCCACAAAAATACAGAAATGGGATGATGGGGATATATGCTAATGAGGCAGGATGGCTCACCGAGGGGTGGAAGGTTGTTACTCCCGAGGCTCATCAGTGGGAAGTTATTAAACACTCACACAAGACCACCTATTACACAAAGGATGCCCTTTGGGACCTAACAAGGGCAAATCTTCCTGGAAAGGGATTTCGTTTTTGGTTTTGTTTGTTTTTTTTTGGTACTGGGGATTGAACCCAGAGGCACTCCACTACTGAGCCACATCCCCAGCCTTATTTTGTATTTTATTTAGAGACAGGGTCTCACTGAGTTGCTTAGGGCCTCGCTAAGTTGCTGAGGCTGGCTTTGAACTCACGATCCTCCTGCCTCAGCCTCCCAAGTGCTAGGATTACAGGTGTGTGCCACTGCGCCCAGCTGGAAAGGGATTTCGTGAGAACTTCATGAAGGTTTTACAAAGCTGTGAAATTTGCTTATGAAACAACCCAATTTTTAAAACCTATTCACTATCAGTACGTCTATCTAGGGGCACACTGGCAATTGGAATTTACCCAAATGCCCTCAAAAAAATACATGGATATAAATATTCGCTGACACTTATAAACACTCTTACAGGATGGACAGAAGCCTTCTCCACGAGAACAGAGAAAGCCATTGAAGTATATAAGTGTCTTTCTTTTAGAAATCATTCAAGCTGGGCACAGTGGTGCACACCTGTAATCCCAGCGATTCAGGAGGCTGAGCAGGAGGATAGTGAGTTCAAAGCCAGCCTCAGCAACTTAGCAAGGCCCTCTCTCAAAATTAAAAACACAAAAACAAAACAAACATAAAAAGGGGTGGGGATGTGGCTCAGTGGTTAAGCACCCTGGGTTCAATCCCTAGTGCCAAAAAAAAAAAAAATTATTCCCCAATACTTTTATATTAATAATAATTATTCATTATTCCCTAATTCAGGCTCCCAGAGTTCTTCCAAAGTGATAACAGGTCTTCCTCTGTTGCAAATAAAACACACAAAAAAATTTCTCTACAGCCCTTGGATTATATCCTTAAACCTTGGCCAAGCTGCAAATTAATTGTAAATTCCATTCAACGTGGCATCCCCAACCCAAGGGACCAGGAGCCTTGGATTAAGCTACTTCCCATGGCCCTTTTCAGAACTGCCTCAAAAAGCTATCTAAAACTACTAAGCCCCTGGCAGATGCCAAATGGACACCCCTTCTTAACTGCCACCTTTTGGTTTGATGAAAATACAAACCACACCTTACCACATGTCTTTAACCTGGCAAAATGCAGTGGGCTCTCCTAGACTTTGAAAACCAAATTTGCCTTGTCTGACACAAAACCCTGCTGTCCTTCCAGGAGTGCAGCCAGGAGGTAGGGTTATGCTTCAAACATGGAGGGAGGGTTTGCGAGAGGACCAACTTAAGCCCAAATGGAAAGGATGCTCCCAGGTTATACTCACCACCACCCCTACTGTGAAAATCCCAAGCTGGGTCCACTTACCAAGACTAAAATTTGCTCCACCTGCTCTCTCACAGGATTCTCCAGATTTACATAAACGCACTCAAGAGCTGTAGAGGACCTCAAGCACGCGCTCAGGGAAGTTGATCCACACGCAATGTGGTGATGGTATCTTGCAGGACGCTTATTTGTTACTATCATTAAAATTAATAGTTCCTCAGGGATACAGGCCAGGAACCTCCACTGCCCACTTTGTCCCTGTTGATCGTGTAATGAGAGAGCCTTACAACCTCCAAAGATAAGGAGGAACAACCTCCCTGTATCAGCAGGAAGACGCTATAGAAGATAAGAGGCCATTTTTCCTTTTAAATAGGAAACAATAAGAGGGTACAATCTCTTAGGGGAAATGAGATAGTAGGGACAAAGGGAGGATGCACTCCTGGGCCTTGGCTCATAGTGTCCGCAGGCCCAAGATGAGTGCAGTTAGGCTTCCTCACTGAGGCCTTTAGCAGGCTATGCTTTTGCCTGTAGCCAAGGTCATACGCCCTGATTGAGAGTGTGTACTCAAGGTCATCAGCGGTACCTGTGAGCATGCATACACTTGTGTAACCCGTTGGCACTGTGCCTTCTTGGTGTCTGACCTGCACATCAAAAAGGCCTATAGAAATGGTTCAAGGGTCCGGAGCTGGAGGCCGGGGCTGCTGCTCCCTCTTAAGAAGGCGTGTCCACTATCCCAACCGCACTTTGCATCTTCCTTTGCCTGCTAGGACCCCAAATCTCTTTCCCTGGGTCTCATCCCCCCACAGCAGCCTGACAGCATTAAAAGGTCCCACCTTAACCTAACTTACAGTCTGTCAGATGGAATTGTAAATAATACATTAGATATAAGTGTGGAGGCACACACCAGGGAGAGCCAGTGAAGTGATCATCAATGGCCAGATACGGAGAGCTTAGGAAATGCTTTAAAATTCCTGGCGCAGAGAAGTCTGAAATTTCATCAACTCCTTGAGCCTGCTGGGACCTGTCCAAAGTCCATGGGAGGTCCTGCCTGTGACTGCCAGGAAGGTGATATATAACAGGTGAAATTGCAGGTGTGCCTTGGGGAACCAGAGTTTTGCTAGCTGGGAATGAGACTGCCGGTTATTGGTGACAATTCTGCTTTCTCAAATGTTGAAGTTTGGACATTCGAGAAGCACACCAAGGCAAGATATAGAGCAGGTTTTATTTAAAGGTAGTAAGACAGGGAGGAAGAAGGGGGTCATGGCTGGTATTCTAGTATCCCAAGAAGTGGGAGCTCCCTGTCCCTTTCATAGACTGAAGTTCCCTTTGTTCTCCTGCTCTCTCCTCCCTTATTTTTCTCTTTCCTGCCTATATGACTAGTCCCAGGAGATGCCAGTGGGATGGTCAGGGGCTGAGCAGATGGGCTGGAAGGACCAAGGTGGAGCGCTGGGCAGGAAGGGAGCGGCAGCCCAGGGGCATTGATCAGTGGCTCTCTTTGTGATCAGGAGCTGTGTGTTCACAGCCCTTTTGGGAGGGGTGGTGTCCAAGGCTCTGGAGCCGCGAACATTCCAATCTCCCAGGAGCACTTTCCAACTTCCCGGACCCAGATTGGCCTCCGTTTTTCTGATTACCTATTCTACACTAACTGCCCATCTTTAATTCTGGCTTCAGAAATGCTGATATAATAGCAGATTCGGAAACTAGGAAATCCAAGCAGCGTTTAGGGAGGGGATTGGACTTGACCCTTCTCAGAGACAGGTCCGCCTCATGATTCGAGAGCCACATGGGCTGTTCCACTCCACCTCTGCGGGCAGCACCGAGGGCCGAGGGCTGGGAGCCAGCTCCCGTTTGGAGAGACGCTAGAGGGCCGTTGGGTGACGCTGGATAGGGGCCTCCACGCTAGCTCACGCTTTGTGACACCTTCACCGTGTGGACTTTGCTCTTCACAAAATTTCATTTGAGAATTCCCGGCAGGATAAGACTACTGAATCCGCCTCTGGGCCAGAGGAAGCAGGGCTGGAATGGAGCTCTTTGCAGAAAGTTCGGGGAACACAGATCATTTCTCTGCCAGAAAAGCAATTGGAGTGACACAAGGAGCTCAGTTGGCGACACGCGGGCTCTCTGAGGAGAGTGCTGCCTTCACTTAGTGCACTTGCACTCAGGACAGATGACGCTCACCATCCTGCTTCTCCCCATGTGGTGTCATTTCCTGGAGAGGCAATGACAAAGCAGGGATCCACACAATCGCTCCAGGTCTGATTGGATCAAAATCTGTCCCTGTAGCAAAACAGGGCTTTCCAAGAGGTCCCTGCTCAGGTCCCTGCTGGGGTTCAGTTCCACCTGGCCCCACGCATCTTACCACCAACGAACTCCCTTGTTCATCACCTTCCTCTTCTCACCCCCAGCCCAGCCACTACCCTTTATTTGTCAAATGTTTTCTTAGTGGGAAGAGAGAGTGAATCCAGTGTAGCTGTCCACATTTCAGGGGAAAGTCAGCGACAACAGGGCCTCAGGCTGCAGGGAGGAGGGCTTCTGGGCACAGGCCTGGTGGCCGCAGATCACCCTGAACTGAGTCAGCTTGGGCTTCAGGTCCTCACTGCAGCTAAGACAGAGCTGTGGCCGAGCCCTTCTGGAAAGGACCTGCCTGCCCACTTGGCCAGTGATCCCAGAAGACAGACAGGCTGCAGTTCCTCTGAGTTACTACAGGTCCCAACCATTATTTTAATTAGGTGTGAAAATTGCATTAACTGAAGGTTTGGCAATTTGGACTGGAGTATATTGTGATTTGCTGGATAAAGCCTCCAGAGAGTGTTCCATGTGAGAGTGGCCACCTTGGAGCAAGTTGAACATCTAGTACAGTCTCTGTAGGTATTGGCTGAAAATGCATTTGGGGTAAAATATTTATGATTATAAGTCATGTGATCTGCGACGGTGAGTTTGGAAAATAAATGGGAAAAGACCCTCATAATCCCAGCACCATGACACAACTGTTGTGGCTTTTGTCATTTCTCTTTTACTCCTAATTTGCAGAAGTAAATGGTTCTCACGGCTATGTCGTGGCAGACTTGCTGTTTAATTTTTTCTGGCTTTGTGGCATATTCAGTGAAGGGTGAAAAGTGCCCAGAAAAACCACTGAGGACGCCAGAACTCACAGAAGAGATTTTATTAGGCAGATGAACAGTGTCTGCCCTGAAGAGAAAAGGGAAAAAAGAAAAAGAAGAAAGAAAGAAACATGGCCGGGGAGCTTCTTTTAAGCTCTCGGGGACAAAACAATGATAGGGCCAATTGTTGAAAGTTGAATATTGGTGGGCTAGGGATCGGCCAATGGCTGGTGAGGACTGGCTGATGAAGGACCAATGGCGGGCTAGCTGCAGGGAAGGGGCGGGGAGCTGTCATCCCCCCTCGCTTTCCCCTTAGGTGTGACCTACGCCCAACCTCCAGGGTGGGAGCCCCACGAGGTTGGGCCCTAGGCTGGTAGGTAGCCAGAGGCAAGGGTGGGACAGCAGGGCAAACCCAGCGCTGGCCTGGCCTGCGGAGCTGAGCTGACGGTATGGGGGGCGGGTCACGTGGCAGAGTGGGGCTCTGACAGCTGAGGTTGCGTCTGACAGGCGCGGCCATTGCAGCTTTTTACATTACAGTCAGCTTCCCACATTACCTGTATCATCTAGGCCACTGTCACTTGAATGACTGAATGCATGTCTCAGATTTCACTGTGCTTTTCTGCTTACAATTTTTGCCATTTTACATAATGCTGTGATGAACATCTTACTCCGCATACTCGGTCAATAATTTGTATCAACTATTTGATGCAACTGAAGAAAATTTGGTTTCTTATCATCCTGACAAGTGCAGAGGCAACTTATTAAGGAAAGAAAATGATGTCTCAAATGGTAGTGAATGAAACCCCTTTGGGTGCTTAATCCTGTAAGACAGCAAAACTTCATTTAGATCAACTGTGGGAAGACAAGGCTAAAATTAGCACATCTCATTTAAAGACTGTTTATTCTTTTTAATTACATATAAATGCAGTTTGTTAATTTTTCTAAACAGAAATACTTCGAGGTTTGCAAAGCCGTTTAATCATTGTAATCATTTATGATTTTAACTTGGCTGAAAATGGAAGCTGATAAAGTACTTTCAAAGCAGTTGTTTTAATCAAGTAGCGATGTGACATTTATTTAAAATAATTGACAGAGATAGACCATATTCAAGTTATACAATCTGATGGCTCAATACGCATTGACAGTGATTACCACAAATTAATATCCCTGTGATTAGATCCCGGGACTCTGCCATCTTACAAGGGAAAGTCTGTGCCCTTTGACCAAACTCCTCCCATTTCCTCACCCCTGGCTCCTTGGCAAGTACAGTTCTATGCTGGCTTCTCTGAATTTGACTTTGCTGTTAATATTTACCTTTTACTGGTGCATTGTATTATACATTACGGCAAGATTCATTGTTACATATTCATACATGCAACATTAGAACAATATAATTTGGTCAATTTGAGTCTGACTTTGTCAGGTCCCACAGGCGTGTGAGATCAGACAGTATTTGTCTTTCTGTGTCTGGTTTATTCACTTAGCATAATGTCCCCCAGGTTCACCCATATTGTCACAAATGGCAGGATGATACTCACTGTGTGAATCACAATGTTCATCTGTTCACCCTCTAATGAACACTTCGGGGTGTCCGTGTCCTGGCTATTGTGAACCACGCTGCAGCGAATATGGAGGTGGGGATTTCATTTCCTTTGGATTTATACCCAAAAGTAGCCTTGCCGGACCATAGGGCGATTCTATTCCTAATGTTTTGAGGAACCTTCGTATTGTTCTCCATGTGATTGTTCTCATTTACACTCCCAGCAGCAGTGTGCAAGGCCCCTCCCCCCAGGTGGGAGTGATTAGCAAGGCGAGTTAAAATCTGGAAATCGTAGATAGGTACCAAATGCCTCAGTCTCGGGAGGAGGGTCAAGTGGGGCAGCAGGAGCAGGCTGTCTAAGGAGAAGGCCCACACTCCTTCCCCACTCTGCTGTCCAGATGACTTGTCCTCCTCCCCAGTGACACATGAGGCTCTCTTCTCCATAATGCTGGCTCAGGGATGGTGAGCCCCAGCACATGGAGAGCGGGAGGGAGGGAGGTACGAAGGGCCCAAGCAGTGCCACATGGAGGAGGAGCTTAACGAATAGCCACGAATGCAGCGTTCCTTTTGGATGAGTTAATGATCATTTAATTGAGTGGGGAGACTGAAGGCTCATCTTGTGTGCCAATGTGGCCAGGCCGTAGTACACAGTTATTTAATTAAGCACTAAGAAAAAGTCACTGGGAAGGAATTTCATAGATGTGGTCAACACTTGAAATCAGTTGACCTTCTGCAAAGCACATTATCCTAAGTAACATGGCTCAAGTCAGTGGAAAGCCAAGGAGCAAAACCGAAGTTTCCAGGAAAAAAAGGAACCTCTGCTTCATAATGATAGAATCAGCTCCTGACGGAGTTGATGCCCCACTGACTGCTGCCCTGACAGCCCTGAGAATTGTGTAAGCTGATCCCTTTAGAAAGTCTGTCTGTGTGTTCTACTCCCTGGAGAACCGTGCCTGGCATTTAAGTTCTTGACTTTCTCCAAGTAGCTGTCAGAATTCAAATCCTCCAGTCAAGCAATTTAAAAAAAAAAATACTTTCCTCAGGAGCTTAATCAGCTCAAGAGGAAATTTCCTAAATACAGATACTGGCACCAGGAGCTTCAATTATAAAGATCAGTGGGTCACCCCACATGTGCCCTACACTCACCAAATGCACCCACATCCTCAGAGATCAATGAGCCTCTTAGTCTCTGATCCTTAAATCTGAGGATCAAAAGACATCTAAGGAACTCTGATGTGGAAGAGATTGAGGAGAGAGGCAACAACACTATAGAAGGAACAAGCTTCTATAGGAAGAAGAAAACTTCCAAAATGCTATTGTCAATTTTCTTAAAGAACGAAAAACATTTTATCTATTAGAATAAGAATATTGTTTTTCAAAAAAGAAAGAGTCAGGGTATGACAATGAAAGAACTCTTGGATACTAAAATATGATAGCAAAATTGAAGACTCGAATTTGAAGACTAAGGTGAAGAAATAAGCAGAAAATAGAAAAAAAAGAAAAACATGGAAAAGAGGACAGGAAAGATAAAATAGAGAATAAGCTCAGGAAGTCTAATATCTAAAAAAGAAGTGAAAATAATGTTTAGAATAGAGGAAATCATCAAAGAAGTAATTCAAGAAAATTTCTGAGAAGTAAAGATCATGAATTTCCTGATAGGAGGATCCACCAAATACCCATGAATACCTATGAAATTTCACAGCAGGATGGAAGATCAGAAGAGCAGAGACAAAGAAAAAAATCCCACAAATGTCCAAAAGGAAAAGACTAGTGGCATCCAAACAACAGGCATCAAAATTCCCTCATAAAACAATAGCAAAATTAAAGACAGTGGAGTTCAAATCTTCATTAGTCTGAAGGAAAATAAATTTTCTGCTCAGAGGTCTTCTCCTAGTCAACTCCCAGCCATGTGTCGGAGCAGAACAAAGACATTTCAGATAAGAAGGTCCAAGTAATTAACTCCCATCCTCCCTTCCTCAGACCCAAACCAGGGGTCAAACCAAGAAACTGAAAATGTCACAGGAAATAAGATCTCCCACACCCAAGAGAGATGTGAGAGTGTACATTCTGACAGTTCAGGGCAATCTTGGACTGCTAGCTTCTCCTGTGGTCTAGAGGTGAAGCAGGGGCAAAGGGCTCAGGGAGACATCCTGGGGACAGCGAACTCTATGATTCCTAAAGTCCTGACCAGAGATTCAGGCAGATAAAAGGTAGCTTGAGACTGAATATATAATAAAAACACAAAAACAAAGCAAACAAAGAAGGCTAGCATGAAGTTCAGGGAGAACAAAGTTACACAGTAAATTCATGGCTCAGCTGAGAGTAATCTTTATTCATAATAATGTAAGCATTGAGCACTGACCTAAACAAGACATCTGGAAGGTGCATGAATGTGGTGGGGTGGGATGGGGGACCAGCAGGAAGAAAAAGCAACTGATCCTCATATCCACTGCAAGTAGACAGACACTGCCTGACCCAATGATGAAGGGCACTGGTAGCAATGAGCATGTTGCTTGGAAACAGAGGACAATTCTCAGATGGCCAGTGGAGACAAAGTGGGAGTCTCCTCCCAGGGCAATTGAGAGATGGGAGGGCTTGGGATGATTGCTTTTAGGTATTAATGTTCATAGAAACATTTGAATTTTTAAACTACATGAATACAAAATTTTTAAGAAAATAATTACTAAAAACCAAAACAAAAAAATAACAATTGTTAAGATTTAGCTCATCCTATGTTCAAATTATTTCAAAGGCATCTAAATGAATGAAGTATTCATACCTCATTGTCATAAAACTACCCCACATTGGATGATTCTAGCCTGTCACTGCTTCATTAAAATCTTACTGCTTTGGAATCATCAGTGTTATTGGAGAAATTGAGGAGCTTTGAACTTGGGGTATTGGCTGCCTCTGGAATAGGCCATGTTCTCATTCCCTACCTTGGTGGGAAGACCACCTCCCCTCCCCTACCTTAGGATGCCTTTTACCTCCCCCTGGTTGAGGTGTCAGACCCACACTACTCTGAATATCCCAATGACTAGTGGTGCTGATTGGGTGGTGGGGTGGGGGTTCCAGCACCCCATCACCCAGTCAGCATGTGTGGTGAGGTCGAGTTCATCGATAGCTGCAGGCAGACGTGACCACCAGGGGATGGGAGACCTTACCGGCTGTTGGTGGGAGGCGACCTCTAAGGGCAAAGAGCAGAGAGTGCTTGGGAAATGAGTTTATCCTGGCATTGCCAACACTGATGCCACACACCCTGTCCCGTTTGTGGGTGGTGCTACGTTGGTGGTCCTATGACTGAAGTTGGAAGTCAATAGTGTTAGGTAAAAGGTTTTCTTGTGGGCAGTATGAACTTTGGTCAGAGATGTTTTGCCTTGGGATTGGCTTATGGCCAACGAGATGGGATTTCTGAAACAAGGACCAGCACCTCTGAAGGCACTGGAGACCCTATCAGCCGTCCTTTGCGGAGAGGAGTCTGGAACGTGGCGTTGGTGGGAGGTGGAGTAGTGCTGATGTCAGGTCTGCCTGATCCCTGTGCTGGGCCTGCTGGAATCTGTGCTGTGGCTTCCTGGTCGGAAAAACCGTAAAGGAAGCTGGGTGCAGTGAGGCACGCCTGTAATCCAAGCGACTTGGGAGGCTGAGGCAGGAGGATCGAGAGTTCAAAGCCAGCCTCAGCAACTTAGCAAGGCCCTAAGCAACTCAGTGAGACCCTGTCTCTAAATAAAATACAAAATAGGGCTGGGGATGTGGCTCAGTGGCCGAGTGTCCCTGAGTTCAATCCCTGGTTCAAAAAAAAAAAAAAAAAACCGTAAAGGACTGTGATGGTCATTTTCCACGGCAACTTGAGTAGCCATGGGTGCCCAGATACTTGGCTAAACATTATTATTTCTTTCTTTCAACTAAACTCAGACTTCACTCAGATTTGATTTGCTTTTCACTTAGTTTTCTTCTTGTTCCGGGATCCAATCCATGATGACAAACTATGTTGAACATATGTAGATTTTTATGGGGTTTATATAGTTTTACTCTAAGAAATTGAATTTGCTTAAACATTAGGAAGGGGATGGCACATAAATGAACACAGTTCGTTCAAACATTGAAGTTTATTTTTGTATGACAAATGAAATTTAGCCAAATAAACCCAAGTCCTGGCCAGCATATGTATGCACACAGTCATATTGACATTCCTAGGAATAGTATGAAATACAGGATTACAACACAGGGGGGCAACGTTTGAAATAACTCACCAAGAATTTGCAAGAGACAAACAAGAACGTATCATGAAATCTGGCTTTTACAAAGCAATTGTCAACTTAAATTTAAAAAAAAAAATCAGAGAAATTCTCCAAAGAATACTGATATGTACTTGGGAAGAGTCACCAAGGGAATCGCAGAGCACTGCAGAGGGAGTGTGACCAACTGCAGGCGTATTCGAAGAGGGTGAGGCCAGGGGACATGTTTAAAGACGACAGTGAGCACATCAGAGATTCTGAAACAATGATCCTTGGTCACAAAGGTGAATAGCAAGTGTGGCTGAGGTTGTGACTAATAAGTCAGTCTAGGTGGACGGGCAGTTGCTGGGCAGATGTCCTTGCAGAGACAGCTCGTACGTAAGGCCGCGGTGGCCTCTGTGCAAGACTGCGATTTGGCAGTCTCCTGTGGTGGTTACCCCCGGGAATCATGCATAGCAACCCTCCTTCATAACCCTCCACTTCTCACTCTTTGGTGTGTTTGGGTTGACACAAGCAGCGCCATTTTGATTTTGACAATTTTTATCCTTATTCACAATTCTATGCAATAGTTATGAAAGAAATACTTTCTACTGACTTTAAAGTCTCGGACATGATACTGTAAAAATTAAATGTGCTTCTTTAGTAATGGTATTTCTTATCCTGCTAATGTGAGTGCAATCATTGTAAAAAATATACATTTAATTTTTCTCTTAAGTATATTTTTCGCTCACATTAAAGCAGTCTACGTACTGGAGATCTTGTCTTTCTCAAAGTCATGCACTGGCTAAACATTCTTCCTGGGGGTGTCTGTGGGAGTGTTTCCCGATGCCATGAGCACGTGACTCAGTGGACTGGATGGAGCAGGTGGTCCTTCCACTGTGGTGGGCTTCAGCCAACCAGAGGCCAAGAGGGTGCAGCGCTGAGCCAGGAGCTTAACCCCTGCTCTGGGTCAAGCTGGGCGCTGATCTCCTCGCCTCAGACCAACTTGCGCTGTCAGTCCTGGGTCTTCAGTTTGCAGAGGGCAGGTCACAGGGCACTTCAGCCGCCATAGTGGTGTGAAATACCTAGACATGTACACGCTGGAACTGGCTTACGCCAACACATAAATAGAAGCAGAGACAGGGAAGGCCATGTCCCACCCGTGTTGAGCTCGGTGACCCCTCCCTCACACAGCGCTCAAGCTCAGAGGGGTGCCAGGTCTCACAACGTCAGGAACCCAGACACGCAGTTGTTGTTGGTGGAACACTTCTCACTGGGAACCCGTGTCCACCCATGAGCCAGGAAATGACCACAGATGGAGACTGTGGGAATATCAAGGGTCTCCCAGTCACTAGCCGGTCTGAATTTCCACAGATTAGCCATTTTGCTTTGTGTTGGTTCATTTCTCCTCTTGAAGTTGAGCATGGCAGCCTGAAGATTCCAATCTAGACCTGAGAAGAAAGTAGAGTGGACATACTGACGAAACCCGTACTTCATGCACATTATTGAGGGTGCAGTTCTCACCCGGCTTAGTTCACTTGTGCATTTTACTGTCTTGGTTTCAAACTCTTAGTTAGTCCTTAGGCTTCACTGAAAACTAGGAGTCAGCAGGAAGCGTCCAAGGCCTTCCTTGTGTGCATCAGGCCAGCTCAGAGCTGTGCTGGGTCCCAGATAGACGCTGCCCACGTGGGGTCCACCTGCCGCCTGGGTCGGGGGCTCATGCCCTCCTTCTAGGCCCAGGGGGCTCGTGGCCTCCCTCCTGAGCCTTGCTGCACTGGACCGTGCTTACTGCTCCCCATTCGGACTTGCCCACCTTCAGCTTTGACACCAATACTCTGCCCTGGGCCGACTCAGCTCCAGGCCAGTCCTACTGTGGAGTTGCAGATCACCAGGGTCCTCCAGGTCAGGTGTCCCTGCCCACGCTGATCAGCCGCTTTCTAATCCCCTGCTTCCGGCCCCTGAGCTGTGAGATCGATTTGCCTCCCTGAACTTGCGGGTACACAGAGGCCAGATTTATTCATCCAGGCGAGATTTCCTGAGCACTCCCTGTGTGACTCTAGGACCAGCGACACTCAGGTCCACGAGGGTCCGGCCCGGGAGCAGGCGTCTGGCAGCACCTTCAGGTAGGCAGGGCTGCCACCCAGCTGGTCACCAGCAAATCGGGGCATGGACAGTGAGAGCCAAGGCCCAGAAAGGTCTGGTTGGCTCCCCAGCATTGTCCTCTAGGATGTGCTGACCCCTCAGCAGGATGCCAGGGAGCAGGGTCATCCCACCCACCAGCGTCTCTGACTTCTCCCAGGCCAGCTTCCAGACCCACCTGGGCTGGTCAGACTCCTGCTGAGAAAGGACAAAGGACGGATCCCACACCAGGAGAACATGAAGGAAAGAAAAACCTTCCAGACTCTAGCCGCCCAGGAGTTCTTGTTTCTTAGACTCGATAAGCGTTTGTCCAACTCCAGATTCCTGGGCAGGTTCTCAAGAAATACTCCCCTCCCATCTATTAACCCTGCCCCAGAGAGCACGGCCGGGACTGAGTATACAGCTCCTATGTTCCAACTTCGAGTTCCCCAACTTGGCATTCCGCAGGGAACGTGCCAGCGTTGAATGCAGGGCTCCCTGGGCGGAGGTCAAGGCTAGTCTGGCATTTCCTGCACCTGGGGAAGTGGGGAGCTTAGCAGGCGCGTGTGCCCCTTCCAGCACCCGCAGTGGAGAGCACTGCACATACTCTCCAGCTATTTCTCAGTACCCTGCCTAGGAGAAGGTGACCAGTCCAGTGAAGTCAGTCCATTTCCAAAGTCACGTCATGCACGTGAGGACCACCAGAACTCTAGTTTTCAAATCCAGGCTCCTTGCTGTTAAAGGTCATGGGGTTCCTTCCCCAGTCAAGGCTGGTATAAGCCCAGTAACAACCTGCCACAACCTGTCACCCGACTAGCAACCAGGAAAGGAAATCCCCTCCCAAGTGCTCAGCCCCTGGAGTGCACAAAGCACTTGTAGGATTTTCTTCTGACCCAGTAAATCCTACCTTCCGTGTGGTTTTTCATCTCACCCTGTACACAAACACATAATACCCTTCAGAAGACCACATTCTTTTAAGCAATAAAAAGCATCATGTGCAGGAAACATGAGTCTCTCTTGCTCGCTGTCCTTGGTTGTGTAATAAAAATAGCTGATGGTCTGAGGGACGCTGGAGGGAGCCCAGAAAGACCGCAGCATGAGTGAATCAAAGTGCTTCTCAGCTTCCCCTGTTTAAAAGGAGAGGGGACGCCTAACTTAAAGGAATGTGCTGTGAGGTGTGGAATCCTGCACCCCCAAAATGAGGAGGGGCAGGAGCAGGGTCCCACCTGAGTCTCTCCACTCTGGTGCTGGCCCTGGAGCCCACGGCATGCTTGACCATGCACTAGGCCACGGCTCTGAAAGTCTGTGGTGCACCAGGACCGCTTGAGGGTCAGGGGTGAACTCTTACAAGTTCCCAAATGAGGCTGCTGCCCCAGCTGGTCCAGAAAGAACCACTGGGCCGGGAATGTCTTTCTCAGGTAACGTCCCCACGGAGAGAAGGGCACCCACCAGGCTTCAACGTCACTCACGATGTTGCCGAGCACTGGTGTGAGCCACGGGGTACGTGCCTTCCCAGCCCACCCCACGTCCTGTGTTCTCTGACGCCTGGGTGAGCTCAGGCTGCGGCAGCAGAATGCCACACACTGGGGCCTGAGTAGCAAGCACTTCCTTCTCACAGTTCAGGAGGCCGGAGGTCAGAGGTCAGGGTGCAGACCATCACCTTTGGGTGTGTCTGCACGTGGTGGAGAGGGTTAGAGGGCTCCCGGGGCTCTTTTAGGAGGGCCCTGAGCCACTCAGGAGGGCTCCACCCCCAGAGCCCCCCACACGCCACACACTGGGAACTCGACCTCACCCAGGAATTCTCAGGGACCCAAGCATTCCAGCCCCAATCTATAAGAACTGTGTCTAATATGATGAAAGAACATTGTTTAGGGAAATGGGAGGATCTTTTCCCAGCCCATGGAGGTCCCTGCACTCCCTGGCCTTTACAATCTGGAAACAGTAAGGAAACAGATTCTCCCCTGGAGCCTCCTGGAGGAAGACCCCCCTGCCGTGGAACTGAGCCATAAGAACCATTTCGTGGGTTGGTTGTGTTGGTTGAGTGAAGAGTCAGAGGTCCTATTGCTGCACCAGCAGGGGGAAGCCCTACAGAGGAGGAAGAAGGCCCTACAACCATGAGGAGCCCGAGTCCCCGTCCCCAGCTCCAGCCAGCACCCAGCCTGAGAGGCCCCAGCAGGGATCTGGCCTTGGTGTCCACGTGCAGTGTGAGCAGCTCTGCACGGGCCCCTCACCCTGAGACACACTGATTCTTCTCCCCCATTGCTGACCGCAAAGCCTCAGGGACTCAGAAAGGCCCTGTGCTAATCTGGACAGATTAGACATCATGGAAATTCTAGGACAGGATTTTCCAGATCTGGGCTCTGAGATCTGAGGAACTTTTCCTCAGGGGAGGACCCACTTAGAATTCTCCGTCCAGTGGGACAGGAGGCCTGGAAGAGCACACCAAAGCAGGAAACTGGGTTAGGGACAAAGAGACTTATTAACAAGAAACCGTCAGGTAATACTATGACCATGACATGCGGACAAGCCCTGCATTGAGCACTCAGAACAGAAGAGCTTGATTTAAAGCCAATCACTGCATGAGCCAAAAATAATTGCCAAGAGGCTTGGGTTGAGGCCAAGGAAAGCAGAAAGCAAAGCCCACGGAAGCACAAGGGCCTACAAGTACATTCACTTAGAGCTGCCGCAGGCCCTCCCTGACCTGCACCCCGTTTAGAAGGAAACCGAGAGGAGGTCACATCCAGCACCCCGCATGCTGGTGAGGATGAGAAGGGATTTCCAACGGCACAGGTGTTGGCCTCCGCTCAGTCCCTCTGTGGCAAGGAAATAGGAGGCAATTCCCTTGGAGGTTGCAAAGAGTAGTGTGGTAACAGGACAAAGAACCAGGAGGCATGGAGTCGAAGTCTACTCATCACTCCTCCCTCAGCAAGCCCAGGTGCCAGGGGCAGATGTGGTGCTGAGCCACAGGGGTGCAAGGTGAGAGGCAGTGCCGGGCACCCCATCCGTGGCAGAGGAGAAGCAAGTCAGCTGCCGGAGGGACGTAGGTGACTCATCGCAGAGCCACTTCTGCCCTTCCAGCGGGGTCATCCTGACCCCAGGGTAGGTTGAAAATGTCGAAGGTGGAAACAGTTCACACACTGACCCAAGGAACATCAAGCCTCTCACCCCAGCCTGTCCTAACCAGGCTCGAACACTGAGCTGCAGGCGAGCCCTCTCCACCCATGAGGAAGTGTCAAGAATCTCACGGACACGACTGGAGGTGGAGCGGAGCTTGGATGGTGCACTGTCAAGCCACCACCGAGTCAAGAAGTTGTTCCCGGGACCAGGAGGCGTGGCTGGCAGGGCTGATGGGATGGGCGTCTCCTGAGGCTGAACTGAGTCCTGAGCCTTCAGGAGGCTGCGGTGGGAGGGGCAGTGGCATTCTGACAGCGACATCAAGGAGCAGACAGATGCCATCTTCAGGCTCACAGTTCTTGGGCTCTTACCCACTTCTCTGCCCGGCTGCCTGGCCACGTTTCCTGCAGGGGAAGCTCGTTCCCACCTCCTCCATGGCAGCCCTGTGCTCTAAGAAGTCCCCAGGAAACTGCTTCTCCCTTCACCCCAGGTCCTGTCCTCAGCCCTCACCTTTGGGTCTCTGCAGGACCCAGCCACACGCTGCCTCTGGGTCTCCCCCCTCAGCACCGCCACCTCTCTTTCTCTGAAAAGGGATGATCCACCTTTTCACAAGCAGCATCCCGCCCTGGCCAAGAATGACCAGTGTCAAGGACTGGAACCCCCCCAGTTTGTGGGACCCCTGGGCCAGGGTGCTCAGGTGCGCGTGAGCTGTCCAGGCCCGTGTTCTCTCCAAGAAACCCGTGAGGGAGCATGTGCAGCACTCCGCACCTCCAGTCAGCCGCAGACCCAGGATGGAGGCTCAGTCTGGATGCAGCTGCCCTCAGGGGAAGTCTGTCCAGTGAGAGGGCTCTGTCCCCTCGGCTCAGTGACTGGGGAAATACCGGCGTCTCTGCTTCTCTAATCAGCACTTTTTAGTGCACTAAAATGTACTTTCCCTAAGTCAACCCTTCGACCATTCGACACCGAGTGATTAAGGCATTCACAGTGTTGCACAACCAACATTGCTACCTAGCTTCAGAACTTTTCCATCACCCCAAAAGCAAACCTCATAGCCCTTAAGCAGTCCCCCACTCCCCGTTCATCTCTCCTCCTGTCCGCCGACAGCCGCTGATCTGCTTTCTGTCTCCATGGCTCTGCTGACTCTCGATGTTGGGTGTTGTGGGGTTCTGGGGCGCAGAGCCTCTCCTGTCTGCATTGTCACCCTGCACAGTGTTTCTGTGGTGCGTCCATGAGGTGACATGTGTCAGCGCTACTCTCTCTACAGCTGAGTAATAGTCCGTTGTGGGGATGTGCCACATCTTGTTTGTTCATCTGCTGATGGACCTTTGGGTTGTTCCCACCTATGGCTCTTGTGAGTCATGCTGCAGCCGTGAACAAGCCTACCAACAGAGCCATGCCCTGAGCACCGGTGAACTGAGAACATGACAGTGGCCTTAAAGATCACCTAGTGGGTGGTACAGCATTGGCACACATGAGCACACTCCACGGTGCTCACAGTGACAAAACCACTGAGGGGTCACCGCGCATCCCCATCATTAGGTGACAGGGGACTATTCTTTTCGGTATGTGCCTGGGAGGAGCTGCTGGGTCATATGGGGACTCTACGTTTGGGTTTTGAGGAACTGCCAAACCACCACTGTCCACAGCAGCCGTCCCTCCTGACCTTCCCACAGCAGGATCTGAGGGTCCAGTTTCTCCACATCCTCAGGGACACTGCTGTTTCCTGGTTGTGCCTTTTGCCGTGATGGCAGCCCAGCAGTGGTGTCTTCTCCTGGTTCAGGCTTGCATTTCCCTGACGACTACCAAAGTTGGATATCTCCTCATGTGCTCTTGGCTGTTCATATTCTGATCAGCAGTTCTCTGTTTGATTCATAAAAAAGTGTTTCCCTGGAAGACTATAACAGTATCTAATAGTCATTGAGTACTTCTGAGTGGCATGCCCTGTGGTTCTTTCTCTGAATTAATCTATTTATCTTCCTGAAAGGCCAGGGGATATAATTTTTTCTCCTTTCATGGATAAGAAAACTGAGTTGCAGGCAGATTAAGTAAGCTGCCCTAGTCTCCCAGCTACGAGGAACTAGAGTTAGGCTTAGATTCTAGGTGGGCTGCCTAACAGACGATTTGAAACATGGCCATTTCGCCATATTCAGAGGTTGACTGGAGGAAAATTGATTTAATCTCTGCCACTTGTTTCATTTTTTTCTAAAAGATATGAAGTTAAATCTTATTTTGAGAACTTTTTCTTAAATCAAATATACCTCTATCATGAATCATAAAGGAAAGGTGAGAGAATGACCTCCCTTGAAAAATAATCAATTTTTCAAGAACTCTGGACCTCATGTCAGAGGAGCGACAACTGACTAAATTCTCTACATGCTCTGTTTCCAGGGAGGGAGTGGAAAGGCTTGCTCCATCATGTTTCCCAGCCTGTTTCGGTGTGCTCTCCTCAAGCTCCAAGAGAAAGCAGTGAGCAGATCTGCCACGCTGGGCAAGTGGGGTTCCCATTACCCCCAGTACAGAAGTGGCTGCAGTTCCTCTCCCGCTGCTTCACACTGTGTACTGTTTCCCAAAGCAGGTAATAAGCACACAGTGTATCTTAAATTATAATTGAACAAATCAATAAAATAATGTGCTCTTAGGTTCACAACTCAGCAGCATCTATTCATTGGAAGAGGAGAAAAAAATAAAAACAAGAAAGAGATTATAGGCACAAACAAAAATTCTAGTAAACATCGCCTCATCACCAAGTCCATGTGAGTAGCATAAGTAGAGGGTTCTCTTCCATATCGGACAGCTTGGTTTTCCTTTGAAGAGGATGCAGTATCAGCAATGAGAGGGTTCTTGCCCCACACAGACCAAGCACTTCCTAACTTGGGATCAAATGTCATCTGCACACTACCTCTCAGAACTCAGCCCCTCCAGGCCAAGCCCTCCACATGGTGAGCTCACATGCTGGTGCTCTGCCACACTCCCAGCTAAGCCAAATTGCAAGTCAGCTCAGCCCAGAGGCCAGACCCGTGAGGGAGGCGCCATCTTGGAAGTGGAGGTCTTTGTGTCCCACCTGTTCCAGCCCCAACCAACCCAGAGGCAGGTTGACCCACTGTGCTCTGCAAACTCTGACACAGGTTCTGTGAGCATAGTAAAAATTGCTAGTTGCTGTGCCATTATGTTACCAAGCAATAGCAACAACATTGCTAAATTTCTTCTTAATTTTAATCAATTCTTGGTTGGTTCTTTTTAATCAATTATGTTGGGGTTTGCTGTTGTTTTAAACTATTTTTTTTTTGTCTAATTGATCATGACCCTCAAAGAATATCTCCCCATTCTCCAGGCCCCCCAGGTCCCCATAACCATTACCTACCTTCTGCTTCTGTGAGTTTGACTTTTGTAGGTTCCATGTGTGTATTTGTCTTCCTGTGCCTGGCTTTTTGCACTTAGCATTATGCCCTCCAGCTTCATCCAGTGGGTTTTGAAATAATAAATTCTTTTGGGTTTTCTACCTACACAATAAAATTATCTGAAAATGACATTCTTCTTTCTTTCTTCCAGTGTTTATGACTTTTATTCCTGTTTCTTGCATTACTCTGTTGGGGAGGATCAGTGCACATGGATTCCTTCCACCGGGGTACTTTGTTATTTATTCTCCTTGCTTTTCATGAAACTTCTTTCCTCTTCATTTTTTAAAATTGGGCTTATCCCTGATTGGAAACTTACTCTTATTCCATTCTAACATGCATTCTCAACTTTTAAAGAGCTAAATGTTAGCTCCGTTGCTCTGGACGACAAGCTTCAGACTTCCCTGGCCCAGGGGTTCTGCCTTCTGCATTTTCTTCTGATCAGTAATGTTAGAAACGGTGAATGAGAAGATGAGGCAGAGATTAAAGTAACCACTATGTGAATTGCCATCTAACACTGGCTCCACCAAAATCGCTGATGAGCAGCATCTGGCAGCAGCCCCATTCCAGTTCCCACACTTCCTAGGCATGGTTGGCAGGTGTCCACCTCTAGGTCATTGTTGCTGGAATTCCAGGTTCAAACACCTACCAAGCTACTCACGCTACAGACCCCCAGGTCCCTTTTAGGTGCAGAGGGTGTGAACACGGGTTCTGGCACTCCCCTTGGCTAAAGTAAACAAACACGTTCCCTGGGCATTGCATCCAGGTGGCATAACCGTCTGACTATTTCTGCTGAACAAAAGGCTTGCAAGCATGCGCGGACTGGAATCTGAACTTTGGTAATGGGAGCAAGCTTGGCTTTTCTCCTGCGTGGCCTGGTTTGCTTGGACTTCCTAGTTAAGCTCTTTAGATCTCACTTGATCAACTAAAGGCCTTTGCCTCTCTTCATAGATGTCCCCACATGAACACTCCTGGATTCCCTTCTTCCCACTCAAAAGTTAAGTGAGTTAAACTTTCCATATTCCCTGGAACAAAACCACTCCCTTAGAATGTCTTCACTCCAAATTCTTTCCCATTATTCATGCTATATTTTTTTATTTTAAAAAACTTTTTGGTACTGGGGATTTAACCCAGGAGTGCATAACCACTGAGCCACAACCCCAGCCCTTTTTAATTTAATTTTTTTTTTTTTTTTTTTTTGAGACAGGGCCTCCCTAAGTTGCTCAGGGCATTACTAAATTGCTGAGACTGGCTGTAAACTTGAAATCTTCCTGCCTCAGCCTTCCAAACCTCTGGGATTATAGGCATGTGTCACCAGACCTGGCTCATTTTTTCTTTTCTTTTCTTTTTTTTTTTTTTGTTTTTGGTACTAGGGATTGAACCCAGAGGCGCTTCATCACTGAGCCACATCCCCATCCCTATTTTATATTTTATTTAGAGACAAGGTCTCACTGAGTTGCTTAGGGCCTCACTAAGTTGCTGAGGCTGGCTTTGAACTCATGATCCTCCTGCCTCAGCCTCCCAAGCCGCTGGGATTACAGGCGTGCGCCACTGCGCCCGGCACATTTTTCTATTATTTTAATTCCACCTTCCTCCTAACATTTCCCCAAATTAGTCATTTCCAAAGCTGAATCCTAACTGTGTTTTCTACTGCGTTAGAATGTTTGTTCCCTTGGCGTCTTTCCTTACCCCTGTCCTTCCAGCTCAATCCCCCTCTTGCTGGACACACCTTTGAGTGACTGTCTCAGAGAGGGCTCGGCCTGGCAAACATCTTAACTGGAGGTGCTTTCTGATCTCATCCTCAT
The DNA here is from genome assembly GCA_020662805.1 of Glaucomys volans. Taxonomy (NCBI): domain Eukaryota; kingdom Metazoa; phylum Chordata; class Mammalia; order Rodentia; family Sciuridae; genus Glaucomys; species Glaucomys volans. Next base: position 294,253 of record JAJEJO010002662.1, read on the forward strand.
CTCTGAGTGATGAACCAGCAGAGTGTGGAATTCTAGGCCACACACATTTCTTTTATTTAAAAAATGTCATTCACTGGCACTTAACATTGCCGGTGAGGAATCTGTTCCGTCTAATGGTCTTTGGGGATGTGGTTCCCCGGACACTTGTTCTCTTTGATGTTCTTAGTTTCATCACGGTGAGCCTAAGTTTGGAGCAGTTTTTCGTTCTGTTCCATTTTACTTGATTTGGTTTGGTTTTTATCTGCGCGGTGCTGAGGATGGCCCCAGGGCTGGTGCATGCTGCGGGGGCAGAGCTCCACCACAGGACCCTCTGCCCTGAGGAGCTGCTTTCAACCTTGTGTGCTTTTCCAACTTGAAGACTTCCTTAAACTCTAACAGTTCTCTCCCTTATCTTCTCAAATCTTGCACCTCCTGGTTCTCTGCAATCCTTTCCTAAGGAAAGTGAGAGCTGGACCTGGAAGCACCCATGTGTCCTTCAGGCATGTGTGAAACTTCATTCTGTGTCTCCCTTGCTCAGGGTCTCATGGTCTCTGTCCCTGGGGCTCTCTACCGCCCGGAGGGGACTTCTCCAGACCTACCTTCCGGTTCACCAGAAAGCTCTGCTGGGGCGTCTGGCTGTTGTCCCAGGCCTGTTCATTAGGACAGTCACATTTATTATTTCTAGAGTTCCTGTCCATTCCTTCCTAAATCTACTTGCACTTTTTTATGATCTCTTTGCTCTTTAAAAATCTCGAGTAGGGCTGGGGTCATAGTTCAGTGGTACAGAGTTTGCCTAGCATGTGAGAGGCACTGGGTTTGATTCTCAGGACCACATATAAATAAACAAATAAAATAAAGGTCCATTGACAACACACACACACACACACACACATATTTAAAATAATCTCAAGCATATTTGCATAGACCCATCACTTCCTGGTGTGCTTCATCCCAGTTGCTGAACCCAACCACTTGTGCATGGTGGTTGGTTTTCTCATGTGATCACGTGAATTGCAGTGTAAGCCACTTCCACACTTGGTGCTGCACCTGCTCTGGGCTGTGGGGGTGTCTCCTGAAGTCCCAGTTCTGGACCAGTTCCATGTTGTAATTTCTCAGCTTAAGGCTTCTGCATCTCATGTGTGATGTAGATTCAGACCTACCTGCAAACAGCCCAGAGTTCTGCAGAATAAAGCCTAAAGCATGAGGCATGCTCCGGGCCGTGCTCCCAGCCAGATGGGCAGGGTTTTCAGCCCCAGATCACACTTGTGGCAGCCCTCCCTGGCTCCTCAGTGGTCACCAAGTGCCAGCTCTGTGCTGTGTGGGCCAGGGGGTAGGGGAGCGAACACCTGCGGACTCAACTCCTTCCTTCCTGCACGTTGAGAACTTCACAGGGTGTGAAGCTCCCATCCTGACTCTCAGCTGTGGCTCAGAGTCCCCTGCAGGGGAATTTCCAACCCAATCCTAATTTCTACATGTTTTATGACTGTTATGGTTGGGATATGAGGTGTCTCCCAAAAACTCATGTGTGACACAGTGCAAGGAATTTCAGAGGAGCAATGATTAGATCACGAGAGATGTAACCTAATCAGTGGATTAACCCTTGATATGGTTGACTGGGTGGTAACTGTAGGCAGGTGTGGCTGGAGGAGGTGGGTCCCTGGGGGTTATGTCTTTGGGGTATTGTCCCTGGCCAGTGCTTCCTTATTGCCATATCCCAGGCTGCTTTCTTCCACCATGTCCTTGTTCCATGATGTTCTACCTCACCTGGGGCCCATAGTACCCTAGTAAGCACTGAACCTCTGAAACTGTGAGCCCCAATGAGCTTCTTCTCTTCCGTCTTGTTCTTCTCAGATATATTGGTCACAGTGATGCAAAAGCCAACGAAAACAATTACTTTATCGAGCATTTATGTGTGTTTCAAGATGGGCCACCCTGTGAGGGGTGGCCTCAGAATTGGCTTCATCTACCAGGTCATGTTGACAAAACTACGAGGTCAGGGGGCAGAATAAAAATTTCCAGAGGCTGAGAATATGCCCCAGAGACAGAGCACTTGCCTAGCATGTGCAAGGCCCTGGGCTCCATCCCGAGAACCACCACCAAAAAAAAAAGAATTATCAAATAACAAAGTAAGAAAGTAACCAAGGTCCATTTGAAAGACTTGAAAGGAAAACCCAAAGACATTATGTCCTAGTGCCAGCAGTCCATTCTTCAGCCTGAAAGCTGTCATTGTCCCCTGGACTGAGGGCGGGACAATCTCTGCCTCTCCCTGCAGCATGCCGGGCCCACCTCGGGCTTGTGCTCAGACAGTCGCCTTGATTTTCTCTGACTCGGATAACTTTCTGAAGCAGGTATTGTTTTTCATTCCTCTTTTTATTGTGGTAAAATGCATATGGCACAAAATGACCAACCTAACCATTTGAAGTGTAGTGCTAGGTGGCATTAAGTGGCTTCACAAAGCGGCACGACCCCCAGCTCCTTTCGCTTTGTGGATCTGATGCTCGTCCCCCTTGCAGCTTCTCTAACTGGAAGGGAACGCGTCCAGCTTCCATCTACAACGCAGAGGCTGCGACCGGGGCCCCTTGCCCAAAGTCACTTTCTATCTGGGGTCTCTGAATCCTGCTGCTCAGCTGCGGAGCCTTTCCAAGTTCACGGAATCCTGAGCAAGGAGAGACCCCATGACCTGGGAGGAGAGAGGCCATGGATGGGGAGAAGCTAATGGAAACAGATTTTTGAGTCCCATAAGGAATTTTAATACTAACTAAACATTCAAGAGCGCCTCCTTGGAGGGCACCCAGTCCCGGGCGTTAATGTGGAATGTGTGACCTGGCGGGGGCACTGCAGAGGGGCTCCCAGCCCTAGTGGCCTTTCCCACCCTCCATTCTGGGCCTCTTGGGGCTGTCCTCACATCTCTGCAGAGCTGCCATTCATGGGACTACAATGCCTCATTTGATCTAACTGCTGACCCAGATAGCTTCAAGTCGCTCTCTGTGGGTGGCCAGTCCATGGTGGGGTGTCCAGTTACCAGCTGCAGACACTAGGTGACTTTCCCTCCCATCGTGGGCTCCGCCCCATCCCACCCCTGCCCATCCCCCACAGGACAATTTCACAACCTCCCAGGGAGGAGGGAAGGGTCCTTTAGCCCCTGAAGTGGGCAGTAGAAGCAAAAAGAGGGGTGGGGAGGGAAGAGGTGCAGGGCAGAGACAGTCATCCACTGACTGGTCAGCCTCGGCCTTCACGCATAAGCATGGACACTCAGCATCCCCCAGCCCAGGAGAGCAATCAGCTCCCTGCTCAGGGGTCGGAGGCAGCACCTGCTGGCCGCTGGGGCGAGTGGGTCCAGCCACGTGTCATGTACTGTAGCTCAGGCAGGGGTGCGAGATTCAGAGCTGACTTCCTTCAGCCACACTCAGAGCCCTGTTGCCTGTGCCAGTGTGACGAGGGAGCCCCAGCAGGCCTCCCTGCCTGTCGCTGTGGCCGTAGGACAGGACGCTTGGACCTCTGAGATGCCCTTCTGCCTCCTCAGGACCCTCATCTCAGCACCCATGAGTGAGGCGACCCCCTCAGAGGGCAGTGGGTGAAGAACAAACAAAAAGCAACGACAGAAACTAGCAGGGAACAGCCCCAGAGGGCTGCCTGCGCCTCAAGTCCTTGTGCTCACGTCTTCCGAAGGCTTAGGGGGCCGTGCGCCTGCGGGATGAACAGGCTGGGGGCAGCGGCTCGCCATCCCCTGGGCAATCGTGGGGTCCCATTGGCCAGAGGAAGATGACCACCTGCCATCTGCAGCTTTCCCCTGGGTCTGCAGGGCCTGCTTCCTGTAACCAGAGCAGGGTTCGCGTTGCACGTCGAGGGTTCACAAGTCAAGAGGGCGCGCGGGCTCACGGAGTCGTGCGCGGGCTCACGGAGTCGTGCGCGGGCTCACGGAGTCGTGCGCGCTCCGGAGTTGTGTGCGCTCCGTGCGCGCTCACGGAGCCGTGGCTGGCTGCTGTCTCCAGGCGGGGCAGGCTCCAGAGGCAGGTCGGTGACTGTGCGCGGTGCACGCTTCTCACTCACCTCCTGCAGTGCCCACATCAAAAGCAGATCAAAGCTGGCACAGACTAGGAAGCGGGGCTGGGAGCAAGGCAGTCACACCACACCTGGTTCCGGAGACCGGAGACACTTGCACACAAACCGTCCACTGCTTTTGGTCTGGGTGAGGGAGAGAGAAACCGCATTTCACACACGCCCCCTTCTGCTTGATAACCCAAGACGCGCCTCTGATCTGGAGGCCTGAATCCTTGGGAGAAGTCACTTCTGGGCCACGACTTTGCCTGAGGTCAGGGACCATGTGCCTCTGTCACCCCAGAGCTGGAGAGGGCCAGGAAGGTGCAGGGACTCACAGAGGCCTCGGCCTCCTCCTCGTGGAGCCAGCTGTCCTGTCTCCTGATGATGGAGGAGGCGGGCAGGCCCAGCTGCCGGGGCTCTGTGATGCTTGCCTGTGTCCACGCTGGAGAAGCCAGGACCCACGCCGCAGCAAGCTCACCCTCTGCACCGTCGGCATCAGGTGCAAACAGTCCCCTAGTGCCATAGAGAACATTTCCAAAGGGCCAAAGCTCTCCATTCTGGGACCCGATGAAAAGAAAGTCAGCATCCCTTGGGTCTCTCCTCCAAAGTAGGATTTCCTTCCTTCCTGTGTGTGTGACATTATGAGCTCACACGAGCTGTTCTAGGCCACCCTGCTCCTTCCTGGTAATGCTTGTTTGTGACAATACTGGGGCCTCATGCCAAAGCCCTGCTGCTCCGCTCGTGATGAGCGCTCTTTCTGACGATGGAAACGGATTTCATCTGAGGCCTCAAAAATGGTTTTCTTCACTGGCTGCTCTGACCCCCACAGCCTGCCTGCGCATTTCCCTTGGTTCCCATCCTCCGCCTGGAAGAGTGGAGCTCCCACCAGGGCCTGGCGTGTTGTCTTTGGGGTCCGGCCACGGGCTGCTTTCTAGATAGAGCAGCCTCGGCACTGAACCAGGGTGCAGGCAGTTCCAGACGGAGTCACGTTCACACGGAGGCAAGACTCTCCCAGAATCTGACAGCCTTGGGGCCGCAAGCCACTTCCCTGGTGTGGAGTCTCACCGTGACTCCAGAGCACAGACTGAAACCCAGTGATCAGCAGCAGGGGGACAACTAGGAGGAGGGGCCCTCGGACCCTGTTTCAGAGCTGTTAGCAGAGGAGCTGGGAGGGCTCCCCGCTGCCTTGCTCTTCCCGCACGATGGCCGGACTCAGTGTGCCGAAATAACAATTCTCAGGTCTCCATGTCACACACAGAGAAGTCATCAGTGCCGCCAGGGAGACAGGTTCACAGTGGTTACTTTAATAGGAAAGACGAGGCCTAAGAAGGCAGGCAACATGGCTCAGGTTGACATGTCACCTCTGTTCAGAGGCTGAGCTGGAAAAGGCTGCAGCACCCCCGAGCACACATGTGCGCTCCGGCCACGTGCCAGGCTGGTCTCTGTCCCTGCTGGAAGACTGGTCAGTGACGTGCTCTCTGCCAAGAGCTCTGAGGGATGACCGTGTCCAACTGGCAGACGGGGAAGTTGAGGCTCAGCACAGCAGTGTGACAGTGACCTACGCCCCTGTGCCCTCTAACCCCAGGCCGTGCTGCCTCGGACCCCTGTAGGGTTAGGAGCTCCAGAGCCCACTTTACAAACTAAAGCAAGCTGAGACAGCCGGGGTCTGCTTTGCCTTCAGGTTAACCTCCAGCCCGCAGAAGCCTTCACAGTCCTGGCCTCCAGGCCAGGTGTTCCCTGGACCTTTCCATGAGCTCGTAGTACTTGGGCCCAAGCCCAGGACGGCAGCGAGTCTGCTGCAGTCAAGAGTGAACAGGACCGTGCCAGCAAGAACAGGAGGCTGGCTTCCAGATGGCTGGTCCCACAGGTGATGCTGGGCAAAGGGGCCTGAGACCCTGCCCCCTGCAGGGCCATGCCCTCCCCAGGGCCTCACCCTCCCCAGGGCCTCCCCTTGGCTACGCACTGTTCACACAGCTCATTTTCCCTCTGGAAATCCCACAAGAGAGGGAACACATTCCCACACTCAGAGGAGGGGTCAGAGAAACACATTTCCAAGCCCTTCTGAGCATCAGCGGCTCAAAGGGGTTTTTCATCTTAAATGACTTTATTTGGTGTCAAAGACAAAAAACATTATTATTAACTCTGGCTTTAATGAAAAGAATGTCTCTTTTTAAAGTACAGCTATTTAAGTTCAAATAACTCTATTCAGAATCTTGATGTCCTTTTAAAAACTCCCCCTTCCCTCAGCCTTCCTTCAGGAGCTTGTCAAAGGCTCCTGGTGATTTGCAATCTGCTAGTCTGCATTTTAATAGCTGCAGCTGTGAAGCTGAGAGCCGCCCTCAAGTCGGGGTTCCTGAGATCTTGCTTCCAGGGAGAATGAACTTTCCAGAACAGTGTGACTTTAAGTTAAAAGAGCAAAATAGCAAAGTGATACCTCTGTGTGGACGTGATCTTCGTGTACGGGCACAGCGACGCTGATAATAACTGACACACGTCTCCGGGTCTCTGTCCTCCTTTTGCATCCCACAAAGAGACCCAGTGGTGAGCAGCACAGTGCTAAATCCTTAGGTTCCTCAAAGCATCTCTGCAGGGGCAGGTGACACACCCCTCCCTGGCTCTTCTCTGCCAGCTTCCTACAGCCATGTCCACCCCTTGCTTTGTGTCCTCAGACCCTGGGGGTGGGCTGACTTCAGGAAGCAGTTCTCCCTTTCTCCAACACTGCTGGTTTTCGTTGCATTCAGAAAGTGAACAAACCTGTAAATCGCTTGCATTTGACCCTTCACTCAGACTAAGGTGCACAGTAGGTGATCAATGACCTCCCCAAAGACACCTGAATCCTAATCCCTGGGGCCTGTGATTATGAATTTTTTGCAAATGTGATTAAGGACTCTGAGACAGGAAGACTGTCCTAGATAATCTAGGTGGGGCCTAAGGATGACCACCGAGGTCCTCATGAGAGGGAGGTGATGTGATCGTGGAGGCAGAGCTTGGAGTTGTTATAGCAACAGAGAACAGATTAAAATATTGGTGTTCCCCAGGGAGATTCTACATCGAGATTGGGAGAGTCAGCCCCACCCCAATCCCAAGTCCCCTCCCTATAGCCTGCCTCAATCCCAGATCCCCTCCCTATAGCCCACCCCAATCCCAAATCCCCTCCCTATAGCCCACCCCAACCCCTTCCCCTCCCCATAGCCCCACCCTAATCCCTTCTCGCGCCCTATAAAAGTTGACAACAAAAGAACTGGAGTGCGATTTTCTGGCACCCCACTTTTAGGAGTAAGGGAGGTTGTCGCTGGCCAGCTAAAATAAAGGCTTCTTTTGGCTTTACATGATCGGCTTGGATGATTTTATTTTCTTTGGGTACAACAGAGTGATGGGGACACAAGCCTGGGAACACTTGCAGCCCCAGAAGCTGGAAAGGCCAGGATTCCACCCTGCAGTTTCCAGAAGGACCCAGCTCTGCTGACACTGTGACCCCAGCCCAATGAAGCTGACTTGGACTTCTGGCCATCAGAGCTCTAAGGAAGTGAATTTATGTGGCTTAAAGCCACTAAATTTGTGGTGATTTATTATAGCAGCCATAGGTAACTATATGGGCAAGTGACACAAAAGTTTGGTCTCCCTGAATATGCCATTTGCTTCTGTATGGGTAGCCCTGAGGCCCAGGGATCCATCTGCAGTCTGTGGAGAGTGAAGGACAGATTTGTGAGTGGGACATTTTCCACCCATTCTGACAGACCCTGCCTCAGTTCACTAGTGTAAGACTTGGACCCCTGGCCTCCTGGAGGAGCTATACCCCAATCCTTCTGAACAGGTTAGGGTTAGCTAGTTTTAAAAGATGTCCAGTTGATCTTTTATTTTCAACCCCAGCGTCTGACAAGCCAACCTCACTGAGCATCAGAATCCCACAAGAAGCTTTTCTGAAATGCCAAATGCATTGACATCCCAAGAGATTCTGATGGAGGAGATCTGGGTGGGAGCCGCCTGTTCCCATTTTTGAAAGCTTCCTTGGCAATTGCTGCAGTTTGGACTGTTAATGGTCCCCAAGGCCCAAGTCTTCAAGGCCTGGTCCCCAGGAGGTCCTTAGAGGCAGGGTCCAGTGGGAGGCTTCAGGTCATGGTTATGCTGTTAAGGGATTGTGAGACCCGGGCCTCCCCTTTCTCTTTTGCTAGCTCGTCACAGGTGAGTGGTTTTGCTGTCCATGTCTTCTCCTCATGACACGAAGCCTTGCCACAGGCCCAGAGCAATGGGCTCATACTGATCATGGATGGGAACCTCCGAAAGTGTGGGTCAAAATAACCCTTTCCTCTTTAGAAGTTGATTACCCTGGGTGTTGTCATGGTAACAGAAAGCTGACCGGCACAGCCATCTCCTGGCTGTCCAGCGGTGTGGGGAGTCTCTATGGTGCGCACCCAGTCCCCAGGGGGCTTACTCGCCCACAGGAGCCAGGACCTTGCTCTGATTTCATACTAACTGTTTACATGTCTGGCACTTTTACAGATCAATTGATTCTTAAGAAACCTTGGGGCTGGGGATGTAGCTCTGTGGAGGAATGCTTGCCAAGCACTTGTGAGGCCCTGGGTCGATCCCTTGCATCAGAAAGGAAGGAAGAAACTAACTAGTTTTTCATTTGTTTATGGTACCTTTATTTCTAGTGCTCAAGAAATCTTCTTCTGTTAATTTTCTATTTGTTCTAATTAGTTGGCTGAATGATGTCTACTTTGCTTTCGCCTCAAGGCAGAGTTTTCCAGAGCAGGGTAACAATTGTGCAAAGGGGACACACATCAATCACCTCACTATGGTGGCATCACGTGCCAAGCCTCTGGGAGCAGGGGACTGACCAGCAATGTCGTCTAGAAGAGGAGACGGACAGGAAGGGACTTGAAGGGAGAGTGGCCACCTGCCTGGTGCAGGAGGTGGGGAGACCGAGCCAGCATGAGAAGACCAAGGCACCTGTAGGTGGTCTATTTTTAACCACAGCAGTCCCCCCACTTGAGCCAGTGAAGCCTTGGAGAGGTCTCAGGTCAGAGCTGATGGTGACTGTCACCATCCCTTGTCACTGTGGGATGAGCTCCGCTGGCGTCCCCTCAGGCATCCAGAGCAGAGCTGATGCTCTGCATGGAAGCCCATGCCAGCTCCAAGCCCTGCCTCCGCCATTGTCCACCTACACTTTCAGTTCCTCTTTCCCAGCCCTTTTCTTGGTTTAGTCCCCAATAAACCTTCTTTTATTGATTTCCATGTAGTTTCCAAGGAATTAGGAGCCTGAATATCACTTTCAATTTCCAAAGTTGGTAGCAATTGACAAAAGTGCTTTCTTCAGATCGATGCTTCCTCCTGCTTGACTTTGAGCTATTAATAATGACTTGCTCTATGATTTTGTTAGAAGAAGTGGCAGGACCACGGAACTGCACCATGTGGATATAAACCAGCTGGTGCTCCCTGATGCAGGTCTTCCTGGAGATGCCCCTGTGCTCAGAGTCAGAAGGTGGCCCTTCCACACTGCATCCCTGCTGGTCACGAAGCTCATTGTCACATCACCAGCAAGAGCCTCCCTGGCAGGAAGCCCTGTAGTGACTTGTTCTGCTGACTCTGTGTCGATGCTCACTCCCCCTCAGGGATCTCAGATCGACAGCGCTCTGCCCATTTCAGCAACTTACTCAGCATTACAAGCTCTATTGGTCACTAGTCCACTTGCTGGGGCCCCCTGTCTTAGGTGGGTTCTGATCCAAAACATGACTGCAGTCACTCCCAGGGGCTGTCCTTTGACCCTCAGGGGGCCCTCTCCACCCTACATTGCTCCCCAGAACCCTGCCCCCGCCGCAGGGCCAGCACCCCTGAGGAGGTGTCTGGCTGCAGCCTTTGGCTCACACTCCCCCCCACCAGAGGCAGCATGAGGTTTTCCTGAGGGTGAGAGCCATGAAGGGGGGTTCGAGGAAGAAGACAAGGCATGACCCCAGTTGGCGCACAGCTGCCTCCCAGATCCAGGGAGAAGGCACCAGGAGAAGGCCGAGACCCTGCCAGCTCCCTTTCCTCTCTTGGAGTCAACCTCACCTCTTCAGCGGCCTGGAATTGTCCTCTGGGCTGTGCGGGCTCAGCCCAGCCAGGCCCCTGGTCCCCTCACCCGCCTGTCTCTTCCCATCCAAACGTCAAGCTGGTACTGACTGGTAGAATATCTACTCGAACTCTCACACACACACTCCCAGTTCACCCTCACCGAGGAGCAAGAGTCAAAAACCCAGAGGATGCAAACATTGTCCTAGGACTTGGCCTCTGCAAGACAGGGATGCCTGCCTGGGGTTCAGAGTGCCCTCTGGTCTTGGCCAGTGTGGAGTTTGTCACCCACGACATCCACCCAGACCCTTTCAGATGATGCCTCTGAACCAGCCAGAAGAAAGGAACGGGATCGTTTCTCAGACATCTGGCAGCTTCCTCAGCCTCCCAAAGACTTGGGTAAAACTTTAAAAGAACACTTACAAAGGCCTAGGAGACAGGCCACCCCCGCAGCTGGAGGCAAAGGGAGGGAGGTGGAGAATTAGGGGTGAAACGTGATTGTTCCTTCACTTACTCGAGGGCCCTACCCCAGCCCCCCACCCCTTCGTTCTCCTCTGCCAGGAACACCGAGTGTTCTGCAAGCTTCCAGGCTGATCGGCTCCACCACTGCTTCACGAAGACTTGGCACCCGGCTGTGAAAGCTTTCTATGTCATCTATACTTTCAGCACCTCTGTGGAGGTTGTCTCAAAAATAGTCCCACCTGACTTAACGCTTTCTTTGCAAAATAGAATAGCCTCAGTGTAAGCTATTTTTTAAGAAAATACTACCAAAGTATAGCTAGGTGATTGATAGATTGATTGGTTCATTCATTTACTGATGAGGAGTAGGGATAGATGATGGGTAGACAGATGGGTGAAATTGGTAGACTCTCTCCAAAGCTCACCCCTCCCGCTGTCCTCTGCAGGCACCGGAGCCTTCCAGCTATTGGATCATTGAAAACAGTCCTCCTGTTTTCATCTTCCAACTCAGCTGTTCATCACACTGGGAGGAGATGGCTGCATTGACAACTTCATCAGGGATCCCAGACTTGTGTGTTCCAAGGAAAGTCCACAGTAGAATGCATTATGAGCCCATGTGGCCCCTTGGAAGCAGCAGCCAGAACAGCTGTCTTCGGAGGCCCTGCCAACGGGCCCGAGATTCATGCACCAGAGACCTCAAGTAGAGATTCCTCACCCACCCTGCCGTGAACCTTCCAAGTCACCATATGGTGCTTCCTGTTCCTCCGTGAGCCCCTCCCATTATGGTCCCCTGGAGGGGAGGCCACAGTCCCAGGAAGGTTTGAGAACAGAGTTGTAGGATGGATCCAAGAACAAACAGTATGGCCAAGGCACAGATGTGCTCCTGCACGAGTCCAGCAGACCCTCACGCCAGCCCACGCTGGACCTGAAAGGCTGCGCACAGTCATCCTCTCCTCTGGCCGAAGGGGATTGGGATAGACGACTCTGTCACACCCTTGCTCTTGGTTTGGGAATAAAGACCCTTTCTCAGTATCCTCAAGCAGGAAAATCAAAAGCAAGCAGAGCAAAAGCAAGTATCAAAACTGCAACGATACTTCTTGATGAGCAACTTCCACGAATTTGACAATCTGCTTTATTTGCCTGATATATCTGAGTTTCCTGCCTGGTATGGGGGGCACCACCCATCCAGTGTCCTTGATCAACTACCCTGCAACAGAAACCACAGAACCGCAAGCTCACCCCATCGAGGAGAGAGAGGAAGGAATTTAAAAACATGTCATCGTTCTTTATTTTTAAGATATGACTTTTGTTACCTGCTTTTCCCTCCCTAAAGGAGAGAGAGAGAAAAAAAAGGAGATCATTTGCTTCAGAAACAGCAAATGTAAAGAAAAGGCCATATCAGAAGTCAAATTCCATCCAGATGACATATTTGGGTTCAGTACTGCCTTGAATTTTAAAGCATTTCAGAATGAGCAGAGGTTTCAAATAATAGTTTTCTCTCTGGCTGTGGGTATAGCAGCCGGGTTGGGGCGGGTCACACTCACAAGGCCCTGGAACTGCAGTCAGGACCCTCACGTGAGAGCAGATGTCCGTATTCTTCTGACATCCCATAGGGCTAGGGAACACATCTGAGCACAGAGCAGGGCAGCTTGGCTTCCCAAACTCATGGGACAGTTTGCACCAAGCATTGGGGCAAAAATAACCTCGATTTTTATAGACTAGTATTTTTTCCAAAGTCTTGGCCCATAATCTTATTAAATGTAACGGTTCAAAATAAGTTTCTCTGGGAAACTTTGAAACCTAGGGGCAGCGGGAAAGCTACCGACACGGTCCCTCTGCTGATCACTTCCAAGCTGACCTTTCCAGGTCCCCTCTCCAGGAATAGCCCTCTGTTTCCTTGCTTATGTTGCTTGCATGCGGACAGATGGCCACACTTAGCTTGCTGACACTCAGCTAGCTCCTGGTCCCCCCACAAACCTGTCTCTGTGGATCACACCCATCTTTCCTCCAGTGACCAGGAAACTTGGAGAGCCTCTCTCTCTGCCAGAGGCTGGCCACCCCCCTGCATGGGGCCTCTCCAGGCCCAGCCTGCCCTTGGGCTCCTGCAGAGCCTCCCACTCCACCTGGTGTGCCCTGAGGTCGGGTCTCAGCACAGCCTCCCAACTCTACCTCCCATCCTCTCCTCAGAGCCCAACCCATGGGACGAACTCTCCAGCCCCTCTTCCTCCTGGGCTCCTCTCCCTCTGGCCACCTGTCTGTGGCTACAGGCCTCCAGAGAGCTGCCCCACCAGGATCCAGGCTCACGGACTGTTTTAGTCAGCTTTTTTGCCACTGTGACCAAAAGACCTGAAAAGAACAATTTTAAAGGAGGTAAAGTTTATTCAGTGCTTACGGTTTCAGAGGCCTCAGCAGAGACAGCCATTGCACTGGGCAGAAGGTGTGGTGGAGAAAAGCGGCTCAGGACATGGCACTAGGAAGCAGAGATGGAGATGGAGATGGAGATGGGAGAGGGACAGGGGAGAGGGGAGAGGGGAGAGGGAGAGACTCCCCTCACCACAGAGGAAATATATCCCGAAAGGCACACTCCTGGCCACACCCTATCTGCCTACAGTTACCACCCCGTGTCCCCATGGCGGATTAATTCACTGACTGGGTTAAGACTCACAACCCAATCATTTCTCCTCTGAACCTTCCTGCGTTGTCTCACGGGTGAGCTTCTGGGAGACCCCTCACACCCAAACCATAACCCAGCCTTGGCCTTTGCCTGGGCTCTGCCCCTGAAGACACTGGCTTCTCTGACGGCCCTGAGCCCACTCCATCCCGAGGGTCCCCCGTGCCACCCGCCCGCGCCCTGCTTCTCCAGAGCGCTCACAGGTTTCAGCACGCGTCCCTTGCCCGGCAAACGTGATTCGCTGTTTGTCTCTGTTGTGTGCTTTCTGCCTGCCCTGGCCCCTCTGACCCTGAATGTCAGTTTCTTTGGCTGGGGGCTTGCGGGTCCTTCCCACTGACCTGTCCCCAGGGTGATGAGCACACTGCAGATCCTCAACAGCACGCTGGAGGACAGAGTTCTAAGGAGGGACATTATGGCATCAGATTTCCGCAGCCCTGGACTTTTCCACCAAAGGGTAGGTTTGTGGCAGCTGGTAACAAAGCTGCCACCTCGTTCCAGATGTGCAGTGACAGCAGGGCTGGGCCACATGTGTGGAAATGGACAGAGGCAGGCAGACTGGGCCTCAAGAGGTTTGGGCAGCAACCCCAGCAGGCAGGACAGTGGAAGGGACACCTTGGCCAGTGCTGGTGGCAGACGGTGGACAAGACAGGCGTGCTGAGCCACACTGGGGTTTGGGCCGTGTTCCGGCTCCCACGAGCGCCCCAGGTTGTTCTGGAGCTCAGTCTGCATGCTGCCCTGCGCTGGGCTGAGCAGGGCCAGCTTCTTCTTTTTTTTTTTTTTTTTTTTTGGTCGCTGATTGTGGTGCTCAAAGCAGGTTCCTCTCATCTCACTGTGGATGGAAAATCTCCAGGACTCGACAGAGAGCCACTTAGATGGAGTGGGTGCCAGTTGGCGCTCACAAATGGGTTTGTGTCACTCCTGGCCCTGGGAAGGACAGAGCCCGGGAGATGTGATGGCCACTGCCTAACGGAATCCTGGATGGCCCTGCAGTCACTGGGAGCAGGGGCACCTCTGAGGACTGAATGCCTCGGATGCATGTGCGTAGCTGAGCGTGCATGTGGGTGTGCGAGACGGTGCATAGCTGAGTGTGCACGTGGGTGTGTGAAACTGTGTGTCGGGGAGGCGCTTTGTTCCCAGCAGTTGGGTGCAGGCAGCAGGAGGGCCATAGTGCCCTGCTGGGTGGGGTGAGGCACAGATCAATGAGCTGGAGGGACATGGCCTGAGGACAGGCTCTGGGAAGGGATGAAGCCCCAGGCCACCACCCCTCCGCTGACCATGAGTGGGGAAGCCTCCGCCAGGGCTGGGCAGGCGGCTGCTCCTGCCTGGTGGCCCAGGAGAGCAGGCTGCATGCCTGTCCTTCCTCCAGGTGACCCAGATCACTGCTCAGGTCCAGGGATGTGTCGTCACACTAGAGAACTGGCCGTTCTCCTTATCAGGGGCAGTGCAGACACTGTTAGGAAAAGGCGGACATGGGTTTGAGTTGCTCTCCGTGGAGATGTTGCCTGGGGAACTGCTCCGTCCTGGGACTCTGAGCCGCCCCAGTGAACTAGGTTCACGCCCTCAGCTCCCGTGAGCTAATCCTTTGTTAGTAGGTCTGCTTTCCTGCCCTTCCCAGTTGTGGGAGCCAGCGCCTCTCTTCCAAACATCTGTGGAGGTGAAGTGCGGCCTCCTCTCCTGACGGCCCTGACTCACAGGGCTGTGTGGGAGCCTTCCTCCCTCCACCTCAGTCTTCCACACAGAAGCTGAGAGCAGGGCCACCTGCAGCGGGTCTCCCCTGGGTACCCCGATCCACTCACAACTGCACCCACTGGCCTTGCATCTCACAGTCAGCCCTCCCTCTCACTCCCTGCACCTGTCTAGAAACCTCTGTCAACTCCCACCTGGAGGGATGGAACTTTGCTGTCCAGAGGGACAAACTGGCCCCATCCAGTCCACTGCCATATTCGTGCTCTCGGGTACCAGCTAGTCCCACTGAAATCTCTGAAAGGCTGGTTGCAGCCCCTGGCCACAGGCTGTGTCCTGTGCTGTGGGTCCTGAAGGCCACAGCCAGGACTTGCTGGGCAGGCGGGTCAGGGCATATCTGTGTGGAGTTCTCTGGCCTCTCCATCCTGGCCAGTGGCAGGGCTGAAGACAGAGGTTGGAGCAGGCCTGGTGGGCACGAGGCCGCGAGAGAAAGCAGGAGGGAGGCCCTGGAGCTGCAGCTTCCCTGGGTCAGGACTCAGAACTGAAGCAAGCTAGTCAGGAGCGCCAGTGCTTCAAACCTCTGGGATGTCCCATGCCAGCTGACGAGCCTGGGGAACAGCACTGGGCATAGCAGAGTGACCGTCCTGGAGGGCCCTGACGATGACTGAGACCAGGCCAGTGCCCCTCTTAGGGCCTGGCGCTCTTCTTGGTGATTTTGATGGCATGTGTGTATTTGAATGTGTTTGTGTGTGGGCACGTGCTGTGTGTGCGTGCCCACGTGTGGACTGTACTGTGTGCATGAGTGCATGTGTGTGTTTGCATGCGTGTGGGCATGTAACAGTGAGCGTGAATGTGCATGTGAGTGTGGGCTGCAAGTGTGTGTGAGTGTGAGTGCATCTCTGTGTATGTTTTTGTGCACCTCTATATGTGTGGATGTGCAAGTGTGTGTGTGTATGAGTGTCCCTGTGTGTGTCTGTGCATATACACCTCTGTGTGTGTGTGTGTGTGAGTGTGTGTGTGTGTGAGTGTGAGCGTATAAGGCAGGTCTTTGGTCTGACCTCTGCTCACTGTTCAGGGCACACGTGTGGCTTGGATGTTAAGAGTTTTCCGGTATCGTCTGTCGCTGCCCAAGCTCACTGGCAGATGAGGTGCTTCTCACAATGGTGCCTCACTGAATTCCTTCTGCCCTGAATGGAAGCCCCGTCTCAGGGAGACTCCCCATCCTGGTGAAGTGGTCAATTTTAAGTCATGTGTATTTTGCTCCAAGCAAAGGGAAGGCGTTGTGCTGACCTCACTCCTCAAGCACAAGCTGGAGGGCTTCTGCTCCTGTCTTTCAACCGTTGCTGTGGAAATTGACCCTGTATGAAACCTTGTGGGCACCGTGCCCACCACAAAGCTCCTCAAGGGAGTGCCCATGAACTGGGTAGGTCCCAAGTTGCTCCTAGACACGGTGCCACTGGCCCTCCTAAACTGGAGGCCAAGCAGGGACACTCTGGAGACTTCACAGAAAGGAGACCCAGGAGGGCCCCCATGGCCTCTCTGCTACAGGCAGCCTCCACCCCCAGAAGTGCTGTGGCCTGGTGTCCCTCCCACTCAGCAGGCTGCACCTCAGGAGGGTGGACGCAGGAGACTCCAGGACACACACCCTGATCTCAGCAGACAGCTGGGCCGAAGTGGGATTTGGAGAAAATTCCAGTAAACACTAAGGAAAATGGAGAAGTTTGAGATTTCTCAGGGGAGGCCAGGTCCGTGGAGCCCCGAGGAGCAGTGCTGATGGGAGGATCTGGGAGCTTGCTCCGAAGGCTCCCCCAACAGTGGACCATTCACTGTTTCATCCTGTCTTCAAAGAAACGCAAGGACGTCGGAGAGGATGAAAGGGAAAGTGATGAAAGACAACAGCGGCACCGCAGAAGGCTTGAACACTGAGGCTGAGACCATGGAGGCCGGCACTGGGTGACCGCCTGCAAGTCAGCTGCCCCTCTGCAGGGACCGCGTGGGCACCTGGAAGGCACGGCTTTAAAGAAGGGGGTTAGCCCTGACCCAGCACACTGCCCAGGTCCACCCAAAGTGCAAACCCCTCTAGAGCCCCTGTGCCCCTGCTCGGATGGGGTGCAGAGGAGAGCGCCAGGGCCTGACCTCCCTCCTGCCTCCCTCCTGGGCAGTCAGGCCTTCTGCTGGAGGGTGGGTGGAGCACTCGAGGCCCCTGAGCCATGGACAGGGCCCGCACCACCGTGGGGATGTGATTTCAGGTGTGGCAGCAGTGAAAGGGCTGGAGTTGTGCGTGGCCGACTGGACCAGTGAGTTCTTCAGCGGGAATGGACATGGCCATGGAGAGGGAGAGAAGGAGGCTGAAACCTGCAGCCGACCCTGATCTCCCTCCTCTGGCAGACTCCTCACCTACATGTCTCCTTCAGCCCCAGGAGAGTATCGCACACTGAGGCCACAGAAGGTTTAAAGTCCCAAGAGCCGATCCCTAGACCAGGCTTCTGGCTCCAAGCTCCAGAACCTTCTGTAAGTACCTGCTGACTGCTCCACACCAGTCCAGTCCACCTGTCCTGACACAGCAGCGAGTCCGTCTGGGGCTGAATAGCGAAGACGCTTCAAGGTGACTGGAGAAGATTTACAGCTCAGGTGGAGACCTGTGCACACGAGCTGCTTCGGAACAACCCGAGGGAGGTGTGGGGTCCTATGGGCCCTTCTGGGAGTTCTCAGCCTGCGCTTCTCCTCACCTCGCCTCTGTGCCTTTGTGCTGCTCTTTCCAAGTCTCTTTATGCTCAAAATTCTGAAGATCAGAGTGATGGCGTGTCCTGAGCCACACGAGCACAATGCTCTGCTTCCCTCAGATCTCCACTGTGGAAAGCAAAGCACGCAGCCCTCAAGGGCAGGGACAAGGACAAGGACCGGGGCCAGGGCCCACTCAGACCCTGGCCCACAGTGAGGGCCACGTGCCTCTCCCTGCTCCCTCAGCAGCCCTGGCTCAGACGCCTTTGTGACACCTTCATAGGTTCAGGACCGAGCAGGGAATGACCTCCCAGAGGTTGAGCACGTGGAAGTCAGCACTGAGCCCGGCCTCCCCACACCTCGAAGCGGAGACTATGGGAGGCATTAGTGCTGCATCTTCATGAAGCACCAGGTGGCCAAACCAGAAGACGGCGGGGGAGAGAAATTCCTACAGTGGGACTGGGCCCTTCCCTGGGCAGACTCCTCCGCCCCTGGTGCTCAGACTTACAGGCTGCAGCAATGACACTGCTGCCACCTCAGTCAGGAGGAGCCACCAGCGTCCAAGGCCAAGCCAGCATGGGCACCCCTCCTGTCTCCCTGTCTACCTGCAACTGCTGGGAGGGGGGCCTCTGCGGGCACCCCTGCACTGCTGAGCCCATCGCGCTGGGGCAGGAGGCATCCCCAGGGTCCAGACAGGCCACGTGCATCAGGAGACCTGGGCCCCCAGGTTCTGCTCCCCCAGTGTTGGCTGAGGGTCCTCCTCATGGCCTCAGATGCAGCCATGTCTAGGTTCCCCTCATGATGGGCCACAGAAGGGATGGGGAGCAGGGCAGGGAGGGGACCATTCACCCCTGAACTACCATGTTCGAGATAGAGTGCCATTAACTTACCACCCATGGGTGCCAGCAGGAGAATTCAAGTGTTGCTTTATATGCTCGTGGATTTTAGACATTTTCAGCCAATTCCTCTACCTCCAGCTATTCAAAGAACAGCTTCTGAATCCAGTTTTAAAATAGCTGCTCTTCTAATAACTTAAGGTGATGTCCTGAGTGTTTGTCGTGGGTGCACCAGAGGCCTGGCCGGGCTGAAACTCTGGCCAGGCAGCTGCACTGTCAGGAAGAGGTGGACCTTCAGCCATGGACCTCATGTGAGGAGACGAGGATCTCGAGGAGGTCTGGCAACGTCAGCAGTGTCTGTACATGTTTGCAATGTCATGTGACAAGGCCAGGAAGTCCACCCCCTCGCTGACCAAGTCAGGTGTCTACAAACTCCCGTGGCCTGACCCCCAATGATGTCCATGCAGAAGTTTGTTAACCTGACAGGAGTTGAGATGTGTCTTCTGTGAGCCAACCAGACGTACAACCTGGAGTTGTTCTGTCATCAGAAGATCATCTAATTATAATCCATCAGGAGACATGTGAAAATTGGCCTCTGACAGAAGTTTGGATGGTAATGCACTGTGAGCTCTAATTTGGATAAAATTGAACTTGCCTTGTAAGCTTTTCAATTCCATCAATATATCTCTGAGAGTGTTCTGTCTACTGTGAGTGTTGTTAAAACAGAATTCACTGAGTAGACATCTCCCCCTATGCTCAACTAGCCAAGAAGCATCTCATGTGTCACATTAAAAATATTAAAAATGGTTTTGATATGCATTTCCCTGATTGCTAGAGATGTTGAACATTTTTTCATATATTTGTTGGCCAATTGTATTTCTTCTTGAAAAGTGTCTGCTTAGTTCTTTCACCCACTTATTATTTGGATTTTTTTGGTGACAAGTTTTTTGAGTTCATCTCACTCCAGTCAGAATGGCAATTATAAGAATACAAATGATAAATGCTCACAAAGATATGGGGGGAAAGGTACACTCATACATTGTTGGCGGAGCTGCAAATTAGTGCAACCACTCTGGAAAGCAGTATGCAGATTTCTCAAAAACCTAGGAATGGAACACCATAGGATCCAGATATTCCATTCCTTAGTGTATATCCAAATGATCTCAAATCAGCATACCGCAGGGATCCAGTCACATCAATGTTCATATCAGCACTTTTCACAATAGTCAAGCTATGGAACCTACCAAGGTGCCGTTCAACAGACTGATGGATAAAGAAAATGTGCTATATATACACAATGGAGTGTTAGCCATAAAGAAGAATGAAATTATGGCACTTGCAGGTAAAGAGATGGAACTGGAGAATATCATGCTAAGTAAAATAAACCACTCAGAAAGTCAAAGGTTGAAGGTTTCCTCTGATTGCAGAGAAATTAGCAAACCCACAGGGGTTGGGGAGGGGGACAGAAAAAGAAAGAGAAAAAAGGAAAGGGGGAGGATTCCATCAAAATAGAAGAAAGATCAGTGAGCTTGATGAAGGGGATTGAGGGGGAGGGAGAAGGGACAGGATAAGGAAGAAGAGTGGAATCAATCTGACCTGACTTTCCTAAGTGCATACATGAATATCCACAGTGAATCTCACCATCGTGCATATCCACAGGACACTAACTATAAAAAAAAAAATCAAAACCTTAAAGTAAATAGCAGAAAGATCAGCAGAGTAGAGGTAAGGGAACAGGGGAGGGAAAGGGGAATACTAGGGACCAAATAGAGCACATTATAGTCCATGCTTTATAATCATGTCACAATGAATCCTGATGTTATGTATAACTAAAAAACACCAAATAAATATGTAAACAAAAAAATACAAATATCAAGGATGGGGCTGTAGCTCAGTGGCAGGGCACTTGCCAAGGGTGTGCAAGGTCCTAGGATTCAATCCCAGCACCACCAAAGTACAACAATGAAGTCCTGGTACACGCAGAGGTTTTATTGCACTAAAAGACAATGGTCTTGCAAGGGTTTGAAAATAAGAATCAAAACAGACCTAAACTTCGGCATGGATTGTTTAGGAGACACTGTCCCACAGGGAATTCTCCAGGCTGGGTGGGAGAATGTGTGAACCGGGTAGACAACATAAGAGGAAGGAGATGAAGCGGCTCCTTCCAGCAAGCAAACCACAGCTGTGCTGGGTAATCACTTTCCATTTTGGTTGAAATGAAAACTAACTTTCCCCTCCTTGGTAGCTTGGTTGCCTGGCCAATGAGCCCAGAGCAGCAGGAAGGGCTGCCAGACTCCCGAGAGGAGCTGGACTCAGGCCCCAAGGGTGTAGGTGGCACAGCCCAGGGCCTCCTGCCTCCCCCGTCTCACCTCAGCCTTCCTGGGACCCTGCCACACACGACAACCTGCCTACCGGGGAAGCAGTGGCCCTGGGCAGGGGTCTCACCCAGCTCCCAGGCCCATCTCCTGCCTGTGAGAATCTGCCAACTTGGGTCTCAGCTCACTTTTGCCACAAGAGACGGACATGCTGCTGACAAAAGTGGGTCCTCAGGTGCAGGACTGGTGGTGACCCTGTCCTGTGCGACAGCTGGCATCACCCAGGACTCTGCAGGGAGGGATGTGGTGGGAAGAGCAGGTCACTGTGGCCTCCTCACATGTTTGCAGAAGCAGGGGCTGGTGGGCTTCTGAGATCCTGGCTCCTCATGCCACAGCTCGGAGCGAGCCGGTGCGGACAGGCGCACAGCGGCCACCCACCCAGGAGACCTGAGACGCAGTTTCCTTGGTGTAGACCAGAACAGGGTCGGAGGCGAGGCACAGAAAAACCATCAGGAATTTTCCAATTCATGCAGTTCCAACACTTCAGCTTTTGTCCTTTCTGTTTGTAAGCCCGACATCACTTCCTCATCCCGGCCTGGCCTGGCTTTCTCCACCTCCCCTCCACCATGTGTGGTTCGAGAGGTTCATGGAGGGCTCACAGGTCCCAGCTTTGAGGGGAAGTTCTGTCCCTGTGAGGGGAAGCCTTGCTGCTCCACGTGGCTCCTCGCCCTGCCAGGAAGCCAGCAGAGCGTGGCCGGCTTCCATGGCTTCTGTCCCCTGCAGGAAAGCGCCACCCCAAAGAGCATGCCCCACCCAAGAAGGCTCTGGTGCCTGGGCATGCCCCATCAGCCCACAGGCAGGAGCTGGCCTCCCACCACCCACAGCCCATGCCCACCCCAGCGCCCACGCCACTTAATCCTCTCGGGTGACAGGACAAGGTTGCGTTCCACAAGCCCACAGCTCCCTGCTGTGAAGGAAGATGTGCTGTGATCCGTGGCCAAGTGCTCCCTAAAACACCACCCACGAAATCACCTGATCCACAGATGAAAAACACCAGCGGCAGCCTCACCAATCAGAGCACGCTGCCCAGCGGCGACTGGCTGGCTTGCTTTTTATTGTATTTAATTCCAAGATCAAGGTAGCTCATCTCTGCTAGCTAAGCAAGCTTCCCCAGAGGGCAGCTGGAGAAACCAGCCCCCAGGCCCCCACGCCCACCTGCTCACACTCACATGCACAGTGATGCAGGCACTCATGCACGCAGTCACACCCATCAATGTGCACATGTTCACGTGCACACTCCTGGAGGTGCACTTGCTCACGCCTATAGATAAACACTGATGCGGGTGCACGCTCACATTCACGTGTGCACACACAGGCATACTCAGCCTCCACCATAGCGCAACTGCACGTGCACAGTCATGCACACTCACACACAGATGCAAGCACACACAGTTAACATGCTTGTCTGCACACATTCATGTGCACACACGCATTCATGCTGCTCTTCACAGACACACGAGCACATGCTGGTGCATACATACATGTCCACACACCGGTGCACACCCAGCTCACTCGCACACTCACCTCTGTGCACACACAGGGGTAATGGTTTACAGGGAAGAGCAATGACATCTTTTTGCTCTGACGCTGGACACAAGTGCTCCCTGCAGAACGCTGCACATGAGTTTGTGTTTTCTGCCAGAGTCCCCGAGGGAAAACGTCCTGTAACCCCCCATCATTTCAGTTTCAGGGTGTGACAGGAGGGTCAGGACCAGCGAAAGTGATCAAGCTGGGGCGGAGCATGGGAGGCACTCGGCATCACGCTGAAGCGAAACTCAACAGCGCTGGCACCTGAGCAGGTCAGACCTCGCGACACCTTGGAGGTGCTCGTGTGCACGGTGAAAATGTCTCCACAGAAGAAACCACTGCACGGCTGCAGGCCTGACTGCTACTGCTCTGCCTCCTGCAGCTCCTCCAGGGCGGCGTGAAGGAGCCTGCGAAGCTTCCAGAACACGCTGGGGGCTGCTCTCCAGCTGCCGGGGGAGCCCCCGGGGTCTGTGCATTCCTGTACGGCCTGCTGTAACTGCCGCCGAAGCTGGAAGGACACGGCAGGGCTCTTGAGAGTTGACGAGAACCAGTGGCGGAATATTTTGTCACAGATGACCTGAGGGAAAGAAGGATGCACAGTGAATCTGGGAGGCAAGTCAGCGTTACAGCTTCCTAAGTCCATGGGTGGTTCTGCAGGGACCTCTGCTCCGCTCCTTCAGGGAGGCCCCGCGGAGGCCACCGGACTCTGGGAAGGGCTTCCCCTTCTGCAGCTGAAGAGCCACCTCAGGGAGCGAGGCTGCCTCCCTGTGTGGTGGGAGGTCCATGACTGGACACTTCCAGAAAAAGGGGCAGAAGTCAGAACAGCAGCTGTCCTCACGGATGCAGCACCCTGCTCTGTCCCCGCTCCACATGGGCTGTCCTGTCCACACTGGTCAGAGCAGCGATGCTAACACCCTGTCAGGGCGTCCTGGGGGCCACAGGGAGTGCAGCGAAGCAGCACAGCAAGGCACGGCCACGTTGCAGCCCTGAGCTCCAGGAAAGAGGATGTTTGAAGGAAGAGGCTGCGGGCATGAGTCTCTTTAAAAGAGCCTTTGGATTGTTTTATTTTAGGAGCAGAAGAAAAAATTAAGCTGCTCTCTCTCAGTCTTTAGTTCTAAAAGGCTATGAAATTCACTGATGCCACGGGTCTCCTGAAATTCTCAGTTCACTCGCTACAGCCTTCACCGCCCCTCCTGCGGAGGACCAGCCCTTTTCCCACAGCACACTCATGTTGGGACCATTCAGCAAATGCCTCCATCTTATTGCTTTGCTATTTCATAGAAGACAAATGACTTTCCCAGTCCCTACAAAGGCAAGGATTATTAAGAAAAAAAAAAACTTTAATTCTCTTTTGAATCAAGAACACATTTTTATGGGCAAACTTTAAAATGTCCTGAAGAATACACCATAATCCCAATCTCCAACCAGCCCGGATTCTCCAACCACCTCTCTGAGAGGTGACTGCTTACTCAAGCACACTAAACAGTGTCTAAGGGTATGTATATTCATTTCCCCCACTTTCTTTTATTTTGCACAAATGCTGTTATGAGCAATATTGCAAGTTTGCATGTAGGGGTTTGTTGGGGGTGTTCTTGGGTCACACCTCGAGAGAGCCAAGGAAGACCTACAGGGTTGGCCTTTTATGGAAACAAAGGGACACAGCTGTGTATCTGTCCCCCGCTTCTCCAGCACCGACCGATTGCCAGATGCTGCAGCTGGGAAGCGGGTCCCAGCCTGGTAAAGAAGTTCCGGTGGACTTCCTGGCTGAGGGGCTGCAGGATCTCTGGGGCCAGGGATAATTTTCCATTTATGCCCTACACTTCTGGTCTGTGAGGGGAATTGCAAATATTTTTGCTTTGCTCATGGTTTTGGTAATTTTGTGGATTCTGCATCCATGTGGATTTTTTCTAAAGATAGCTAAATCTGTACACTGTACTTCCTTGGGCTTCTGAGCTTTGCTCCATACTTACAAAGGCTTTCCCTCTACTAGAATAATATTTACATTCTCCATTTTTTCTTTCCAGGTATCTTAAGGATTTCACCTTTCACAGGTAAGTATTTGTACCATCTGGAATTTAGTGTGACATTAGGAATGAACCAGGAGTTAACTGGACCATTCGTTGGGCCCACCACTTCTCTGGTCATCACACAACCCAGCTCCCACGTGGCCGACTCCCGCGTCATCACACACTGAATGCCCACTTAGCACCAAGTCTATTCATGAATATTTATTATTCTGTTCCATTGATTTGTCAATCGATTTATGCATGGCTGGAATTTTATTAGTAAAATTTAAGTTAGAAAAGTAGAAATATTACAAGATAAAGAAAAACTGTAACCCTTCCATTCAGAAATGATTATTTTTGACAGTTTGGTATCTATCTTTCCAATAATATCCTATTAGTAAAAGTGGGATCATAGTCTAAATATTGATTTATAGTCTGTATTTTTTTAAACTTAACACTTCAATTATCTCATAATCTTAAAGACTGTGCAATCTTATTTCTAGGACTTTATTCAAAAGCAATAATCCTGTTTGTAGACTAGTGAAATTGCTCAATATAAACATTTCGAACACTCACAACCCTCCAGAGAGGTATGGTTTATAATCTATAACAGTCTATAATAATATCTATTTCCCTGAAGCTTCAACTATTAATGAATAGCATTTTAATGACTATTCTCAATTGGCAAAATAAATTTATTGTCATCAGATTTCAATGCGCATGTCTTTGGTGAGATGAAATGATTTTCCATTTCTTTTGCTCTTTGGATCTCTGCATTTGTATATCTGGAATCTGCTCTCGCCGAGTTCTTTGGGTTCCCCAAACCCCCTGATGAGTCGGGAGTGGACAGGAGCTCAGGCTCCTTGTGCTGTGGACAGAAGGCATGTTCCCGTTTTGCGGGTGGGATGAGAAGGGGTGATGCTCCAGTGGAAATCGCCTTGCTCCCACAGTTGGAGGAGGAGGGTCTCGTGAGATGCACCAGGGGGTGCATGGCCCCATTGAAGAGGCCAGGATGGCCTCCAGGTCACACCACTGCTGGGCCTCCTTAAAGAGGAAGCCCACTGTGATTCTGGAACTCCACCCAGAAGTTTAGGTGGACTGTGGGGTGGCAGAACCAGGGCTTTTATCTGACCTGGCCAAAGACCACCAGATTAGCAAGGTGACTGTCCCCATCTCCCAGAACCCACCCTCCATCCTGGGATGACAGCCCTGCTCTGTGCTCCCCTGGGGGCTCTGACTGAGTGCACTCAGGCCTGCTCCAGCATCCCATCCAGGTATGAGGCCTGTTGGAGGGATAGGGTGCAGGGGATGCAGCTGAGGGGGCTTGGTCGAGAGGATGAGGAGTGAAGTGTGGGCGAGAGCCTGGGCCCTCACACAACCAGCTGTGGCGAAGCCACCTGACACTGCCCTCCTTGAACAGAGGCCTCAGACCCCCCTCTGGTTATAACCAGCCACTGGGGGCCTCTGCTCATGCTCCTCCACCAAGAACTTCAAGTGAGGGCAGAAAGGGACCACGTCCACCAAGAAGAGAGATGATGTCCTCTGATGGAGGGACAGCCCTGGATGTGGGGCCTCCCGCCTCGAGACCCAATTCGGCTGCCTGAAGCCCTGTGGACCCCTACTTACTGCTCACCTGGACTGGCTTCCTCCTCTCTCCTTGACCCCCTGCTGCCCCCAGCCTACCCTCTGGGCTCCCATTCTTGGTGCATGTGTGTGATGCAGACCCAGGACCCAGAGAGCAGCTCTCCAAGCCAAGGCTCAGGCAGAGCACAGAGAAGAGGAAGGTGGTTTTGCTGGGACCTTGGCCCATCAGACCCCAGTGGTCACCTGACCACCGCCCTGTGGGTGGAGAGTGAAAGCTCCCTGGCTCAGCCCTTTCTGAACACCTGAGCGGGGCAGCCTGACCATCAGCTCCACAGGAGGGACCTGCGGCTGGAGGGCAGAGGCCACCAGAGGGACAGTGTCATCCCAGCCCAGCCTACTCACCTGCAGGTTGCTGTTGACACGCTCAGCTCCACACTTGTTCACACGTAAATCACACCTTGAAAAGCAGTCAAAGAAATTGCAGTCTTCATCTCCTGTGCAATTTTGCTCAAGAATCTCCTTCATTTTAGGTTCAAAAAAGGCCATGTCCACATCAATAGCCACTACCTGTAGTCAGAACAGCACAGGGCGGTCAGACAGCACCCGGCCTCGGTCACAGGAGCCTGTCCTAGCTCCCCCTTCCACCCTCTTCTCTGCCCTCACTCAGAGCCCACGGCCTGGAGTGGCCAGCCCACCCCGAGAGTTTACATTCATTTTCTTTGAACAATCAAACAGATGATACTGCAAGGTTTTAACTGCACAGAGAACCTTTGCTGTCACTGGTTAAAGCCGAGGACTTGGAACCAAAACCACAAGTATCACTTTTCATCTTTGAATATTTTCTCAGCTTTAAAAGTAGAATCTCTGAAATGGCTTAAAAATGAACTTTCTATTACTTTATCAGCTTTGGCCTCCAATCTTTGTCACTCTAAATAAATAAAACAACTAGAGATTCTCAGAGGACCATGATAGCTGTTTGGGAAGAGTCGTGGTGGGAATAGCGGAGCCTGATGACGGGAGTCCAGGACTGTGGCGCACAGTGGGGTAATCAGGGCCCAGGCCTGGGGAAGCCTTCTAAGGCAGCAACGAGGATGACTTCAGATGTTTTGAAACAATATCCTTGGTCGCAGTGACTAATAACAAGCGTGGCTTCAGTCTGAGGTTGACAGGCAGTGGCTGGGCAGATGTCCTTGTAGAAGGACCTTATATGTAAGGCTGTGCTGGCCCCCGAGCAAGGCTGTGCTTTCTGACAGTCTCCTTTAGTGGTTACCATCAGGGAGTCACGCATAGCAACCTTGCTCCACAACCTCCCTGTTTTAGGCAGCTTTTTTGCTGCTGTGACTAAATGATCTGACCAGAGCAATTATAGAGGAAGAAAGGTTTTTTGCAGGCTCACAGACTCAAAGGTCTTAGTCCATGGAAGGCCGGCTCCATTCCTCGGAGCTCAAGGTAAGGATGAACATCATGGCAGGAGAGGGTGATAGAAGGAAGCAGCTCCCATCATGGTGATCAGGAAGCAGAGAGAGAGAGACCACTGGCCATATACAAATATATACACCCCAAAGTCACACCCCAATTCCCACCTCCTCCAGCCACACCCCACCTGCCTCCAGTTAACACTCAGTCAATCCCATCAGGGATTAATTCACTGATTAGGTTAAGACTCTCACAACCCAATCATTTCTCCTCTGAACCTTCTTACATTGTCTCACACGTGAGCATTTGGGGGACACCTCACATCCAAACTATAACACTCCCCATTTTTTTTTTTACTTTGGTGCTTTGGTTAGGGTTGACATGAGGGACTCCATTTTGATTTGACAATTCCTGCATATCTTTCACACCTTTGAGAGTTCACTACCCACACGGATGGATCTCCAACTGACCCATCCTATGAAATATGAGTGAAAGGACAAAACGCTCAAATGAGGGTGGATACATGTGCCTCCTCCCCCAACACGACTGACTTCCAAGTCCCACTGTGAGTAGGAGAGCTTCACAAGCCCCCGGAATTTCGGATTTATCTTCCTGGCTTCAAACCAAATAGGCTTCAAAAACAGAAGAAGAATGACTTCTAAATTATGCAGATTTTCCTCCACCACCTGGATATAACAACAAAAAACAGATGAGCTAGAATCTGAGAAAACCTGGAGTCTGCCCAAGTCTTGCAGCTTATAGCTTCCAGGTATTAAGCAGCAGCCATCAGGAAACTTGACGAATCTGATGGGGCTGGTGGCATCTCACAAGCCTTCACAGGTCAGCGTCGAAGTCGGCCCTGGAGAAGCGCGGGCTTGCTGCTGTTGGTTTCCTCCTCGGTTCTACACAGGGTTGGGAGGCACATTCCCTCGTTCTTATTTATTTATTTATTACCTTTGTTTTTCATTTAAGATTGATGCTGGAAGGCAATGAGGTTCCTCGGGAATACTTAGTAAAACAGAGCAGGAGGGAACATGATTTGTTTCGAAATATGTGCAGAATAATGAAAATGAAGAGCAGAGAACTTTTCCCTATCTAAGGGCTTTGCTTAATAACTAATTCAGGCACAGCAAACAAAATTTATCATTTTAATCAATCTTTCCTATCTCATTGTTCAGCCAAACTAAAGGGCTAATTTCATTATTTAGCCTGGTTAATGCACTAAAAATGGCTGAGGGCCGTGCTAATGAATCTATCATCTTTATAACTCATCACCAGAGCTGCTCCTCTGCCCACATCCTGGCATCCTCCCAGCTCCTGGGCTGCTGGACGGAATTTCAGCTCTTTGCTCCTTCTCTCTGCCGTTTCTGATGGTTTCCCCCTCATCCCCCAGAGAGAGCCAGGTTTACTTCTTGATTTATATTGTGTACCTAGGATGAATTACAGCTCTTGAAAGCACAACCCTACACACCTACAGTCACCACACAAACTCGAAAACCTGCATGATGTTTCTTAACTCCAGGAGCATCGTAAAGCTCTTCTGCGTGAAACTTCCACAGTTGCATTACTGTCTTCGAATTTCCTCAGACATCCGAATAGAAAGATCAGTGAGAATTATTTCATTCTCCACTGCATGGAATTACTTCATATTCCATTCTCCATTTTCATTCTCTAGAGCAGGAAGACACGGTTTGCTCAAAAGGAGCACTTGCTGGTGAGAGTCTGGGGTCACCAATCCCTGACCTAGTTGTTCATTTGCAACCTCCGAATGAATTCTCAGTACCTGCAGGAGGGTTGGGCCTGCAGTGGGGAGAGACTTGGAATCCTGGATTCTCAGCAGCAGCCCTCCCACCACAGGGCAGCAGGGCAACTGGGGCTCAAAGGCAGGACCCACCCATGGGACCCACAGCACCCAGCTCTCAAACTTGAGCACAGCCAGAACCACCTGGAAGGAGGTGTTTGTACAACACAGGCTGCTGAGTCCCAGCCCAGAGTTTCCAATCCTGCTCCTCTGGATTCACTAGGGGTGGAGTCTGAGAATTTGAATTTCTAAAAGTTCTTTGATGATGTGGGAACTGCTGGTTTTCACTTAGACAAAATCTAGGTAAAAGAGTTGACTTGTAGTTCAGTGTCTTCAAGAAGGGTCAAGATCAGTGGGCTTGTGAAGGGATCCACCCTTTCTCTGTCCTCCCCACCCCACCAGCAGCAGTGCCAATGCAGGCGGGACAGCTGGGGGGAGCACAAAGAAGAGCACGTGGTTGGGATTTCACTGAGCAGATGTCTCATGACCACCCTGTGCAAGGCGCTGGAGCATCCGCAGCCAAGCACAAGAACAACCAGGGTGCCCCTCCACACAGAAGACCCCCAGCCCCAGCCCCTTCATAGGCAGGTTTCCTCTCAGGTCCCTGGAGCTTGCTGCCCCGACAGCTCCACTCGCTGACTCTCAGGCATACTTACTGGATGAGAAAGCAAACCATCGAGTCCTGGGAACTGGCTCCCTGCAACTCAGGACTTCACCTGCAGGGCAGCGTGGAGCCCAGAGCCCTTGGAGCAGGGCTGAGCTCCTCCAGAGCTCCCTGCCCAGCACGCAGACCTTCCTGGAGACTCCCAGGGCCTTCCAGAACCTACTGGAACCTCCCAGCTCCGTCCCTTCCACATCTGAAACCATCTCTGCTTGTGGGCCCCTCCAGCGCAGTGAGGACAGGGCATTAGGACGATCCTGGGAGGTCAGGATGCCACAGTGCCCTTCCCAGGGGCAGGTCCCTTAGGCAGGCTGTGGCAGATTTTGTTTTCTAGATGGCAAACTGCTTTAAGAAGGCTACGTCACCCCTGTGCCACCTGCCATCAAAGTCCATGGCATCTTCTCTGTGTCCCTTTATGTCCTAACTAGGATAAGGGCTTTACTCCATCATGAGCCAGGCCCACAATGACCAGCTCACTCTGGCCGTCACCCACCCTGTACAAGCACCAGACTCCTCATGTCCTTTTACAAGTCTTAAACACAGACCAGAAACTAACTAGAACCTCTCCAGAAGAAGAGTATTGGAAACATCTCACGTTGTCACAGTGCACGGACAGTTTGGACACCGTGTGCCAAGGCCACTGGGCCCACAGTCACATCACCCTCTGCAGCTCCTCCTCCTCAGGAGAGCTGCCCCTGAGCTACCTGAGACCACAGCCTCCCTCAGGGTGGCCTTGCCTGCTGCCTCTGCTGGGCTGTGGCTCCTGGGAACCCAGCCTCCAGGTGCCATGCATCTATTTAAATCCTTGGCCAACATTGGTAAGGAAGGGTCTGGAAGAAGAGTTGTCTGAGGCTGTGTGGCTGCAGGGTGACCTGGGGTGCTTCCTGGGACAGTTTCCTTTCCTCCCGGCACTGCAGTGCACCTCACTCCCCAAACACGCTCCCCTGGCCACTTACTGTGAAGTCACTTCTGATGGCAAAGTTTTCAGGCTTGACATCGCAGAGGTGGAGACGGTGGGAGAAGTCACGGTCAAAATGGCTCACCATGTCCAGGAAGCTGAGTGCGATGTGGCTGATGGCCCGAGCCTGGGCCCGGCCACCCTGGGGAGCAGCCTGGCCCAGAGGGAAGAGTGCACTGAGCTGGGGGCTGCCGGCAGCCAGGTACTCCACCGCATAGAAGTGGCCACAGGAGCCCAGCACAGGCAGGACGTGGTGGCTCAGGCCCTGCAGCAGGCTGAGGTGCACATACTCCTCCTGCTGGAGCAGGGACCACGCACTGGCCAGCTGCCGTCGCCATCCTGGACCCCAGTGGCCCGGCCACAGGGGCCCCATGCTGCTGTTGGGCAGCTCCAGGCCCAGGGCGTTCTTGACTTCCCCGGCCAGCACCAGGAGGAGCTCGGCCTCTGGGATGCCCTGGCCCCACTGCCCGGCCTCCTCCTCCTGCAGCAGGCCGAGCGGCGGGAAGCTGGAGAAGGCCTCCCTCTTGGACTTGAGCACCACCGGCCTCCCCCGCCACTGGGCCTGCAGCACCTTCTTGCCACGCTCGTAGTACAGGCAGCGCTGGTATAGCAGCTCCCCGGCCACGCACAGGTCCTCGCACAGGTCGCCTACCAGCCAGCCGCCCCGGTAGTCCCTGCACTGGAAGGAAGGCAAGAGTGGGTCACCGCAGGGCAGGCGCAGGGAGAGCACAGGTTGGTCCTCTCTCAGGGGACTCCTGATCCAGCTGCGGAGAGAAACCCCCAGAGGGACCCACGGGCCACCTGGGTGGATGCCTACAGATGGCCTCTGCATCCTTGGGCTCTGTAGCCAACCTCCCGTCAAAAATACATGTTTTTTTTTTTTTTTTTGAACCAGGGATTGAACTCAGGGGCACTCGGCCACTGAGCCACATCCCCAGCCCTATTTTGTATTTTATTTAGAGACAGGGTCTCACTGAGTTGCTTAAGGCCTCACTAAGTTGCTGAGGCTGGCTTTGAACTCGAGATCCTCCTGACTCAGCCTCCCAAGTCGCTTGGATTACAGGCGTGCGCCACCGCGCCCGGCATGTATTTTTAATTTACATCTGTACTGAACGTGCACACACCTTTCTCTTGTCATTAGTTCCTGAACAACACAGCATGCTGTTCATGGGGTGTCTGCCTGGCTCCAGGGAGCGTAAGTCATCTAGAGGTGACCTGGAACACACGGAGGATGTGGGCAGGCTATGTGCAAAAACTACACAGTTTTATATAAGGACTGGAGCAGCCCAGATGGGAGTCCTGGAAACAGCCCCCTGTGGACCCCAGGGACAACCCATTCAGTAGAGAAGAAATCTCATCATGGTTACATCACTAGGTTGGGCAGAGGACCAGTCTTTAGAGCAGGACATCTGGACACCAGAAGCTTGCCTTCTGTGGTCCAGCTGGGCCGGGGAAACCCTGAGTCAGATGAAAGCTCTGGCCCAGGCTGGTGGATCTCAACTCTGGCTGCATGTGACGCTCCCCCACAGAGCATCAAACACTCCCACCCAAAAGTTGTCAAACCAGATGGGCCCCAGGTCCTCCCCTGCTCCCAAGGCTGTCCCTTCCAGCAGGTGCACACCTTGAGTGTGTTGTTCTCAACATGAAGTGATGTGGCCTGTGTGGCTAGCAGCTCCAGGACCATGGATGGTTAGAGGAGAAACCCCAGAGGGTGCAGGGGTTAGAATGGTCTCATGGCTGGTGGGCTGGAGGAGTGGCTTGGGATACACTCTGGGTATGTAGGGAGTACTTGTGGTCCTGGAGCAGTGAGGAGGCCCATCCAGGAGCCTCCAATGGGGACTTTGAGACAGAGCCACTGGAGACCCAAAATCCTTCCCCATCACACCACTAATTCCCTAAGAGGACTGTCCAGCCAAACAATCCTGCAAGAGGAAGGAAAGAAGAAGGGGATACAGAGCGGAAAGAGAGGATTGTGATTCTTTCTTTTTCATCTTTTTCAGGAAATTTAAATCTGCAGACACATTCTTGTTACAGGTTGAGCATATTTTCTAATCCCACCCATTTCTCCCACAAAGGAATCTTCCTCCCACACCAGCAAATATAGTCCTCTCTTCTTCCCTGGAATTTCTACAGCACATGAGACCAGTCGCCTTCATCCTTACAAGGTCATAGGAAAAGTATAAAACCTGAAAGTGATTTTCCACCCCACTTGGTTGATTATAAAACACCTTTAACGACTTGCTGTGGACACTGGGCAGCATGGAGCACAGGACAAAGCACTGGCCCAAGAGCCAGAAGCCTGGCTCCTGGCCCAGTTTGCTGTGATACCCTGAGCGTGTCGCCTAACTGCTGTGGCCTCAGGTCCCTTCCTTATCACACTGACCTGCCTCCTGGCACAGGACTGGACAGCCAGTGCAAAGCATGTGTGACAGTTACAAAGTATGAGCAGGTGCCAGGCCTGGGGAGAGGGCCCTGGAACAGCACTGTAACTAGGTGTCTAGTTAACGATATACTTCCCAAAGACTAGCTGGTTGTCTCCTGTTAGCTTTTTTTTTTTTGGAACCAGGGATTGAACTCAGGGACACTTAGCCACTGAGCCACATCCCCAGCCCTATTTTGTATTTTATTTAGAGACAGGGTCTCACTGAGTTGCTTAGGGCCTCGCTAAGTTGCTGAGGCTGGCTTTGAACTCGAGATCCTCCTGACTCAGCCTCCCAAGTTGCTTGGATTACAGGCGTGTGCCACCGCGCCCGGCTCTCCTGTTAGCTTTATTAACCCCAAAGAGATTAGGAAATGCTTCTTGAAGTTGAGAAATGAACCTCCAGTGCCTAAACATATATAGTTCCAAACTCAAACAACTGCAAACTTCAAGTTTTCCCAACTTATTTGGCCTCGTGTAGTATTCAAAAACAGACTGAAAAAAATAAGTGAGGCTATTTATAGTCTGCATGTATTTGACTTGGTGTGCATTCATTCGCATACATTTTGCTGCAAAATTATTAATTTGATTACTGGTGCTTCCCATATGCAAAATAAAATGCTTGTGTACCATATTATCTCCCTAACACCCAAAGAGATTTGAATTCCAAGACACACCTGGTCCCAAAGTATTAGATTATGGATCACAGTTGCCCAAACCACATACTAACAAGAGATGCTCCCAGTGCTGGTGAGCGCTGGATTTCCAGGCACTGTTGGGCAGGGACCCAACAATAGCCCAGAGGACAGATACCTGGCTTCCTGCAGAGGGTCCCCTGCCAGTTGTGATGCTTTACATCTCTGCATATCCTAAGGGATGGGCACACTTGCCAAAGACAAGGCTGCAAGGCACAGAGCTCTCCAGTCAGAAGGCAGAGCCTGACCCTCTAGCCAGTGAATGTCACCTGCCACCTTGGCTGGAACACCAGCACCCACGAGCAAGCCGTGTTAATACACACAGCAAGAAAAGCATGCTGAACACCCTTGAAATCACGTGCAGTCGTCTTGGAACGCCACAGAATCTTGGTAAAGTGCCAGTCTTCAACGTGGGTACCTCTTTCTAAGGCAACTGGTCACAAAATGAGCAAGGAAGGGATGAGCGGACCCCTTGGTCTCAGCCACGCTGCTCAGCACTGCTTCCGTATTGCCCTGTGAGAGCGTCGTGCTCCTCAGAGACCCGCAGCACAGTCTGGAGAGGAAGGGGTGCACCTGAGATGATGGGCACACAGAAACTGTGCCGGTGATTGATTTTACTTGCGTTTTGTTTTTTCCTACGTTATCTGGTATTTACAGACTTTCACACCTCTGTAATAAACACTTTTAAATAAAAAAAAAAAAAAAGCTAGGCATGGTGGTGCATGCCTGTAACCTCAGTGACTTGGGAGGCTGAGGCAGGGAATCACAAGTTCCAGGTCAGCCTCAGCACCTTAGCAAGGCCCTAAGCAACTGAGTGAGACCCTGTCATTTTCAATAAAAATGAAAAGGGGCTGGGGATGTGGCTCAGTGACTAAGTGTCCTTGGGTTCAATCCCCAGCACCCAAAACAAACCAAGAATGACAGTCAAACATGGCTCAATTCAATTTCATAAACATTTCTCTAGTGTTCCTACATTTATATTTAAGCAAAGGTACTTTTGCATGAAGTACAGAACAGAATTGGAAGAGACAGGAAAGTGGGTGGCAGAAGTCCAGTGGGTGCAGTGGGGAGAGGTGGCCTGCGGGAGCTGCAGGATCCTGCGGTGCTGCAGGAGGGGTGGGAAGGCCTAGTCCTGAGTGCAGCTGGGAGGCCAGGACAGAAGGGCAAAGGCCAGGCCACAGAGTGCCTTCCCTGCACCTCTGGGCAGAGGAGTACGGAGGCCAGCAGCTGACTACCAGGACCCTCTTCTCATCTGAGCTGAGGCCATCTTGGCCGTGAGCCGTGAGTGACACCTGGGTGCCCAAGAGTCAGCTGGATACCACCAGGATTTTGGACAGACAAAGAAGAACCCTGCCCAGCAACAATGAGGGTGAGCCTGGCTCAGTCCCAGGGAACAGGCTGCAGAGGCCCAGTTCAAGCTTCAAAGTAGCACCCAGTGTTCAGAGAACGAGCACAAACCAGCAGAGGGGAGAGCCAAGTTGAAGCGAACACCCAAGCCAAGTTGAAGCACAGACTGGGACATGGTCAAGACTGCGTCCCTGTCTCACAGAAATGGCTCGCACCCTGCACACATCCAACATATCTTCCTGGGAAGCTGCATTCTAGCCCCTGACCATCCCAGGTCTCATTAAATAGTGGCCACATGAGCACTGTGCGTGTTGGGTCCCCAGCTCAGTGACTGAGTGAAGCTTCAGAGTGTCCTGCATCCATGGAATACAACAGAACCCAAACTGATGTGTATTCAAGGTTTGCCCCAGCAAACTCGGAAGGCAATTCCAGACAGGAGTTGCAGGGCACGTGACCAGAGGGAGAGCCGTGGAATTTGGTGTCAGTCTGTGTCTATCTTGGCCACTTCTCTGGAGGTCAGCACATGGGCTCATCTGTGTACCTCCCACATACGTTACGTGGTGGCTCCATGCTGGGATGCAGGGTATCAGAAAGGGCAGGAAGTGGAAGGAGTCACCAGAGCCTGGCCCGGCCTGCCAGTGTCCACAGGGAGAGCCTGGGTCCCGACCTAACCTGTCAGTACCCCAGCTACCTTGCTTGCCAGGAGACCACTTACACTGAAACAGAACACACTGAGACACGCCACACACAGTTCCACACAGCTGCTCCTTGCCACCATCCTGTATCAAGCCTTTGTGGCCTTTCAGTTTTGCCCTTCTTATCTAGGGTGTAAGGCTGTGGCGGGTCACCAGTGCCACCGTAGGTGCGCAGGACCTCTTCGCATGCCTGTGCCTGCTAACCACAGCGAAAGACTTAATCCAGCAATTTAAAAGACAGTGAACTTAACATACAAATTACAGGTTTGAAAGGCAAAGCTTTCATCATGCGAGAGCCAAAAGCTGGATTCTTATTAGCAGCATATCCTGTTGAATTAGCAATTTTTTAACTCAATAAAAGCGGTTTATTTAGGGCTCGTTCAGTGGTACTGCACTTGCCTAGCATGCACAAGGCCTTGGGCTTGATCCCCAGCACCCTTCCGCCCCCCAAAGCGGTTTATTTTTAAAGTCAGACTTCATCAGACATTTTTCTGCTTATGGGGAGTTCCTAACTGCCAGCTTGAAAACAGGTACATTTCTGTAACCAA
Source organism: Glaucomys volans (assembly GCA_020662805.1). Lineage (NCBI taxonomy): Eukaryota > Metazoa > Chordata > Mammalia > Rodentia > Sciuridae > Glaucomys > Glaucomys volans. The sequence continues at coordinate 330,726 of JAJEJO010002662.1, forward strand.
ATGTGTGCGTACAAAATCCACAGGTATCAGATTTTTAAATAAATTGGGAGGGGAGGAGTCTCATTGTCTTTAACTCAGGCATTATTAAAATTAATTAAATTCATAGTGGATTTGTGCTTCTCGTGGACGTGTGCACATACACACACGCCCACTCCCATCAGCAGCCCCAGCTCCTGTTGGAAGTGTTCTTTGTGGTTGTTACTCAGGGTCTTTACATTTTTTATCATGGTTCTCAGGCAAAAACAAAACCTGTCCACTCTAATCTAGGAAACCATTAACAGGCCCTCAGAGGTCATGCTGAAGGGCTGTTTCTTTCATGTGTTTGCTTTTGTAAGAAGCCCTCAGTTCTGGTGTGGTGAGCCACATTCATTTTTCATGAGGGTATTGCTTTCTTAAGCTGCTACGCTGTGCACAGCACAGTCTCAGACCTTAGCTGGTCCACCCTGCAGTCCTTCTCCATATTGCAAATGTGGGAAAGAGCTAATGGCTGCTAGGAAATCTTCCTGGATTTGGGTCCTGGCTGCTGGGTCCCATCAGGGCCTCCAAGAAAGATAAGCCTGCTCCGTTAAAAATGAATCCCTAACGAAGGGACAAAATTAACTCCGATCAAGAGCTAACCAGCCACATGCAGTTAAGCCTTCTGATAACATGTCTCTGGGGATGATTCTGAAGTGCTTTGAAAATGACATGCTGTGGAAGAGCTGAGTGTCCACTAAAGAACAGCTTAGGGTTTAATCACGGGAGAAACCAGGCACTGTCTGGGGGTTTCCACTGTCAGACTGCACAGGGTCACATCCTGGCTGCTCACACTACGGCAAAGAAGGGCCACGTTACCTTACCTCCTTGGAGCTCTGTTTCGCCCTCTGAAAAATGGGACTACCAAAAGTCAAATACCTAATAAAGGCTGTTGAGAGGACTAAAATGATATTCATGTAAAAGCACTCTGCATGGTGCCAGCCATAGAGGGCATCAGCAGGTGCCAGCAGACATCTTCCAGGCTCTGAGGAAGTGTCCTGCCTGCAGCAGCAGCCAGGCACCAAAGTGAACAAGCAGAGCCTAATACCCCCTCAGCCTGGCTGACCTCCCTGTGCAAATGGACTGCGGTATGTGCTGAAAAGCTGCAGAGAGAGGAGCATTTAGTGTGACTGAGAAAATCCAAAGCTCCAGGGCCCAGGGTGTGAATCTTTGCAAACAACTCAAGTTGGCTCTTCTAAGGACTTGTGTCCCTGGAGTGTGGTGGCTTCCTCAGGAGGTGGGCTGGGGGTGTGGGAGAGCCTACAGATCTCTGATCCCATCCCCTGACTCCATCATCTGGTGGCAGTATCTGCAGGCAGTACCTCCCAGGTCGGCAATGCCACCTGCTGTGCTGGGCCTGGGAACAGGAGTAGGGGATTCACTACAACCCCTGGCTTGCCAGTCTCCCTTTGGTTCGGCAGGCAAAGTTGTTTCTTCTATGCTCCGGTACTCAGAGTGAAAGCTAATGAGAGTCTGGAGGCCAATCAGAAAAATAACAACCAGTTTTATTATGTAGGATGAAAGCCAGGCAGAATGAAAAGTGCCGGGGGAGCCAGGACACAGAGGCTCGATTCAGCTGGAGTCCTCAGAAGCCACAATGCCACCCTCTGCTTGGCAGCCCAGCCCAGCCCCATGCGGGCTGTGGGAACTGGGGTCGTATTTAAGCCTGTCCTAGTTTAGAGTGTCCTGGGCAGGAGTCAGAGCAACGGGTTGGTCTCATTCTGCAAATGCAGAATGAAAACAGCAGAAAGAGATGTGGAGGGAATCAAGGGGAAGAGAGAATTTCTGAGCGTGTGAGGAACAGCAAACTCACACCTGGCCACTCAGGCAGCTCGCAACACATCGCAACACATCGGTTCACCTGAGACACCGTCTCACAAACTTGGGGAAGACAGATGTGGAAACTGAATCCTTCTTTTGGCAATGGTTAAGATTGAGGCAGAATCACTCTATTCAGTGGTATGTCAGACTAAAAAACGATTCCATATGGCTGCCGTTGAAGATGTATTGGCAAACTTCTCAACAGAATTGGTTTCAATTTTGGACCTGGAATGCTGGGAAAGTTATGATTAGCAATTACTTAAATTATATCAGGCTATTTAATTTCCATTAGGCTTTTCCCCTCTTGGCCAAAGATAAATAAATGAAAAACTGTGTTTGTTTTTTTATTTTAATCTAAAATATTATTGTATTAAATTTATAAATAGGTCTTGCATCTTAGCCAAACTATTAATTTTTGTTTACCTTGGTCAGTCAGCTCCCCCAAAATGGGGGGGGGGACCCTTATAACTGAAAGGAATTTTTACATGAGTTACTGAGAAAACCAAACAGCCCTTGAAACAAAATTTGATAGAACTTCTGTGCAACAGTGGAGGGGGTTGACAGAGTCTATGCTGTGTCTCACCGAAAAACCATCGACTCATCACAGATTCCCATTCAATTAGGGAACAGGACTTCTTTTAGTTCTTTAATTTTTCCAATCTCATTTTTAAAATCATTTACTTTAAAAACCTTTATGCTGCCACAGTTTGAAAATCTGCAATCCAAACCACACCCATATGTAAGCAATCGGACTGAAAAGTCCCCATGTGTTGGTGATTTCTTAAATAGATCACCTTTCAAACCAAATGCGTAAAGGGTCACTATTTTAGGAAGTGAACAATCACTCAAGAAATCAAGTAACATAGTTGCTGCTGTCTTCTCCTTTCTTCAATTTCCCTTTTTGGGGGGCGGGGGTGAGTTGTCTACCTGTATTCCAGTCTCTGCTGCACATCATCTTCCGCACCCAAGGAAAGCAGCTCCTTTGGAATCAGGAAGAGATGAGCGTTTCATTCGGGGCACAAGGCCCAGGACAAACAGCCGTCTGCAAAAGCCAAGCGTGTCTGTCTCCTCTTAACTGCCCGGACCGGCCATGCCAAGGAGCGGCTCTGTGCGAGCATGCAAGCCCTCCTGCGTTCGGAGACTGCAGTAAGGACCAGGACAGGCCGCTCAAGGCGCCAGCCTGCTGGGCTGCGCGCTGCGCTCATCCGCAAGCGCTCTGCCTTGGTTCCCACGGACCCCGGCCCTGGAGAGCCCTTGGCTTTGAGGCGCAGAGAGGCGGGGCCCTACCATCGGTCAGCGTCCAACTAGCTAGGTATCCCAGGGTGGACTCAGAAAGGGCGGCTGGCCTAGGGGCCGGAGTACGGGCGGGACAGAAGTGCTGTCCCCTATCACCGCCGAAACCCCGCCAGCGCGTTCCCGGAGCCCGGCGGCCAGACACTAGTCGCGGGCACCAGAAACCGGGAACCGACCCGCAAACTTTCTTCAGGAGCGTGGGCTCAGGAGTGGCGGCGGGTAGTCAGGCAGGAACCCCGTCTTGGGACAAAGGAGCGATTTTGACGAAAAGAGAAGGGCTCTTTCCCCGCACCCCACAGGGGACTCCCCCGCTGAGAGCCAGGTCGCGAGCCTCGGCTTTCCACGCAGGTGGCGGGGCCCCTCCCCTGGGCGGATCCACCCCACCGCAGCCCTCGTCCCCGGGTGGGGAGGACGCTGCGATGCCGCAGCCTCCAGCGGCCCCAGGCAGTGTCGGAGGCCCCCACCCCGGACGCGCGGCGCGGGGCAGTGCGGCGGCGGGACCTACCAGCGCGGCCAGGATGCGCCGGCTCTTCTCGTCTGTGCAGCGCTCGGAGAGGACGCCCGGGTGCGCGCGGAGCAGCAGCGCGGCCGCCAGCACCCAGCCCGCGGTCCACGCGGCGAAGGCGAGGAGCGCGCACCGCCCGCACCGCCCGCACCGC